>OZ024915.1:26525399-26620399 GCA_964017125.1 Flabesymbios commensalis
TTAATCCCATGTATTATTTATCCTGTTATTGACTGCCTCTACGAACGAACCCTTGACAACCCAGGGCAGAGTCACGTTTTTATTCTCGTTATATTTATTTATATCCCGCTCTACAATTCCTGTTCTATTTAACTCATTAGATAGGCTACTTGTAAATACCAGTACAATCCACTGCTGCATTTTCAATGCTACTCCTCAATTTTCCTATATTTTACAACTAATTTCAGAGTTTACGTGAGCCATTTTTCTGAGTTATTTTGTGGTTGTATCAGCAATGAAAAGGTGTAACCATATTGATTTTTGTACACCGGTCACTAGCTCCGGCGCCGTACTACAAAACCCTTTCCCAACATTGGCTCGATCCTGGGCCTACATCAAAAACATTGGTTACGGGTAGGCATTATGTTCACACATTTCTTTATCTGGCATACATGTGGACTTAGATATATCAGAACCCACCGACATACTAATAGACGATCGATTGGTTCCAGACCAATCACTGTGGCTGTTATACGTCGCAACTTATTCGAAAATTAGGGAAGGGCAGCATGCAAATAGAACATAGAGAGTCCGTAGGATATCTTGTCCGAGCTTGAAACCACTGTGATTGCGGTCCTCTCAAACGCGTGGCAATAAAACAGTTTACATTTGTTGTCCTAGGTTGCTAATTTAATGAAGGGTAAGACAATGTTGGCCCGACGTCTACGGCGTTCGGCCAGCATTAAAACAACATTGCAAACTTTTATTTTTGTCTGGATCACAGATGTTGATTATCATTCACACATTAAGTAGACATATTATTGTAGGCTACAAGTCCTTATAAAAATCAAATAATCCAGCGAGCACGAAGCATTGGCACAATGTTGTTTTATTGTTGGGACAGCGTCGGCCCAACATTAAAACAGCATTAAGTAATTTCTCATGTGCGCTGGATTAGGCCTATTTTATTATTTTTATTTGAGCATGTAGGCACCTAATTATTATTCTATTCTTTGGATGGCTTAGTTCGAAATGATAGCCATATGAGGGACATTTCATATTATAATATTCGCCAAGAATATTGCGTTTCGACAGCACACAGTTATTTATAACTCCACATAGCAGCTCATTGACGTCACACCTTGTACGGTGCCTGTTCAGGTGTTAATCACTGTTTTTGTTTGTGTCGTTGTCGTGACAACAGTCAAGCCACTCGCACCACCCGACATCACGCGCTCAGTAGCGCCCTCTAGCGAATGCAATAATAATATTGTGGACATTATCTACTAGTAGCATGAATCCTTATTATATGGCAAAAACAAACCCAGGTGTTTTTGAAGGGGTAAAAGCGATTTGATCACATATTCTGTTTCATCAAGATATCTTTTTTACAAAATGATAATTATGTTTCCAAATTTTCTTTTTTCAAAATTGTCCTTTTGGTGGCCATTTTGTTTTTTACCAGTCAGAAGTGTTAATATGACCGAAACTTTTGCACTATTTGTCAGAAAAAGATGTGTAGTAGCAATTTCCCAACTGTAATTGTCATGCTAAACTCATTTCAGCAACAATTTTTTTTTTGAGATATTGGTCGTGTATAAATTCAAGATGGCCGCCACTGCCATTAGTGAAAATATATATTGTTCACTTTTCGTCAGAAAACGATGTGTAGTACCACTTTTCAATGTGAATTCTGTATGAGTAGGCCAAGACATTTCGGATACTACTATACATTTTGAGATCTTGTTCATCCATAAATCTAAGATGACCGCCAACACAATATTGTAAAATATATTGTATATTATCTTTTTGACAGAAAAAGACATGTAATACAACTTTTTAAATTATATTTCATATGAGAAACTCATTTTAGATACTAACTTGTTGTGCAGAAAGACTGTTCATCAATAAATCTAAAATTATTCTCCTGTTACAGGTCTTTCTATCAGAAAACAATGTGTTATACCAACTTACAAAGTGTATGCGAGACTCATTTCCGACATTATTTCTTCTTCGGGAGTAACATCTGAGCATATATGATTAATTTAGGATGTTTACAATCACAATCTTTTAAACATATTTTAGTCTTTGAGCAGGAAATGATATAACACTATATATATCATCATAATTATTTAAAACTGTTTTTTTTCGCACTATATTTAATTGTAGTACATAATATATGTATTTCAACCTTATTTGTTCAATTATACTTGCTACGATACTTAGACCTACTATTGATATATTAGTTACTAGGCCTATTGATAATATTGTTTTTATTGTCTGATGATAGTTCCCTGTCTGTTGCCTTGGTTTTCGACCTATCTTAGTATTGAGGTGACAGCCAGGGAGTTAGCATCACTTTCATCAATACTTGGAATATTTAATAAAATTGTAATTCAAATATTGTGTAATGTATAGGTAGCCTCCACGCTAGCGACAATTGATTGGTTTTAGTGGAGGTCTCCTGATCAACAGAAATTATACCACTGCCTTTATTACGATGTACTTTATTTGATCAAATAAATGAATCTGAATCTGAATCTCAATCAGAGCTACACTGGAAGCAATGCACGCTATAGAGATTCGAACAGTATACTAAGGAGCACTGTAGGCCTATGTGCACAATCACGATGTCCAACATTAAGCCCAGCTGAGATTCGAACATTGTACCTCCAGCTTACAAGCTCAACGCCAAACGAAATCAACCTGAGCAAGAGCAGCAGTCCACACTAGTGGTCCACACTTCAGTGTAAGTGTGGAACCGATTGCAGCTGTCAAGTTGAACAGAATAAACCACCTTGGAAAAATGAGACATGCGTGATAATAATGTCTGTCATGTTAAACCCTTTAGCAGCAGGTGTCGCATGTATTAAGGTTTTTATTTTTTATTAACACAATACGTATCACCTTTTAAACATGTTAAAGATAAAATGTGACATCAATCAGCAATATTTGAAAATGTTTGACCTCCATTTGTCAAATCTAAATAATTTTCACTCACTTGAAGTTGTGGATCGCGTCAGCGAGACACAACTTCAAGTGGGTGAAAACCCTTACGCGCTGAAATATTTTGCATAAACCATTCTTTTAGTACGGGGACAGTCTTTAGACGTCAGCATCTGACGTCTACAGACAAAAGGTTTAAAAAAACAATTGAATATCCATGTGATAATATATGATATATAACATTATATTTACTCCATCGTTTCCTCAAATTATAACCAATATACTTCCATGGTGTGTGATTTGGTCAAGCTCGCCACCGCTCGGTCAAGGAGATTCTCCGCAATACTGTTTTTTTACGAGTGGGTGAGAACATGTTTTTTAGAAAATAGAAACTGAACTGAATTAGCTACATCCGGCGTGACAGTCATGCAGCGTTAGACAGGAATAAGATGGAGGACATACATTGACCTTTCAATCATATCGATCGTCATCACTAACTATTCACATTCTTCTATTGTTGCAACTGTCATACATAGCAATGAGTATTCCACATTCCTATATACTACACCAAAAATGTCGAAGAGCTGTACAGGTTTAACCCTTTTACTGCTAACCACGACTATATGCGTTTTGAATCTGATTTGCTGTTTATTATGTATAAGGCCACTGTGTTTTGTTTCTCTGTTTTAGGTCAGAAAAAATCCAATATCTAATGAGGGAGGGCGGTAAAAAAACATTTAAGAGAAAAAAACATTCAACCTATTTTCGAAAACGGTAATGAGGGTGATCAAATAAACAAAACATTGGACAAATTTCTGGAAAAGGCAATGAGGGCGACGAAATAAAAAACTTTTGATCTATTTTAAATAAAGTTAATGAGGCCAAAGAAAAAAACACAAAAAAACTGAACTGGAATAAAGTTTTAGTATTTCCTTAAATGAAGTTGGTTTTTTTAGGAATGTTTCTTTTATCTACCGAAATTAAATGGGTTTTTTTGCAAATCAGCAACAATTCAATGCGCGCGCTGGGCAGAAAAAACACATGTTTCTTTTGGTAATGCGCGGCCTAAATCTAATGCGCGCGCTCATCTAAAACAGTGAAAAAAAACATAGTGGCGCAAAGCCTGCGTTTTTAGGGTCACGTTAAGAGAATAATTATAAACAATTAAAAGTTCGAATGAAGCAGTTATAATGTGTATAAACGGCCGCAAATGTTGTCCGAATTTCCGGAGTGTTTTCCAGCGTCCTACCTGAAACGCAGTGGTATCAGTCAGGAATCCCGCCTATAGTCCAGGCTGTTAGGGGTTTCACTGTGCACTTTTGGAAGGAATTACCATTTTTCGCCCAGATAATCAGTAACATGTACTCTTTCGATCCTGATATAGCCCAGTCAAATCTGACACGATTAACACCTAATTAACATGTAATTAGTATCCATAATTAGCAAAATCTGGAAAAAACCCCGGAGAAAATAATATCTCAAGAATCGGTGGGTTGATTTTAATGATTTCAAGTTCTGTTATCTGTCCGATGGATGATTGACACAACAAAAATATATTTGAGATCATTCATTGTCAAGGTAACGTCAAAATCGTGTAAAATTGGGCAATTTCGGACATTAAAAAGCCCATTTTAATGTTTCAAATTATCCAAAATTATTTGATATATTATTAAAAAATAACACCATATTTAACCTTTCACTTGTGAGTTTAATGGAATAGTGATCTAATAAACGGTGTCTTAATTGTTTTGCACAAGTGATCCAACCACAAGTTGTCTTTTTCGCACATACCTTGTAAATGGATCAACGTTATGATTTTAATTATTTTCTTTTAATATACTGTGTATTTTAATGTTGTGCAAAATGTTGTACACTATTATATATCGCATAAAGGTGAAGGTCAAACAATAACTTCAAGGTCAAAGTCAAGGTTGTATTCGAAATATATTTGGAAACTGGTGGTTTTATTTTGTGATGGGTGTCTCTGACATGGAATTAATCAATTTAACATATTTAATACCAATTTTAATTATTTAATATGGTTTATTTCAACGTGAAAGAATTTTTTATACTTGTAGGGTATACATAAATTCAATACTTGTAGGGTATACATAAATGGCAAAATAGCCCACGTGGTGAGCTTATCAATTTAACGATACAATCGATGATGCAAAATATTGCTCGTTTATTCAACAAGTTCAAGCAAGTAACATTATCCTACTCGGACCTTTAGCATGTGTTAATAGTGTGCATATTGACTGCTGAAAAGCCAATATGACAGCTACTACAGGCTCTGTAAAACAGCACCAAACTGGAAATGTACTCAAATGTGTACAGCGTTTAAATTGAGTCTTTGTGTTTTATTCTTGATAATTGTCATTATGCTCAGTGATTCACGGTTCATAATATTGCTTTGTGAGCCAAACCTACAAAGACAGCTATTACTGATTTAAATCTCAAAGTGTCACTAATAATAACTGATCCACACGAACAAAGTAAGCTTGAAGGATACTTGTGTTCTAAGCAGCATTGATGAACAATGTGTCCTTACTGTGCATGCTGATATATCAGGGTGTAGAGAAAGCGTCTGTATTGCGTATGAGCGTGAGGAAAAATATTCAAACATTTAACATGGTAAAGCGTTCTAATGTTAATCCAACAAACCATCCAGAGAAACTACACAGCCAATCCTAAAAAACTCGTTGATATGTTCAACAACTTCCACCTCTCATCCAATCCCCAAAAGGTGTGATACAATTTGCCAGCCTAACAATGAGCTATAGCTGATATAAAAGATGTACATTGCATTTCATTTACATGAAAGCTCTGTCGATAAGCTTTTTAAGTATGAAAATACATACAAACCTTTCCAAGACTGACATGAGATGAACATAAATCCATCTTGATTGCCAGTTTGGATGATGGTGCATGTGATCATCTCAAGACATGACTCAACGAGTCGATGCTATGTTGATTTATGGGGCTGCAATGGTTCGCGCAACACCAACATAAATATATACATGTATATAATTCCGATGAATATGTACCAATTACTGTCATTCTCCTGATGTTGAGCGAGAACTCTCTTCTATAAAGTATGATGGTGTTGCTAGAGGTACCAGGTGAAGTGCCAAGGCTACAACCATGGGTCTGCGGGCCAAGCTAACCCATAAAAAGACAATCTTCACAGAGACTGGGATACATTTCAGCGTAATTAAACCATCATTTTTTCAAATCTTAGATTCCTTAGGTCTAATCTTTATTTGACGAAACGTGTCATTTCCATTTATGAAAAATAAACAGTGGTCAACTCTGACAGGATGCATGTAACGCTTGGAGGGGACACGACTTTCCGCTACATTGCATTACATGTCAGGATATGTTATTATATGGGATATGACAACACATCTGTCATGAAACGATAGGTAAAATGTCAGCATAATCACTGATAATGGGAATGTTCATCTCATTTCACCCCCACCACATATCTGCAGTCCCGTATGTAGCGCTTGGCTCAATGTCCATTGATGACACCAAAATCATCGAAGAATTTGTTGTCTCTTTGTTCAAGAAGGCAAAATAATCTTATCTGGAGTGTCTTTGATTTATTTCCGTGTCATCGCCGTGTGAAGCATCCATAGAACAAGATACCTACCCAGAAGGCTACTTATGAATGTGCTCTGTCCTTGGTCCAATCCATCTCGTATGGGTGTATAGAAAGTGCATCAGGCTGAACACCTATCCCCAAGCAATCCAGAATGTGCAGTTAGCAATAGCTGAACGACGGTCTTCATAAAAGGTGAGTTCATACACTGATATGAAAATTGAAAATTAGTTGGAATGATTCTGTGAAATATGAGCGCCACATCTCATGACCGCGCGTTTCTTAGATATTTCAGCTCCTCATGTCCAAACTAAGGGTGTGTGGCCGTAGTGTGATATTCAGTTTGTGTAACCTTGACACTTGCATGACAAATACTATAACCTTTCTACATTCACCAGTGGGAATTCTCTCTTGCTGACTTGGCACCTCTCTAGCTCGTTGTACATGCTGTGGATCCAGAGATCTAAATTTCGATAGGCCTATGTGAGAGGAGCTCTCACACTTAATCAAAGTGAGACTGACAAATCAAAACCTACGACTTTAAAATTCAGTTTTGACTATTTCAGGCCAGTGTTGTTTGAGGTGTGTGCTCCGATTATTAACGTGGCTTATTTTGCACTTCCCTCTATGGGCGCACGCTATGGACGTTCTGTTGCCTCGACACCCTCGTCCAAGACAGAAGAAAAAACGTCGAAGTCAGAGGTTCCAGCAGGTTAATGCCTTCTGAAAAAAAATTATGCATCATTGATTATGTTTGACAAATGTCAGATTCAAAAGTACGTGATTATTTTCGTGCGTCAGAAGGGAGCACGACGAAAAGAAAATCATCTGGTCTCAAATCTATTCCTAATTTCACTTTAATTTAGACCTTGAAGTTTGCTCAACATTGACCTTTATGCTATGTGAAATGGTGCATAAGATGTGGAAAATCATTAGAATTTTTTTTAAATAAACCTATTGAAATCGACTGAATTATTCCTCCGATGACGATCCATACACGAAGCATCTGTGGTATAGACAACCCATGATTTGATCACTAGTCCAGACCACAATGCCCCCGGTTTTGGAGATACAGATTATTTTATGCCGTCAAATTGAAGCTGTTAGATTGGTGTATTTTCGCTCACATCTGACCTTGACCACTAATTATCTCATGAATATTTTTTATCGTGTAGGCTATACGTTAAATAAATAACACAACTCAAGATCATTAAAATCGATCTAGCGATTCTTGAGATATTATTTTTTCCGGATATTTCCGTGGTTTTGGTAATTGAGGATACTAATTAGATGTTAATTAGATGTTATTCGTGTCAGAATTGACTGCGTTATATCAGGATCGAAAGAATACATGTTACTGATCATCTGGGTAAAAATAGTAAATTCTTCTAAAAGTGCACACACTCGCCCTATTTTGACCCTAATAGCCTGGACTACTAAACGATATAGAAATCTTAGTAGTCTTTCAATTGAAAGTCAAATAAACAAATTAATATCCAGTGTTAGGGATCATTATTGCTACGTAACCACCAGGTGGCGCCCAGTACATCGATAACGTGTGGAAAGATACTGCTTTTTGCACAGTACCTTATTGACCCTTTACCTGAAAGCTATACATAATTATACACGTCATCTGGCATAATTCAACTAAAATTAATTCTATGAAGATGCCACTACATGTGCCCATTAAAATCAGGACCCCGTTAAATACATCACCATATAGCAACACAGCCTTCTATGTTTTTATTAGTATCCAGCGACAAAGAGTAACACCCCCATTGCCCCATTTGCATACCATTTGCTCAATGCTGTACCAACGTCGAAGACGTTGGTCTAACGCTGAGTAAATGTTAAACAAATGTTTTGTGTTTACTGGGAGTATGCACCATATGCCAAAATAAAGCTTAGGATATCTGTAACAAGAGAAGTGATGGTGTCATTGCAATATTTTGGCAATAGTTGTTGTCCAAAAAGTCTCCAAACGTGTTATTTGACACTTAAACCCTTTCCGGGACCTTTTCTCTGGTAGTGCTAAAATAGTGACAAAGGCAACAGTTAGTTCCGGACGATATATTCTGAACATCTTGGCGTATCGTTACCAGATTAATTAGTACAAATGATTCTCAGGGGCTCTAGATATGCTACACTGACTAGTTTAGTGTTGGCCCAGCGTCTCAGACGGTGACCAAACATCATACCATTACACGCTGAGCGACCTTAAAAGCGTTAAGCACGACCATAGTGTAGTAGTTTTAAATGTTTTTTATTAACAGGTTAAATCACAGTTATTGGGATTTGCAAATATTTGGTCGTAAATTAAACAAATATGAGTAATTGTCACCCACTTGTAGTTGTGGGTTGCGGCAACCTATAAGTGGGTGACAATTCAAAGAAGATGACTTATCTGGTAGAGGGTTATTGGTTGGAGATTATATTTCATATACAGGAAGCAATTACGGAAAGTTATAACAACAACAACACAATAATTATTTGTGTGAAATTCTAATACATTCACAACATAATTTATTCGTTGAATAAAACCAACAAAAATATCGCATTATATAATATGTTATTACAGTGTCTTCAACCAGGCGTGAAAGGAGGTTATTCGTTTTTTTACATGTTTGCTTACAATACCGTAACACAAGTAGAAATACTCTAGGGGTCTACAGTGCTCTACGCCTGAGTACTACACATGCAGATAAAAGTGAAGTGAAGAATTGAAGTAAAACTGATTAAAGTTACACTTACAATTCATTAAAAACATTACAGTACACACATAGTGTGGACATTCATTACTGACTTATGAGACATTATCACCATGAAATTATGAAAAATTGTAGAATTAATTAAGTTACATACAATAGAATAAGTAACAGACAATTACCGTATATGACACCCAAGCCTGTATACATTTCAGGTACAAGCACAAACAATGACGATAATACTGCCCTACAAAGTCAAAGGGTTGTAACTGCTTACATGGAAAACAAACAGTTACATTATTTTGGCTTTGTGTGGCAGAATAGTCTGGGTATGACAAATGTACAGTTATTCTGCCATAAGCTTTATGCATCTACATGGGCAAAATATAACTGACAAGTTAGAATTTTTTGCGTAGAGAACTCTGTTAAATAATATTACGTTCATACAATCACATATTCCTAACTCACCTACCTTGTACACCAGATTGACTAGATTATTATTATGTTATCATTTTGAATCTCTAAACAGGTCGTAATATCTGAGAAAACTGCTTATTTTTTAGAAGGATACTTTTAAATAGTTTCCAGGTGTATCTTTTAGAATTTTGTTGCGTATTTTTTTAACGACATGTACACAATAGACAAGTAAGTGACATTAACGTAAAATATTCAAGTGATATCTACTTCCAATATGAATTGAATCAATAGTAGATCATAAATTAGAATTAAATGCAATTTATTTGAAATTAAATTATTCAACTGACCATACAAACAGAATTTTAATAGTACATATATTATAATTAATCGTACTATTTTTTATTTGTGGACTAGACATACTGCCTTGTGGAACTCCATTCGGAATAAATGTTTACTTCTTAATATTGATTGAATAGATCATAGTCAGATAATCATGGAGTTTAAACGTTGGTTTAAAATCCTGAGACAAGATTAAGATTGAAAATATAGCTGAAAAAAACTTAGATTGTTTTTAACATATGCTGATTGATTTGTTTCAAATAATGTGTATTTAATCTTGATGATGAATTACCGTCTGCGACATTGGCCCAGCAATACATTCTGGTCAGATCAGCGTCTGGTGTTTTCTTGGGTGTTTTCTGGGTTAACCTTTTAACCGCCGGTGCCGCATATATTCGGGTTTTCATTTTTTAATAACACATTAAATACCACCTTTTAAACATGTTAAAGATAAAATGTGACATCAATCAGCAATATTTGAAAACAGTTGACCTCCATTTTTGTCAAAACTGAATAATTTTCACTCACTTGAAGTTGTAGATCGCGTCAGCGAGACACAACTTCAAGTGGGTAAAAATTCAGATTGAATAATTTGGCGGTTAAAGGGTTAATATCAGTGCTCATCATTTTATTTTCATTCACACATCCCACCCACACAGTTTTCAGTGTACCACTCGGCTATTCTTAACACCACCTTGCCATTTTCTTGGTTTTAACATATTTATTTTTCGATTGGAACAAAACATAAAGGTTGTGAATTGAGGTGTGAATTGTACTAGCAATTCACACCTCAAAACGAATAAAATGTCCTCATCTATTATTGTAATATCTAGATTTCATCTATAGTGTTAACGTTGACACATTTCATGACATGACGAAGCCAAGTACATTGCAGATTCGAAAATAGGACGCTGGCCGCTGAGATTATTTGAGTATAGTTTTCTCTCTTTTTCAGTTTATGGGATGGCCGTCTTGAAAACGGTCATCGATGTAACTGAAAAAGTTGGAAAATAAAGGTAAAGGGGCAACTGTGCTAATTTTACTTGCATTTACACATGCCACTACACACTTCGGCTGGACAGTTATCTTTGCACCACTGGGCCATGCCAGGGATGTTCTTCTGACTCCGCACGGGCTTGCACGTGAGAGCCTTGGTGGTAGTTGGGACAGGGGTGGTGGTAGTGGTAGTAGTCGTGGTAGTTGGCACGGTGGTCGGCGGGGGCGCTGTCACAGAAGCATCCGGTGTTATACGCACATCTGCGCATGCGCGGAACTCCTCCTGGGGTCCGAACCCTAGTCCCTCGCCTTCTTCGTCTGTTCCCCAGCTGTTACCTGGTATAACAAATACACCGATTAAACGTTAAAACAATCCATATGATTAGTCACATTACAGTCGTGTTATCTCAGTTTAGGGGAGGGCTGCTGATATCTCAGCAAATATCTCACTCATGTCGACGACATGTTGCACACAAGGTTTTCTAATCAACTCCGAACACACCTGGAAGCTACACAGAATGATTTTAATAGCTTAAAAGTTAGTCTCTCATCGAGTCATATCGCAGGCCAAATCATACTATGTGCATGTGAAAAAAATTTGGAAAATGGCTACCACGAACATGTGGTGAAACATAATGTAGACAACGTAATCCTAATTATCTAAGACTAATCAGTAGCATGATTAAACTGATAATGACATCTGGATAAAACTAATGTGGTGTACTGGGGTTCATCCTGGGATTATCTTAGATTCCTCTCATTTCCATTAGAAAAAGTTGATATTATACTCTTTAACAACGTGGGGATCGACTTTAGACGTCATAATCTGCCGTCCGCTATAGACGTCAGATTTTGACGTCTAAAGTCGATCCCCGCACTGTAAGCGAAAAAATATTTATAATGGTCGTATACCCATAACATAAGTACTCAAATGAAACAGAAATAGCTAACTAAAGACATTTTGTGATGATTACAAATTGAGAAAACACCCTTTGGTCGCCATGGCTTATATGAAGGTATTTCAGCTTCGTAAAGGTTAAATGTTCTAATGGAAATTAGAGCAAGTTACTTTTGTTAACCCTTGTCCTGCTGAATTCTTTCAATTGTATTTTTCGTCATTTAAAGCTGGAATTGCTAACGGAATTTCCAGCTTCAAATGACGAAAAATATTCCTATTCATGAAAAAATAGATATCTCCCAAATTAAAATATTTAATTAACTGAGCATCTACCACTGAATATTTTATCAATTTCAGTGGCGTTTTATTTCGGTTGAAACTTTCTTGAAAATGTATATATCCGGGTCCAGCAGGACAAGGGTTATGATTCTTAGTGGGATGAGGAGTGGATATTGTATTACGTCGCTCTCTGTACGATTATGAAAATTTCGCGACATATGGAATCCCGGACCACCTTTTTCAAAAATAAAGGACCCCAACATCGTGCAAAAATAGACAAAATATCGTTACCTGACACCCCTAATTTTGAGTGTCAACCCCCCATATTAAGCTGGGAAGAATTAATGACGTTCTTAGTGGGATGGACAAACTTCTGATCAACCTCAAAATATCTATGTCAAACTCGGAGTAATTATTGCATTTAGGTGGAGCTCACCCGCCCTGTATCGCCATTGGAACACACACTGCTCACAGGACATCAGCCAGGGAAGCTGGAGGCTGAAGTAGTAGTTTAGTCGCACCTCATCGCCGACATAATGTCTGATATTACTGTCGTTCCATGAATGGAGCGGATGTTCGTCCAGACATTCCTGAGTCACTGCTGTGTCTACGTCATTGTGAGCGCAGATCTTGAATTCAAAATAGCCTTTGTGATGAGCTGTCAACTCCACCCAAACATCCATGATCTCACCCTGAAAAATATAAATAACAATGACTTATATGGTCTCCTTAGAGTTAAAAGATGCTAAACTGCCACTAGCTGGTGATTATGTTATTGACATAGTATGCTATTATTGACATACCTGTGTGTGGTTAGTGTATATGTTAATGACATTTCTGCGTGTAGCTAGTATATTTATTGACATACCTGGGTGTAGTTGATGTATATATTATTGACATACCTGAATGTAGTTAGTGTATGCTATTATTGAAATGCCTCGGTGTATTCTGGGTATATATTATTGACATACCCGAGTGCAGTTGGTGTATATATTATTTACATTCTTGAGTGTAGTTGGTGTATGTATTATCGACATACCTGAGTGTAGTTGGTGTATGTATTGTTGACATACCTGAGTGTACATACAGTTGGTGTGTGTTATTATTGACATACCTGAGTGTAGTTGGTGTATATATTTTAGACATAGCTGGGTGTAGTTGGTGTATATATTATTGACATACCTGAGTGGAGTTGGTGTATATATTATTTACATTCTTGAGTGTAGTTGGTGTATGTATTATCGACATACCTGAGTGTAGTTGGTATATGTATTATTGACATACCTGATTGTACATATAGTTGGTGTATGTTATTATTGACATACCTGAGTGTAGTTGGTGTATATATTATTGACATAGCTTAGTGTAGTTGGTGTATATGTTATTGACATAGCTTAGTGTAGTTGTTGTTGTATATGTTATTGACGTACCTGAGTGTAGTTGGTGTATATATTATTGACGTACCTGAGTGTAGCTGGTGTATATGTTATTGACGTACCTCAATGTAGTCGGTGTATATATTATTGACTTATCTTGGTGTAGTTGGTGTATATGTTATTGACATATCTAGGTGTAGTTGGTGTATATATTATTGATATACCTGGGTATAGTTGTTGTATATATTATTGACATACCTGTGTGTAGTTAGTGTATATATTATTGACGTACGCGAGTGTAGCTGGTGTAAGTTATTATTTAAGTCCATGAGTGCAGTTGATGTATGTTATTATTGACATACCTGGGTACAGTTGGTGTATGGCATACTTGGGTGTAGTTAGTGAATATATTATTGGCATAGTATAGCTGGGTGTAGTTGGTGTATATGTTATATCTGACATACCTGAGTATAGTTGGCTGTGATGATGCCGTTGGCATATATTCCACCAGCTTCATGCTTCCTCTCTCCATCATAGGGATCGCCACAAACACCACATGAACCGTTGTTCAAATCATATTGATGCTGTCAAAATAAAAATGGTTATTCTGAAAATTTTAGAAAAAATAACCAATATTATATTGATAATTTTAAAACTGAATTGCCTAGATTTTTCTGTGCTTCAGAAATGCATCCTTATTATTAGAAATATACGTATGTTATTGAAAATATGAGTCTGGCTAAGCTAGTACAACAGCGGATCGATCAGTTATTTAGTAAAATCAACAATTCGGATCAGTTATCTAGAACAATCAATAATTGAGCAGTTATCTAGAGCAGTCAACCAGCAAACACGACGAATTGAGCCGATGCTGGGTATATGCTGGCACACCGTCTTCGAAGATAGCCCATCATTGAATTATCATCGGCTAAGTTAATGTTTCGTGTTTGCTGGAGAAGAGATATTTTTCTAAACTGTTACAGGGAAATCAACAGAAAACTGATTAAATTTTCAACCACTTGAAGTCGTGTCTCGCTACCGCGATCCACAACCTCAAGTGGTTGAAAATTAATCATATTTGTTTAGTTTGATACAAACATTTACAAATACTGATGTTTAAACAGTCATTTCATTCCCAATAACAGTGATTTAATTGGCTAATAAAACAGATTATGTCGTGATTAGCAGGCACATGGTGAACCCTCGTCCTGCTGGATATATCGATAGTTTCAAGCATGTTTTAAAATGCAACTCAAAAAGATAAACTTGTTCATAACAGTTGCTCATTTCATCTAATAACCTAATTTGCGATATGTCTATTTTCACAAATAAACACATATGATGGCAATGAAAGACAGTGTTCAGAATCACACCTGTTAATATTAGCCACTGAGGCGCTGAAATACTTTTATAAGAACCAAGAGACCAAAGACTTTTCTCAATTTGAAACCATCACAAATGTCTTAGTTAATCTTTCCGTTTAATTTGAATACCTATTTTATGGGTCTACGACCATTATACATAACTATTTTACTCTTTCGGACTTGGTATCCTCTTTACGTCAGAATCTCCAAGCTGAAAGGGTTAAAAAACGGAGCCCCTTGGTGAATATTTTTGGGAGAGGGGCGGGGGGAGCGTGGATGATGTACGAGGGCGTTATAGCCTATATTGAATGTTTGTAACAAAGCTGTAAACTGTAAACATAACCATAAATTATAAAGGCTGCTGTCGCGTGACTTTCAAATATTATAATGATTTAATTACCAATCGTGTCAGAACTCATAAAACATGGTGGCGAATGCATGAAGATTGTAGTGTGGAAATCATTAAATTATTCAGCAACTGTTAACGTGTTTGTAAATGAAAGAATGTGCACATACAGGCTGAGCTGGGCCACGAGAGCCCCCTAAGGATGGTGAGAGGAAACACACACTGCACTCCTGACATAGGATTCGAAGTTTGATGTCTGGCTGTTGGCGGCCAATCACGCTTTCCTTGGCCACTGAGGCCCCTTCCTCAATACTAGGCGGGGAAGAAACATTTTGTTTCTTGAATTATGAATAACAGAGCATGGGATGACCTCGCGAGCTCAGGCGTGACAGACGACAGTGTTTAATAAAACGTGTTTGAAGAGATGGAATGAGATTCAAGGTCGTCTTGCAAACGGACATCTTGACAACCGAATACTGAAATCATCATCTCAGTGACATAATGTACAAGGAACGGATCCAGATTTAACCACCTCATCATAAACGAAATGTAAAAGCGTTAATTAATAATACCAGCAAGTTCATTTTGATGCTGTGTCTCATTTCATTCCTTAAACGAAACTGCTCTATCAATTTATTTATTCAGATTTCTTTATTCTAAGATGCCTTGGGTTAACCCTTACAGCGCGGGGATCGACTTTAGACGTCTATAGTCGATCCCCGCACTGTAAGGCCCTGTTTGATTCGCACTGATCTCAAAATAATTTACTGATCCGGTTTGCTTCGGTTTGTATGCCCGAAACGCACGCCGTGAATTGCGAGCAGCACAGTTGCCGCCAATCTAGAAATAATTTGTGCCAGAGAAGCCATCTGGTACGGCAATCCGATTTCAGATTCAAATTTACAGCCTAAAGACAGTTTGAGCCAGAGAAACGCATGGTTTGGCAAACCAGTTCAAGATCCAACCACCAAAACTTCATACAGGAAGGATTGCTGGTTTGGTCAATCCGGTTCTAGTTTGGAATGATCCGGTGCGAATCAAGCGCTCTTGATTGGTAAACCGGTTTAATATCTATACAATCGAACGGGGCCTGAGAGTGAAATTATGTATTATGGCCGTAGATCCATGACATATGTATTCAAATGACGCATAACGAGCTAACTAAGACATTTGTGGTGATATCAAATTGAATAAAACCTTCGATCTCTAAAAATATTTCAGCGCTTTAAGGGTTAATATTTGAGTGACCTCGCAGAGGGTGGGCCGACATACACCCAACGGGAACATTCGAAGGCGTATCCCAGCAAACACGAAACATTTGTAGAACATTTGTACAACGCCGGACCAACGTCTTCGACGTTGGTCCAACATTGTACAAATGTTATACAAATGTTTTGTGTTTACTAGGATGTGATGGAAGTACAGCACAATTTTCGGTGGATGGTGAACAATAATTTATTTAAAATTATTTTTAATCGGGTCGAGTCAAATCTTTGGCATACGATCAGTCCAAGTAGCAATCTCGGCCAATAATATGCCTTAGAACTAGGTGAAATCGTTCAGCAGTTTGTTACGTTACTCACGGAAAATCCTCCACAGAACAGTGAATTGTCCATGTAGTTGATGGTGTTGTTGAATCCATGGCGCCACATAGTCGCTCTGGATGCGGGTTCATGTAGACGACCGTGACCTTCACAGACAGGTGGCGCCACAAACACCAGCAGCGTCAGCACCCCACAAACAGTAGCCACGTGACTAGGCGCCATCTTGGATTTATAAAAATCTGCCAGGGGTAGGTCAACTGAGGCACCTCCGTTTCTTATTCGTGTGTTGTTCTTCAATTCTAATGTAGGCTTATATTACTCGATCAGATTTACTGTGCTGTTCTTCTCAGTGATAAAAACTGTACGATCGCTTGCAGCTCTTATTCGGTATTTAAGATTAATTAACAGTTTTCTCTACTACGTGACGCTAAGCTCGTGTGACTTCGTGTGAAATTCGTGTGAATCTCGACTTTAATTTGTCCAATGCACAAATTTTGTCCCCTTTCAGATATTTTCCGTT
The DNA here is from genome assembly GCA_964017125.1 of Flabesymbios commensalis. Classification (NCBI taxonomy): domain Eukaryota; kingdom Metazoa; phylum Annelida; class Polychaeta; order Terebellida; family Flabelligeridae; genus Flabesymbios; species Flabesymbios commensalis. Next base: position 26,542,713 of record OZ024915.1, read on the forward strand.
GACTGGTATGAGTGTCCAGAAAGTTGACTTTTATAGAGAAAAATCAGTCACAGCTTTGTAATCTGACGATCAACACTATGGGAGGAGTTTGAGAAAGGAGGAGGGGGAGGGGGGCCCCGTGGGGGCACATAAAAAAAACAAAACATTGACGCAGTTTTAGTGTAATGTTGGACCAGCGTCGAAGACAGTGGGCCAGCGTTAGTCCTACATTGGGTATCATGGCTCAGTGGGTGCCATGCATGATATACGCCACGTCATATAGATAACAAACACCAGATGTCGACCCAATGCTGGTTCAAGGTCGGGCCAACGTCGCAGACGATGACACCCTTTGAGTACTATGTTACACAAAAAATTCCGAAACATGATAATATAATTATATTATGCAGATAGACAGATAAAAATCATTCACATTTCTTTTGAGAAATCAGATACAAAACATTTAAACAGTAATCATTAATACATGATTGATTAAGATTGGCCCATGCTACCCTTTTAGCGCGGGAATCGACTTTAGACGTCAGAATCTGACGTCTCCAGACGTCAGATACTGACGTCTCAAGTCGATCCCCGCAATGTAAGAGTAAACATATGTGTAATTGCCGTAGACCCATAACATAGGTATTCAAATAAATCGAGTGTCAACAGGCTTAAGGATACCCTCATCTGTCCCAGCGGAATTTCATTATTAATTCCTTCAGGACCTAGAATATGCTTTATTTATCATGATTGTATATAGTACAATGTGATTATGACATACAATTTCAGGTTTGAAAGCGAGTTATCACACAGAGAAATCGATAAAATCCATGAGTTGAGAGCAGCGGTGTTTAAAATATAAGAGTGAGTGACAGAATTATGATACTGTATTCGGATTTAAAATAAACGAAATGCTTCTTCTCTGCTCACTTGTGAACATTCAGTATTGTTGAGAGCCTCTGTGCTCGAGAGGTGGTGTGCGCGGCCTTAGACATCGAATTTCGAATATTGTGCCCGGAGGGCAATCCCAGTAAACACAAAATATTTACATAACATTTGTACAATGTTGGACCAACGTCATTCATTAATTCATTCATTCATTCATTAATTCATTCATTTATTCATTTATTTATTTTTTCATTCATTCATTCATTTATTCATTTATTCATTTATCCATTTATTCATTTATTCATTTATTTATCCATTAATACCATCGTCTCAGAATATTGAGTTAATGTTGGACCAGCGTCGTAGATAATGAGCCAACGTCAACTTAGCATTGTGACAGCATAGCTTATAAAAAAATTGACTTAAAATTTATAAACAAATAAAAGTCAATCAATATTTAGGACACACCTAAATCAATCCTTCTCTTGGTAATTGATGGATGTGAGCTTAAGATTTACTTAACCCTCGTCTTAATTAACCCTTGTACTAATGAATTGTTTGTTTCTACTTTTCATTCATTTCTATTTAGAACTGCTAACGCAATTTTCAGCTTCAATTTTTTTGAAAATTAGACATGTGTCAAATTAATTTATTTGATGAGCTGCACATCAGCAGAAAATATATCAACAATTTCAGTGGCATTTTATTTCGCTTGAAACTTGATTTAAACTCTATATATACAGTCTCAGCAGGACAAAGGTCGGTGCCGTCCATACTCGTTTTTTCATTTTTTAGAGCACATCACATATCAGCTTTTGAATCTATTAAAAATAAAAAGTGACATTAATCAGCAAGATTTGAAATTTGTTGACCTCCAGCTTGTCAAATCTGAGTAATTTTCACCCACTTGCAGTTGTGGATCGCGTCAGCGAGACACAAGTTTAACATCAGTTAAGTGGGTGAAAATTCCAATTGAATAATTTAGCGGTTAAAGGGTGAGGGTCGCAGATTAGCTGATCTGACTATACCATCTACTTCAGTTAATTAAAAACTAATCTCGCAGACTGATTAAAGTAATCATCTTTTAAAAATATTGTTAAATAATGGATATCCACCATTATTTAGTTTTTGGTTCCCCAAATCAAGAATTTGAATACACAACTACCTACAATAGAAATGACACAGCATTATTGATGGCTATATACAATATGTGACAGCTTTATATCTAATTTGAGTAAGTTTGGCACATGTATCCAAGCTTTTTTAGCAATTATACACAGGTGAATAGTAGACGAGCACACTACAATACGTGTAAATATAAGCGCACTGTTTACCTGTCGTACAAAACGGGCTGCACTGTCGTAAAAAGCCATACAGTATGAGCTGCTCACTTCCAAAGTAAGTAGTTACTGCTGTTTGTCGTTTTGCGGTATAGATAATGGGTATATAAATACATACTGCGTTTGGTGCCACAATGAAGTAGTTGATATCATATTGACTTAGAGGTAGTTTCAGCAGCTATCTGTCTACGTTTTTGTAAGAACTATTAAAGTATATTTTATCCCGATAATACTGCGGACCTATAGCGCCACTTCCGCAATGGTGGCTGGACAACATTAGGCCAGCATTGGTTAAGTATGTTGAGTGCCTCGTGCTTACTGCGGCGGATCCGGTGTATTGATACATTACCAGTTAGTTTTTTGCAAAGATGGTTTAATTGCTGTCATGGTTCTAACTCATTATAGCAGAATGCCACAACCGCTAGGTATGAGTAAAGTTGTCATCACTGATTTCTTATTTTGGACAACCATGTCAAAAATAAGAAATACGGAAATTTCGTCTCTATATCTAGCCTAACTGGTAAATGCGCAGTACAAAAATTTAAAAAAAATTGCAGCTCTAGTCTATGGACATGTTTACATTATATTATGGTCATATTAATAAGCCAAAATAAAAATCACTGATTTTTTGATGATTTTAGGCTGGGTATGTCCCTTAAACTTCGGTCAATAATTGTATATTATTTGTGTAAGCGTAAAGAGAAAAAATCTATTTTATCTGTAAGTTTGCTAAAGGGTGGCCCTCCTGTTAGCGGTCATTTGCTGACCTTAAGGAGGGTCTCCCTGGCCACCTGTAAAACAAAACACGTTGAATGCAAATTATATGAAATAGGTCAAATAAAAAATTCCTGATTTCTGTACTGTTTTGTACAGATATATCATTTATAAATACAGTGATTAATGTATGTACCCAGCCCATTAAGGCTCATTAGTCAGTTCAATCAGAATAATAATACAGTTTAACAATAGCAATAAAAGCAATAACAATAGCAATATTAATACTTGGTAAAACATTTAAAGACACTACCAACTATCAAAGCAATAAGCTTTGTAAACAAGGTAAAATAATCTTTATTTCACAAAAATTGTATATGTATACCACCTGAAATGTATACTACAATACTAAAATTATTGTATTATATTATATTATTATGCATTTCTGATGTTACAGTGAAATATTGGTCTATAGCACACTGTTTGCACATCTTCCCGACAGCAAGGCTCGCTACTCCCGAAGTCGCAGATCGATCTTCGGTTTGCGTCATCGGGAGCAGCGAGCCTTACGTGGGAAGATGCGTTTGCATATCGTGCTCTCCATTCCGACCTCAGAGATTATAGAGAGCGGGTGTTTACCCGAGCGACATCTATGTGTTGAGAATGAGTGCTGTCTCGAAATGAAATGAAATGAATCGGGCTTTAGGCCACCTTTGTGCACATATAGGCTAAACTGGGCCAGGAGAACCTCCTGAGAATGGTGAGATGATTGAGATGACTGTCCTCCAGACACAGGATTCGAAATTCGAGCCCTGGCGGTCTGAGGCCGAGCACGCTACCTCTCGGTCACGGAGGCTCCCCACAATACTAACTTTTACACGTGGATGGGGAAGACACAATTTTGTTTCTTTCAAACCGCCGAGACCGGGAACCGAACCCCGGACTCTGGCGTGAAAGGCAGCGGTGCTAACCACTACCCTAGGGCCCCCGCCCGTGCTGTCTCGAAGCAATGAATTCGCATTTTCGAATCATATGTTTCTCAATTTACGATTTGCTTCGCAGTCAACAGATTTGTTGCTTATAGAACAACATGCTGACTTCACTCCGCAGTTCAGCTGTGTGGTTTCTGCTTGTAACCGCTATGATGTGAGAGATAAACAAGATTCATGAGTCGTTATGAGATTAGGCCGTGGCACCAGGTGGGACTCATGTGTTATTTTTAATTGCTGAAACCATGTATTCGGAATCAATATCAGATTTATGTGATACTAGTTTTTCTCGCGCATCTTTAACCCCGAAAGCACTAGATCCATTTCATTTCTATTTTTATTTGTTTCTGCGTGAGGAGCGCGCAGTGCCTGACTCGGAGCGAAATTAACGTCGATACACTTGCTTCAACATTAACTATACGAGACCACCATTAACGTGATCGCCTAGTCACCTTGAGAAGGGAGAAACAATATTTCTCTGCAGGTTTCAGCGGGCTTCGAACCCGGGACGCATGCTTGACTGGCAAAGCGATCAGGCGCTCTACCAAAGCGCCACGCCCCCTTCTCTTATTTGTTTCTGTCACGCGATGGATACATTTGATAAAGATCGACCGAGGCCTAACACGCATCGTAGATTGTTTACGTTCTACATTTCACGGCCAAGGTGCACACTTCAGGCATTCATCTAGGTGCACTCATATACCTGGAGGCTGGCAGCTAGGTGCATGCGAACACCTACATGCTACTCACCTAGATGCACACATACACCTCCATGTCACTCATATACCTCTATTTCACAACTTCGAGACACTCATACACCTCCATGTCACTCATCTGGGTGCACTCATACGCCTCCATGTCACTCACCTTGACACACTCATACAACTCCATATCATTCACACCGTTGCACTCATACACCCCCATGTCACTAATCTGGGTGCACTCATATGCCTCCATGTCACTCACCTGGATGCACTCATACACCTTCATGTCACTCACCTGGGTGCATTCATACACCTTCATGTCACTCACCTAGATGCATTCATACACCTACATTTCACTCACCTAGGTGCATTCATACACGTCCATGTCACTCACATGGGTGCATTCATACACGTCCATGTCACTCACATGGGTGCACTCATACACCTCCATGTCACTCACCTGGATGCACTCATGCACCTCCATGTCACTCACCTGGGTGCATTCATGCACCTCCGTGTCACTCACCTGGGTGCATTCATACACCTCCATGTCACTCACCTGGGTACACTCATGCACCTTCATGTCACTCACCTGGGTGCACTCATACACCTCCATGTCACTCACCTAGATGCACTCATAAACCTCCATGTGACTCACATGGGTGCACTCATGCACCTTCATGTCACTCACCTGGGTGCACTCATGCACCTCCGTCTCACTCACCTGGGTGCACTCATACACCTCCATGTCACTCACCTGGATGCATTCATACACCTCCATGTCACTCACCTGGGTGCACTCATGCACCTTCATGTCACTCACCTGGGTGCACTCATACACCTCAATGTCACCCACATGGGTGCACTCATACACCTCCATGTCACTCACCTAGATGCACTCATACACCTCCATGTCACTCACATGGTTGCACTCGGGCACCTCCATGTCACTCACCTGGGTGCACTCATACACCTCCATGTCACCCACAAGGGTGCACTCATACACCTCCATGTCACCCACATGTGTGCACTCATACACCTCCATGTCACTCACCTAGATGCACTCATGCACCTCCATGTCACTCACCTGGATGCATTCATATATATCCATGTCACCCACCTGGATGCGCGCATACACCTCCATGCCACTCACCTGGATGCACTCATAAATCTCCATGTCACCCACCTAGATGTACTTATGCACCTCCATGTCACTCACCTTGATGCTCTCATACACCTCTTTGTCACTCACCTAAATGCACTCATACACCTTTATGTCACTCACCTGGTTGCATCATCTACCTCCTTGTCACTCACCTAGGCGCACTCATGCACTTCCATGTCACTCACCTGGATGCATTCATGCACCTCCATGTCAATCACCTAGGCGCACTCATATACCTCCTTGTCACACACCCGGTTGCACTTATAAACCTCCATGTCACTCACCTGGATGCACTCATACACCTCCATGTCACTCACCTAAATCCACTCATACACCTTCATCTCACTCACCTGGGTGCACTCATACACCTCCATGTCACTCACCTAAATCCACTCATACACCTTCATCTCACTCACCTGGGTGCATTCATACACCTCCATGTCACTCACCTGGATGCACTGATACACCTCCATGTCACTCACCTAAGCGCACTCGTACACCTCCATGTCACTCACCTAGGCGCACTCATATGCATTCATATCACTCACCTGGATGCACTCATGCACATCTATGTCATTCACCTGGGTGCACTCATACACTTCCATGTCACTCACCCGGTTGCACTTATAAACCTTCATGTCACTCACCTGGATGCACTCATACAACTCCATGTCACTCACCTGAGTGCACTCATGCTCCTTCATGTCACTCACCTGGGTGCATTCATATACCTACATGTCACTCACCTAGATGCACTCATGCACCTCCATGTCATTCACCTGGATGCACTCATGCACCTCCATGTCACTCACCTGGATGCATTCATATACCTCCATGTCACCCACCTGGATGCGCGCATACACCTCTATGTCACTCACCTGGATGCACTCATAAATCGAAATGTCACTCACTTAAATGCACTCATACACCTTCATGTCACTCACCTGGATGCACTCATACACCTCATGTCACTCTCCTGGATGCTCTCATACACCTCCTTGTCACTCACCTAAATGCACTCATACACCTTTATGTCACTCACCTGGTTGCATTCATCTACCTCCTTGTCACTCACCTAGGCGCACTCATGCACTTCCATGTCACTCACCTGGATGCATTCATGCACCTCCATGTCAATCACATAGGCGCACTCATATACCTCTTTGTCACTCACCCGGTTGCACTTATAAACCTCCATATCACTCACCTGGATGCACTCATACACCTCCATGTCACTCACCTAAATCCACTCATACACCTTCATCTCACTCACCTGGGTGCATTCATACACCTCCATGTCACTCACCTGGATGCACTGATACACCTCCATGTCACTCACCTAAGCGCACTCGTACACCTCCATGTCACTCACCTAGGCGCACTCATATACATTCATATCACTCACCTGGATGCACTCATGCACATCTATGTCATTCACCTGGGTGCACTCATACACCTCCATGTCACCCACATGGGTGCACTCATGCACCTCCTTGTCACTCACCCGGTTGCACTTATAAACCTCCATGTCACTCACCTGGATGCACTCATACACCTCCATGTCACTCACCTGAGTGCACTCATGCACCTTCATGTCACTCACCTGGGTGCACTCATAAGCCTTCATGTCACTCACCTAAATGCACTCATACACCTTCATGTCACTCACCTGGGTGCATTCATATACCTACATGTCAATCACCTAGATGCACTCATGCACCTCCATGTCATTCACCTGGATGCACTCATGCACCTCCATGTCACTCACCTGGATGCATTCATATACCTCCATGTCACCCACCTGAATGCGCGCATACACCTCTATGTCACTCACCTGGTTGCACTCATAAATCTCCATGTCACTCACCTAAATGCACGCATACACCTTCATGTCACTCACCTGGGTGCATTCATATACCTACATATCACTCACCTAGATGCACTCATGCACCTCCATGTCACTCACCTGGATGCACTCATACACCTCCATGTCCCTCACCTGGATACATTCATATACCTACATGTCACTCACCTAGATACACTCATGCACCTCCATGTCACTGACTTGGATGCACTCATACACCTCCATGTCACTCACTTAGGCGCACTCATACACCTCCATGTCACTCACCTGGATGTACTCATACCAATCCTTGTCACTCACCTAAATGCACTCATACACCTTCATGTCACTCACCTGGGTGCATTCATATACCTACATGTCACTCACCTAGATACACTCATGTACCTCCATGTCACTGACTTAGATGCACTCATACACCTACATGTCACTCACTTAGGCGCACTCATATACATTCATGTCACTCACCTAGGCGCACTCATGCACCTCCATGTCACTCACCTGGATGCACTCTAGCACCTACATGTCACTCACCTAGGCGAACTCATATACCTCCTTGTCACTCACCCGGTTGCACTTAAAAACCTCCATGTCACTCACCTGGATGCACTGATACACCTCCATGTCATTTACCTAAATCCACTCATACACCTTCATGTCACTCAATAAATCCACTCATACACCTCCATGTCACTCACCTGGATGCACTCATACACCTTCATGTCACTCAATAAATCCACTCATACACCTCCATGTCACTCACATGGGTGCATTCATACACCTCTATTTCACTCACCTGTATGCACTCATACACCTCCATGTCGATCACCTGGATGCACTCATACACCTTCATGTCACTCACCTGGATGCACTCATACAGCTCCATGTCACTCACCTAAGCACACTCGTACACCTCCATGTCACTCACCTAGGCGCACTCATACACCTCCTTGTCACTCACCCGGGTGCACTCATGCACCTCTATGTCATTCACCTGGGTGCACTCATACACCTCAATGTCACTCACCTGGGTGCACTCATACACCTCCATGTCACTCACCTGGGTGCACTCATACACCTCCATGTTACTCACCTAGGCGCACTCGTACACCTCTATGTCACTCACCTAGGCGCACTCATACACCTCCTTGTCACTCACCTGGGTGCACTCATACACCTCCTTGTCACTCACCTAGGTGCACTCATACACCTCCATGTCACTCACCTGGCTGCACTCATGCACCTACACGTCATTCACCTGGGTGCACCCCTACACCTCCATGTCACTCACCTAGAAGCATAAATACACCTCAAAGTCACTCACATGGGTGCATTCATACACCTCTATGTCACTCACCTGGATGCGCTCATACACCCCCATTTCCCTCACCTAGATTCACTCATATACCGCCATGTCACTCACCTTGATTCACTCATGCACCTCCATGTCACTCACCCGGCTGCTCTCATACACCTTCATGGCCCTCACCTGGATACACTCATATACCTCCATGTCACTCACCTAGATGCACTCATACACCTTCATGTCACTCACCTGGATGCACTCATACACCTTCATGTCACTCACCTGGATGCATTCATTCACCTTCATGTCACTCACCTGGATGCACTCATATACCTCCATGTCACTCACTTGGATGCGCTAATACACCTTCATGTCACTCACCTGGATGCAGTCATATACCTCCATTTCACTCATCTGGATGCACTCATACACCTTCATGTCCCTCACCTGGATGAACTCATATACGTCCATGTCACTCACCTAGATGCACTCATGTACCTCCATGTCACTCCCCTGGATGCGCTCATACACCTCCATGTCACTCACCTGGATGCACTCATACACCTTCATGTCACTCACCTGGATGCACTCATATACTTCCTTGTCACTAACGTAGATGCACTCATACACCTTCATGTTACTCACCTGGATATACTAATGTACCTCCATGTCACTCACCTGGATGCACTCATATACCTCCATGTCACTCACCTAGATACGCTCATACACCTACATGTCACTCACCTAGATGCATTCATATACCCCCATGTTACTCACCTAGATACACGCATTCACCTTCATGTCACTCACCTGGATGCACTCATACACCTTCATGTCACTCACCTGGATGCATTCATTCACCTTCATGTCACTCACCTGGATGCACTCATATACCTCCATGTCACTCACTTGGATGCGCTAATACACCTTCATGTCACTCACCTGGATGCAGTCATATACCTCCATTTCACTCATCTGGATGCACTCATACACCTTCATGTCCCTCACCTGGATGAACTCATATACGTCCATGTCACTCACCTAGATGCACTCATGTACCTCCATGTCACTCCCCTGGATGCGCTCATACACCTCCATGTCACTCACCTGGATGCACTCATACACCTTCATGTCACTCACCTGGATGCACTCATATACTTCCTTGTCACTAACGTAGATGCACTCATACACCTTCATGTTACTCACCTGGATATACTAATGTACCTCCATGTCACTCACCTGGATGCACTCATATACCTCCATGTCACTCACCTAGATACGCTCATACACCTACATGTCACTCACCTAGATGCATTCATATACCCCCATGTTACTCACCTAGATACACGCATTCACCTTCATGTCACTCACCTGGATGCACTCATATACCTCCATGTCACTCACTTGGATGCGCTAATACACCTCCATGTCACTCACCTGGATGCACTCACATACCCCCATGTCACTCACCTAGATACGCTCATACACCTCCATGTCACTCACCGAGATGCATTCATATACCCCCATGTTACTCACCTAGATGCACTCATTCACCTTCATGTCATTCACCTGGATGCACTCATATACCTCCATGTCACTCACTTGGATGCACTCACATACCCCTATGTCACTCACCTTGATGCACTCATACATCTTTGTGTCACTCACCTAGATGCACTCATACACCTTCGTGTCACTCACCTAGATGCACTCATATACCTTTCCAATATTATTATTGGCTTAGATATACATTTATACAGACATTAAAGCTACGAAGCTCAAATGACTGTCATGACACAAATACTTTACAAAGTTAATTAGTCATTAAATTATCCTAATAAATGTTCAGCAAATCAATCAATAACAAGTGAAAATAAATGAATGTGTCGTGTGATAAGATTTATACTTCACAAATATTGCGGGAAATGTAGGATACATTGTTGTAATACAAGTAATGACTTCATACTTTATACCTATATATTCAACAGTGATACAATATAAATAGACATAACTATAGAAAACGATTTATAACCAATTAGGAGAAAAGTATTGTATATCATATAATAATACCATGTTATTACAATGCCATTATGGTACACATGCTACATCTCACGCTATTGTTGTAAAGGTAATAAAGACAGCTACATCGGGTTTCATGACTGAAGAATATCACGTTGTTGAGAATGGCAGAGATCGTAACATTCGGTAATTTATTTGTAGCTGAATGCCTAGCCCAGTAAACACGAGAATAAAGCCGAATACTGGTTCAATGCTAGGCCAGCGTCACAGACGCTGGACCAGCATTAAATCAACATCGGGCGTCGAGAAGGCAGATTGGCCTTGAGTGGCTAGACACACAGGTATTGGCGTGTCCGCTCTAATAATGCTGTGTGACAATGATAAATGTCTAGTCAAGCCATGTGAATGTTCTTTATTGACCCCCCGAGCCCCCTCGTCGCATATAGGCACCACGAACTATGTGCATGCTGCTTTATTGACTCTTTAAGCTCCCTCGTCGCAATTAGGCAACACGCGGCATATTTGAATTCAATTCATCAGAGGACAAGTGGAATTCATTATGAGTTCTCATACATTCAGTTAATATATAAAATCAAGAAATTTTGATTCACTTTAAGGTGGTTGACTTCTTGATTGATTGATTGATTGATTGATTGATTGATTGATTGATTGATTGATTGATTGATTGATTGATTGATTGATTGATTAATTGATTAATTGATTGATTGATTGATTGATTGATTGATTGATTGCTTGATTGATTGATTGATTGATTGATTGATTGATTGATTGATTGATTGATTGATTGATTGATTGATTGATTGATTGATTGATTGATTGATTGATTGATTGATTGATTGATTGATTGATTGATTGATTGATTGATTGATTGATTGATCGATTGATTGATTGATTGATTGATTGGTTGATTGATTGATTGATTGATCTGTTGATACATTCTTTCTTTAATTGATAGAATGGTTGTTTGCGTGAATGATTTAATAACTGATATGTTTATGCATCGACCGATTGATTGATTGGCTGACTGATTAATTGATTGATTAATTGTTATATCATTATCAATTGATTAGCTGGCTCATTGATTGTGTGTTAGACTTGTTTGGTATATTTTTGTGGTATATAAAATAATTGTTTGAGCACCACCCCTTCTAGAGCAATGTAGGCTAAACTGAACCATATCTACCCCCGTGGAATAATTAACACGTGATGATGAACCTCTGTAGTGCAGAATTTTATGCTCAACATAAGATTAGAAGAAAGTTTGCTACGAATTCAACAAACCTTTTATATTCTGCGACTTTTCATTCATTTGAATCTGGAATTGTTAACGCAATTTACAGTTTCAAATGATGACAAATATATCTTTATATGAAAATATACATCTTCCAAATTGAGTTATGTGAAATACTGAGCATCTTTCAAACAGTATTTCTTCATCTAGTCTGAAGAACAAATGAATAGTTTGAAGACGTGAGATTCTGAAGACTAAAGTCGATCCCCGCACTGTAAGAGTAAAATTATTGATAATGGCCATAGACCCATAACATAGGTATTCAAATGAATCGCAAAGAGCTAACTAAGACGTTTATGATGGTCTCCATGGTTTTCATAAAAAAATAAAAGTTAATTATCAGAAAAGTTATTTCTGCCCTATACTGTTAATACTGTGAACCAGGTGTGGGCTTGTGATAATAAATGTAGTAAGTTATGCGATCATTGCAGTTTGTACTGATGACACACTACATGACACACTACGCTTGGCTACCGCTTTCATACCCATATACATGTAGCTTGTTAACCCTTTAGCCGCCAAATTATTCAATTATAATTTTTACCCACTTGAAGTTGTGTCTCGCTGACGCGATCCACAACTTCAAGTGAGTGAAAATTATTCAGATTTGACAAAATGAAGGTTGACAAATTTCAAATTTTGCTGATTATTGTCATTGGGCGTATTTAAAAAACAAATTCAAAAACAAAGTATCAAATCAATAAAATTAAGATTTTATTTTTTATTTTGCTATATTGCACTTTTATATGTGAACGAAATCGCCTAATTTCACATCACTGTGAGATGGGACTTGCGGCACCAATTTACAGCTCACAGTTATCGCAAATGTGAGAGAGTGAAGCATATTATCCGTGGAAGTAAATCATCTTAACCCTCTGCCTGCCATACCGTTTTACAAGAAAATCATGTAACTGATATTGCGGTTGAAATGAGCGTTTCAACATCAATATTTGCAACTGTTTTGTCTGAGTAATTTTCACCCACTTGAAGTTGTGGGTCGTGTTTACAAATGTGTACTCGTCCAAAAAAATCGTTTTGAGATGATTGGCGAATATAATTATATTTAACACAATTGTATCAGTATAAAGCGAACAAGAAGGAATTGCGTCGAATTTCACTCACTCACTCACTCACTCACTCACTCACTCACTCACTCACTCACTCACTCACTCACTCACTCACTCACTCACTCACTCACTCACTCACTCACTCACTCACTCACTCACTCACTCACTCACTCACTCACTCACTCACTCACTCACTCACTCACTCACTCACTCACTCACTCACTCACTCACTCACTCACTCACTCACTCACTCACTCACTCACTCACTCACTCACTCACTCACTCACTCACCCACTCACTCACTCACTCACTCACTCACTAACGTATGGTAACGTGACCTTGATGGTCAGGCATGACTGCCCTTATAATGACCCCGTGTGTACTTGGCAGAAGCTAAGCGACACATGGCATGTGTTATTCTAATCATGTGACCTAGTACGTGTAGTGTGATGATTCATCTACGCAGAAAAAACAGCTCTGTTAATCTGAGCCTGCACGTATTTCTTTTCCGTTTTCTGTGAATTATTTGAAAAAAAAAATCTTGCCTGCATATAAATATGTCAGATCAACTTGGAAAATCGTTCATTTAATTTGTTTTCCAACTCCATTATATTATGAACGAAAATTTACAAACACGCCATAACATTAGACATGACGGTGTTACACTTGCCGGGTCGGTTAACCACAATGACAAACTAAGATGGACAATCCTCAAGGACTGAAATTTATGATGCCCAATAAATTACGAAAATGTAAAAATGTGTCTTTGTCCACTTTTATACTAATTTTAAAAACAATTTTTAAAATATTATTTACCATGATTTATATTTATTATATTGAAGACACAGATGTTTTGAGGCCATAATGTCAATTTATATTGAACTGAATTTACTCAAAATATATCTGATACTGAAGGACTGCAAATTATGAACTGCAAATTTAGAATGTCCCAGAAACTATAAATAATAGGAATATTAGGAACTGGCCATCCAAACTTTGATTAGAATTGTTTATAATAAAATATGTTTAAAGAATGATACATTTAACAATAATCGTCTAAAGTCGATACCCGCACCGAAAGAATAAGGCCACATAACATAGGTATTCAAATGAAACAGAAAGAGCTCACTAAGACATTTATGGTGATTTGAAATTGAAAAAACCCTTCTGTCTTCATAGTTTTGTACACAGATATTTTAGTTTTGTAAGGGGTCAAGGGAATTTGACCTGCTTTTCAGAGACTACATTGACTGGAATCCATCAAATATGGGGTTGGGAATCTAAATGAAAATACCAATTTATGTAAAAAAAGATGTATCTTAAAACGAACAGACATTTAAAATTTTGTATTTTCAGCTGTAAGCCTAAATGAAAGAGAAGAAGTCAATGAGTTATAGCATTGTAAATAATTGAACAACTGTTCAGAATACTTATGCAGAATAACATGTAGGCGTATTATTATTTTCTAGAAAATAAAATATAAATAAACAATTTCGTTTGAGCCGCATTTACATGTATTTAAATTTCAGAATCATATAATGATGGACTATTATGATAATTTACTATAAGTAAAGCTTGTATTTGCATTTGTTTTAATACAAAATTTAAAATCCTTATTTTTTGGCGTCTGGGGTTCAAATTATTAGCACTGATTATCTTATCTATGTCCCCTTATACGCTTGATGATGGTTTTGTAGAGATTTTGTTTTCAATTCAATTCAATTCAGTTTATTAGATTCAGTTTATTCAGTGTACAAGATACAATATTAATAGCAGTTTGATAACATATACAAATAACATACAATTATAATTGATAATATCACTGGAATATAAAAAGTAAATGTACACCTGGGAGAGAAACTAAACAGGATCCATTGGAGCCTTTGCTAGTAGTTCCCACCCAACATATTTTTCAATTTCCACCAGCCCTTTATAATAATATGATTATGACAACCGGAAATTACAACACATACATTTAAAAAACCATGAACAGCAATCACTACTGACAAAACTAGTATTAATTTTTTCAAACATAAGATGCTTTAAACTGGATATAAAAGAAGAGTAATTGGTAATATGACGTACATTAGATGGGAAAGAATTCCGCATAGGAACTATTCTATTAAAGAAGCTACGTTTGAAGCAGTCTGTACGACACAAGGGTGGTACCATAAGAAATTCAGAATCAAGCGAGTTACAAGTGGAGCATCCACCATCAGAGAAAAAACTAACACAATCGTTAACATCAACATCATAATTACCGTATAAACACTTCCAGAAAACAATTTCAATAAACTCCGAACGCTTTGCCAAGTATTTTAAAACAAAATTTGTATTACCATTGCTTAGCTTCCTTTATACTTTAAACTGGAATAAAACCACGAGATATAAATAAGGTCAACACGTCTCAAGAAGTAGTAAGAATTTCTGCAGTGAAATTTTCTAACACAGGTTACATTTTCCACTTTATACAGCTATCCTAGCAACAGCAGCACGCTGACCCAATGCTGGTATACTGTTGACCCATCGTCTACGACGCTGGCCCAACAGCGTACCAACATTGGGCAATGTCTCTTGTTTGTTGTGGACCTTTAGATGTGTACAGGGCGGCGACCTCGTGAGGTTTTATTGTATTTTTATGGTGCGTAAGTACTTTTGCTTTAGAGCGAGAGCGGGGACCGTCACGGCTGAGCGAGTGCGCTGACCTTTAGATAATGAGGATAACAAGAAGAAGGACAATTTTGGCAATTGCAGACCTCATGACTTTGAAATGTGAGTAATTTATTATTATTTTACTTTTCTTTACCTCCGACATTTCTTCTCCACGCGGGGTTGATCAAAATCCCAATAGTAGAGACTGTTTAAGCTGGACCAAATGACAGTGTGATGATCAAACACGCTAGATTCCAATAAAATAACTGAACCATAAAGCGACCTTGAAGCTAGCGATAAATATTTGATAATAATCTACATACATATTTTATTATTAAATAATACGACAATCCAGAATTAGCCAGCTGTGCGAATTAGATTCCATCGAGTTGTTCAAAATAACTAAAATATGTGCGATACATGCCCCAAAATATTATTTATACTGATAATTTAGGTGCAATAACACGTAGACCAAAAAAACTTGTAATGACTGGGTAAATGTTTGCATAAAAAAGTACAAACTAGGCCTATATGTACGCATGAAGTGAGTATGTTAAAATAATCTAATCTATGCACTGCAGCTTTGACTCATTGGTACCTCGCAGTAAAAAACAATGAAAAATGTGTTAACCGCGTAAAACTAAATAATCAGATAATAAACTACTTGCTATTACAGAACAGAATATGTTGTCCTTGTCATTTTGATGAAAATTGTATGAAAATCGGTCTAATGCACCAGAGAAAAGAAAGAAAAGAAGAAAATGGAATGAAAAATGGTTGAATGAGTATTCTATAGACTAACTTACACACAGGCTAAACTGGGCCAAAATAACCTCCCGAGGCTGGTGAAAAGAATCAGATGACACTGCCCTCTAGACACAAAATTCGAAATTCGAGCCCTGGCGGTCGAGTATGCCACTTCTCGGTAATATAGGCTCTCCGCAACAATGAAACTTCACGAGAGGGACAAGGAAGAAACATGTATTATTATTTGAAACCTGGGGTGCGTTTCACTGACGTATTTGAACGAAAAGTTCGTTAGATTTACAAGGATAATGCCAACGATTGTAGAAGTGGAACGGAGCCCCCGATGGCTGCCAATGCACGTTAACCCTTTAACCGCCGGTGCCGAATTTAATCGATTTTTTACTTAATTATTACCACATTCTGTAGCCTACCGCCTTTAAAATATATTAAAGCCATAATCAAACAGCACGATTTGAAGTGAGTTGACCTCCCTTTTGTCAAATCTGCACGAATTTCACTTACTTGAAGTTGTGGATCGCGTCAGCGAGACACAATTTCAAGGGGGTGAAAATTTCAATTGAATAATTTGGTGTTTAAAGGGTTAACCCTTAGAACACTGATGTCGACTACAGTAGACATTCTGTCTTTTCATTAGAACCTGCATAACCGGTTGCTAAGAGTAAAACATGCTTTCAATCTTGAAACACTAATAGAAGCTGGGACCTAAATTTCACAAATAACACACATTTTCAGTCACTTGAAGTTGTGGATCGCGGTAGCTCCTCATCAGCAAAATTACTGAATGACTGATCCAATCGCGATGCTGGTGGTAAATCGTTTTGTGTATTGGTGTAAAATCTCGTATATGTCTCTGTTCTTAATTTACGGTTTGAGCGAAGACGTGGGTTTGGTATATAAGTTTTGACTAGTTGAGAAACATCATTTGAAAAATTGGTCGTGTGAATTGACTTGTGAAGCAATTTAATGTCTGCGATTTATTTCTCTTTGAGATGAAAGTGGTAGAATGTTCATAATTTCACAGCGTTTTTTATAAGTATAATGCATCTCATACCGTGAAAATTTCTTTGAATTCGCTCAACCAATTCAATGTGAGATTTATAAAAAGGCGACCAGAGTGGAGAAGTGTATTCAGCTATGGGTCTATATTAGAGCATTGTCCAGATTTTAAATGACTGATGCAGGTGCCTTGTAACCTACTGCTCCCCCAATGATGACATTTACTTTATAACATTTATTGATAACATTGTTTATGTGTACGTTATATGTTAAAAACAATCAGTAGTAACACCCAGGTCACAAAAAGAAGAAACATTTTCTAATGGTTTGCGATTTATAGTATAAACATATGATTATGGTTGAAATGTGAAGTGAAATGGATAAATAAAATAAAAGGAATAAACGAGAATAGGGACAATGAGTTTAATAATTAAATAAGCTACGAACATTATTAATTTAAAACATAATATTAGGTAGAAGGCCTTTAATTAAAAGTGAAAGCAATAAAACAACGATCGGCGATGTCACGTTTCAGATGTGGAATAGCTCCAATAAATTTAGCGATAGGTCGCTTTTTAATGTAATAGCTAATAAAATGGTTTGTATTTTTTGTCCTGGTCAGGTTGAAGACGAGGCTAAATCATCGGATTGATTTAATTTGATTAGCTAGTTGGATGACTATTTGTTAATTATCATTGATTCGTTCGTTCGTTCGTTCGTTCGTTCGTTCGTTCGTTCGTTCGTTCGTTCGTTCGTTCGTTCGTTTGTTCATTCGTTCGTTCGTTCGTTCGTTCAGTGATTCACACATTTTCGGTATGTAATACTGTTTTACGACAAATGCATTTTTAACACACAGTCACATTATATTCATAAATGTATATATGTGATTATTTGTTATGTATTTTATATGTGTGTCTCTTGCAACTCATTTATGAGTGACCATGTAGATAGGTACCCTGATGACATCGCAAGGTTTGACACAGTGAACTCCTTTTTTAAATGTAATAGTTCTAATACGATAAAAAAGTTTCGTCTGCTGGAAATGGCCTAGTTTTCATAGACACTTGAAATAATCGTCTCAATTTCATGGCATTCGAGTCTTTTGGTAACCAGCGCGAGTGTCGTTTTTACACAGCTGGCTGTGGAAACAAAATGGCGGTCAGTGTGACTGGTCCTACGGCGAAGTAAATGAGTTTGGCGGCCCAGTCATACCGGGTAGTGAAAGGGAATACAGATTACTATTACTACGAGCTTGTTCCTTAGTAAACTTGTCTAGGACCCGCGAGTCATGACGTTAAAAACAGGCAACTGTTCTTTCTTTTGTAAAAACAATCCCACGCTCTCGGCTCACGGAACATCATTATGCCCAGACCTATGTAACTCAAACCTGTTAAACATTTTTATTTTTAATTCGCAGCAGAAAATATATCTAGGCGTAAAAGGTGATATGGTACCAGTGTGTGACTATAGGAGACAACATAGGCCTACATACAGTTTGTGGGCGACGTGCCTTCCCACACGCTACCACAGCAGTCAATGACGCCGGACGCCCACGTGTGACGTCATCAAAGAAAGAGATACACCCCAGCAAACACGACACGTTGACCCAAAGCTGGGTTAATGTTGGCCCAGCGTCGTATCTATATTTGGTACACATACGAAGCAAGGTAGATTGGTATGAGGTAATTAAATGTGAAAATGTCAATCAGGCTTGGAACATTTTTAAACATCTTTTTACATTGTATGCTAGTGGTGTATGGCATCGCTCCTATTAAAACAGTGCGTCTTAAACACAGATCTGACCCCTGGATGGTTAATGAAATTTTGCTAGCCATTCGTGATAGAGATAATGCTTTGAAAAATTTTAGGAACTAAATTCTCCTGCAAATCATAATAGTCCGGCAGCCAAGTCCCTTATTTTGCTCGCACCTGGACTTGGAGTATATAGTTTTTTTCTTTGCAGAATATTGTTGTCCAGACCACATACTAAAATAATCCGTAGGGTGTGGAGGTGTCACCCTTGGGCAATTTTAGTTATTCGCGTTTTTTTCAAAATGGTCGCCAATAGCCACAGTGGAAATATAACTTTTTCACTTTTTGACCTAGAAATATGTATAATACCACTTTTCCAGCTAAATTAAACACGAGAAACTCATTTCCGGCATTATGTTTTTATTCAGAAGCTTAATCCGGGCATAAATCCAAGATGGCCGCCACCGCTATATTAGCAATTCACATTTTGTATCATGTTTAGGTAATAGGTACATGTACCTGGTACGGGTATACAACTTTCTGAGCCTACTTACTGACTTTACAAAGGCTATCACATTTTAAAGGTATAGTACTATACTCTAATCTAGGCCTAGGCCTATATAACCTACAAATACAATAGTCCCGATACAATTGTTTTCTCCAAAATATTGGTCAGGATTCAAGCTCATCAGTTCCCAGATATGAAAACTTTGACAAATGTAAACTGGTTTGCATATCTGATCTGATGCAGCTACTGGCAGATATTACCAACAAGAGCAGAACTTCAAAAAATTGGGTAGATCTCCTAATAAAACCAGTTATGATCATGATGATATATGTACGTGCTGAACGGAAATCAGATTGACCTTTACATATAGCTGAAGTTGAACAGATGTTACCATACATGTTTGCACCAGGGCATCTGGACTATGCACGTTATGGTTTATATTATATGAGAAATATGCAGGCTACGCCATTAGATACCTAGGAACAGTTCATGAAAGGTGAACACACAATGCACAATAATCCATGAAGTTCTAATGGTGTCTCGAGTGACATGTTCATCCAGTCAAATTATATGAGGTACGGGCATGGTCCTGTGGGAGTAGTTAAAGCCAGGTACATATAGACATGGTCGCTAAGTCTAGATTTTTGAGCAAACCCGGAACATGGTCTCCAGAATATGGATGACAATGTAATAATTCAGATTCTAATAAGCATAAAGAAGAGTTTTCAACAAGAATTTTAGATAACTCTAAAGGCCGTTTTGCTTTACGAAAAAACTACAATTATGTTTCGATCCATCACATCCCACATCACCAGTAATATAATATCATTACATGATTTAGATTTGGATAGAGCTGTAGAAATTGGCATAACATTCATGCAGACATTTAAAGCTAATTGGCCTGAAGTTTTTCCTGATCCAATCACCAAGCAGATTATAACACTTGCTTGAGTTGGAAAACCGTTGAAACTCGGTACCGAAACGGTGTATGACCCTGCAGTAATATATGGGCGGGTTCTTGGGCTTCATTCAAGTCCCAGAAGTATCTAAATTAATGCTATATTGGTACAAGAACTTGCTCTATTAGGAACTGCTATGTTTGACTTTCCTTAACAATATTCTTTGGGTAGACATATGTCGTAGACCTGTGAGTGCACTAGGTGGTCGATGGTTCAGTAGTGATGTGGACAATAGCTTGGCCCACTAAAGGAACTGTCAATGACTTCGCTACAAAAGTTTTAAGTCATTTCTTTCTACTAAACTTATTCCCGTCAATATGTATCTAGTATTTGATACATGCAAAGACTTCAGGTTGAAAGGAAACGCAAGATTAGACAGTCTACAAACTGGCTAGCAATGCACTTCTTCCTACTCAAAATGTGGTCCTCAGGGTTAGTGAAATTTAAATACAACTAATCAGAGCCATTATCAAAGATATTGAAGAAGATAAAGTGTTCCATAGCCTGTACACATCGACACATCAACTTGTAATCACTGGTGATGATAACAGAAAGTAGCCATTATGCTATAATACTTAGACCAGATTTAAGCACCTCGCACAAAGAATCAGGCACTTGCTGCCGAGAGAGGGGTCGGTCATAGGGTCTCAGATGACACGGGTGTTTTTATTTTGCTTCTGCACAATTTTACGTAAAAGAGAAATTCTCAACTGAGATGTTCATGGAATCTCTGATTGGGATCGCAACATCATAGGTATAAAAGTTCAAAGTACAAGCAAATCATACCTGATAATTATTTTGGTCGGCATGCCATATCAGTCTATGATATATATACAGCTGCCTGTTGCTATGGAAACTGAAGTGAAGATACTTATAGTGTTCAAGCTTGTTATTCTATTTTTCGCATAAGTGACCAAGCTCGTTAAATCACAGATATGATTAAACAAACAACTGCAATTTTGACAGCATGTTATATGGTCAGCCACAATACTCTACCATGAGTGAAGGTAGGCAGACGCAGTGGGCTGGCAAACAAGCACCTGACCACTGCCCCATAACTGTTTTCATTGCCTCCAACAACGGATGCTTTCACAGAAAAACGTTAAAACAGCACATCCACAGGTACAGCATCGAAATGTGCTCTGAAATTCCCTCCTAATTTTGACCCAACCGACTTTGGCTCGCAAAATGGTTTTGTAAATAAGAAATTGTTATCAATTATTGCTCCAAATGTAGATTTAATTCCCCGTGCAGTGCAATAAGATATAAACTGTTCATGTAGCACCAATCTACCTCGCAGAAGTAAAAGATGTTTCTGCAAAAGTGATAAGCACAATATATGCCATAGTTTTTCCACATCAACGCTTAATACTAGGCCTAAATATGTTAGCATTATATTTGGTCCAGTTTGCTCCTACATTGCTGCAAGTTGTCATTTTGTGTGTCTCCATCGGGATACTGGGATGATCGCTAGTGGTAGTACTTTTGTCCTCCACCTGGGGAGGGTCATTGGGGATCTGTTCCGTATGTTGCATGCACTAGTCTACAGCGATTATTCAAGGGACGCTGTGCAGCCTCCACGTATCTGGCTATAATGGATTGACAGCAGTGTACATGTACCTTGGCTCCTCCCGCATCAGCGCAGGCACTGGTGTTGGCCATGGTAAGGCCTTAAGCTATCGGCAATAGAGTGTTTAACATTAGGTCTATCACATGGGATGAATGGAGTTACCCTCAGCTATTACTACTCCGGGGACTATCAGACCTGAGGATAACGGAGCTGTGTTTTGTGTAGCTGAACCCAAGTCTCCGACCGTCTGAATATATCTGGGGTTTAAATCCCCTAGACATGCCCATAACCCCTTATCAGGCGCGTGAAGGAACAACCTGAATAACCCTGCACCATGCCCTACCACCCCACCCTCACATCAATATAATTATGTACATCAATCATCTCCTCAATGGACTGCACTGTTTTTTAATGTATCACATGGTCACTTAAATGACACTTAAATGTCACTTAAAATTAGTGCCGAAAAGTGACGTTAAGCATTATTCTAAGTACTACTACTACTGTGTATCCATCAGCCTGAGGCCGGATACATTAAGTAGTCAGGTTTTCCACCAGTCCATCTGTCTGTCTGTACGGCCATCCCCACTTCCGCCTGTCGGTTCATGCAAATTAAGCTCTGCAGCTGAGGCATAATCATCGGCACATTTAGTTTTTTCAAGTAAAGTTATGATGCTTGGTGATTTTAATGCACGTATAAGCCTACAATTTAAGATGTTCATGACAACTGAGTTCAGGACTGTCATTATAGAATTTAGTGGTAACTATATTTTATATAGCCCTACCTGTGTTGTTCATTTATATATAACTGAGGTAGTCTAAATGGTGAATACATGAACATTTGTCTGTAGGCCTATGTCGTTGCTGCAGTAAATACTTTTATACAAATATTATTACTGTTATTATGTTTTTGCTTTGATCGTGCTTTTATAATTCTTATTGTAAATGATCTCGCTGAATACACGTAGAAAATAAATCCACAGAGAAAGTTTGGCCAGCAATGTAGTTTCACATTTGTTCCTGTTTACAAATGTACTTTAGTGGTTCACCTCCACACCCTCCAGGATCTTCAAACAGGTGGTCTGGGCAGCAGTATTCTGTAAAGAAAAAAACTATATACTCCAAGTCCAGGTATACGGCCATGGCTACCGGACTATAAGGTCTATCGTCAATTGCGTGAAAAAGTTAATATAGGGTCCGGAAGGCCAAAACACCATTTTTTCAAGAACAAAATTGCACAATGCAGAAATTCTTCCTCAGATCTCTGGAAGACATTAACAATTTAGGTATTTCTAAAAGACAGTCAGCTGTCAGCAGCATTGGACATTGACAGGAAAATAAATTTTGATAATAAAATAGTGGCAAACACCTTCAACCATTTCTTTACCACCATCGCACCAAATCTGGTTGCAAAACTTCCCGATACATCAGGTGGTTTTGTTGGTCCATTCATTGACACTTACTACAGTTTAAAAGGTGTAAAAAAAGACTCTTTTAAGTTTACTCCTATTAGTGAGGAAGAAACACTGAAACACCTACTAAATTTGTCCTCTAAGAAGTCGACTGGACTTTATGGTATGCCGGCCAGGTTCATTAAGGATGGCGCAACTCAAATTACAGCTCCAATTACTCATATAATTAATCTCTCTTTATGTTCAGGCGATGTTCCATATGATACCACTTTGCAAAAAGAGATCTAAAACCGACCCGGGCAACTATCGCCCTGTGTCAATTTTATCAGTTGTCTCAAAAAATATAGTAAGGGTTGTTTACAACCAGATTGAATCTTATATGACATCTCAAAATCTTTTTTACGATTTACAGTCAGGCTTTCGTAGTTCTTATTCAACCGTTGCCTCTCTTACATATCTAACGAGCCACATCCGCCTTCAAATGGACAAGGGTTTCCATACCGGCATGCTAATGATTGATTTACAAAAGGCTTTCGACACTGTGGATCACGGAATCCTGCTTCATAAACTAAAATCACTCAGATTCCGTGATCTATCAGTGTCATGGCTAGGATCTTACCTGGCGAATAGATATCAACGGTACTTTTTCGGATCCTGGAGTGGTTCCTTGTGGAGTACCGCAGGGATCCATTCTAGGACCATTACTTGTTCTCATTTGTGTCAATGATATGGAAACTACAGTTTCTTGCCAAATTATTTTATATGCAGATGACTCTGCCCTTTTGGTTTCAGGCAGGGATGTAGGCCTAATTGAGGAAAGGCTTGTTAATGAACTCTCTTCGCTGAATGTATGGTTGGTCGATAATAGTTTCTCAATCCATTTAGGGAAGACAGAATGTACTCTTTTTCGGAACTAAAAGTAGACTTCGCACCAAGTCAGTAATGAAAGTCACATGTGGTGAGACAGAAGTAACTGCCAAAACATCCGTGCGATATCTGGGGGTCGATCTGGACCAATCTCTAGATGGTAAGCTTATTGCTGAATTATTTTGATTATGCCTGCTCTGCATGGTGTGATGGTCTTCAGAAACTTTTCCAGCAAAAATTACAAATTTTACAAAACAAAACAATCAGATTTGTCCTCAAAATTAAATTAAATTGTATTCCTGTCTCGGAGCGTGCCAAAAAAATTAACCTTTGTAAGGTATACAGTGTTGTACATGGGTCGGCACCTAAAAATCTTAAAATGAAATTTTCTAAGGTTAGTGAGCGACATTCTATCTCTAACAGACATAGTGTGCAGTCCTACCCCTCTTACCACATGTGAAATCATCTGGGGCCAAATCATTTCTTTTTTCGGCCAGCAAAATGTGGAATGCTCTTCCAACCCACCTTAATCAGCTCCAAATGGTACTACCTTTAGGCGTGGGTTGAGAGATCATATTCGCATAGAAATGGACAGAAGGGAAAATGACATCTTCATTTATGGCTAGCTTTGACATAATTTATATAATTTATTAATTTAGCATTTACCCCGACTGACCTTCCTTTGATTGAGTGAGAGGTCTGAGTCGCACACCACATGTGAGACTCTGGTTTCCCAAACATTCTGAGTAGGTCAAGTCGGATGGTTCAACCTATATGGTACATTCAAATCGTCCGTGAATGTTAATTTTTCCGCATTTTATGTATTTTTTAATAGTAGGCTAAGTCTCTTTATCTGAGTTTCACCCATGCTCTTAATACTTTCCTGTCTCCATCCTGGTTTCCCTGTTTATATGGTCCGCTGTTGAAATAAGTACACCTCATCAGGTAACTTTCCAGTGTTTATTATCCCTGGTGACCAGGCATGATGGCTGCCGGTTTTTATTTTTTCAATAAATTATAATTACCATGTATGCTATGTTTCATGTATGGTTTGCTGAGTGCTGACACAATTTACTCACTCACTCACTCACTCACATGAAGTTTTCATATACAAGGTACATGTATGCAACAAAAATTTATATATACAAGTTATAACAGTTAAATGATTGTTTTATGTATTGCGCTAACTTTTTACACAATAAATCTGTATGCAGGGACATCACATTTGAAACTGAATAGTATTTGGGTTTGATAAACAATATGTGGGTAGGAGCTTTCCACGTATATTTTTAGTACTGAACATTCGAGTATCAGGTGAAATTAATCACAGAGTCTGTTGGAGTTACAAAATGTACACAATCTATTTTCGCGGAGAACGTTGTTATATCTCCCTGTTTCTATTGGGAGCTTATGATTTAATGTTCGAAATCTACATACAATTTTTTGAGATATGGTGATAACATGCAAAGTTATTGTTCTAATTCAAATTTTTATTTGTAGGTTCTATAAAGGACACATTCAGATGAATTATTGACGGTTGATAATCAATCTTGAATATACTGATTTTTAGGTTTATTTTTTATTAATTAAAGGAAGTGAGGCCATTTCAAACGGATCCTGTAATAGCCATAAAAACGAGAAACCTGTATTGTTAAAATGTGCTGATATATAAGATAACCATTTGGATATACAATATTGACATGAAATGAATATAAAATATTATACATGATGCCGGGCAGTTTTTTCCATTTTGACACATAAGTTTAGACCAAAATGAGACCATCCTGGTTTTGATCAAGACAGAGAGCAGAAATCTACCGGACTCACCAAGAGCCATACACGTTGGTCTTGATGTTTTTAAGCAAAGAATATATTTTAAAAATTGCAGATGTAGCATTTCTAAAATTTCAATATTTTCGAACCCCTAGATTCCACAACCATTATAGTAGAAAAGGTAAAACTAAGATCTAGATTTTCGTTTAAAAAAAAATACAATTTTTTTTTCGGTATTCACATCCAGTTTCCAATCATCACAGTAATCTGCTAAACAATTCAATGCATTTAGTAGATTTGTTTGATTATCGGCTAGTAATATAGTGTCATCAGCATATAATAAGTTGTATTTAAAATATAAAAATGTGTCTAATATCGGGTCATTTAGTTTCAGATTAGGGATACCGTTGGTATCAAAATAACTTTCCATGTCGTCTATAAATAGCGAGAATCAATCATCACCCACCAAATTCCGTTTCCTGTTTCGTCAGTTCGTGCTCCAAGGTCATAACCGCCAGCTGGACTCTTATCTATCCATCACGACAGACCGGATAAGATACAAACACAAAACCATGACACAATACTGGCCTAATGCTGGTCCAATGTCTACGATGTTGAACCAACAGTACACCAGCATCGGTTCCACGTTGCGTGAAATACCACGTGTCATCGGTGTCGCTTACATTTTGCCGAACTTATCTGAACTCTGCGAACTGAGATTAATATAGACATATATCCGCATGGCGTGAATTTAATTCGAAAATGCCACCACATGTGGAAAACAACAGATATGTTATGTTGATTTATTAGGTGCTTCAACGCAATTTTTTTTCCATGGCATTGCTATTTAAAAAAAATGTGTTATTTCACTTGAAACTTTGTGCTGATTTTAAATTGCTTAGGCCTATGTTTCACTTTAAAAAGATCCGGTGTTAATTAAAATGTATGTTCCAATAACGTGAAAGCAACTAAATTAATTAAATGTTTGTATTTTGTTTTAATCATTATGTATATTTGTCTGGACAATCGTCCACATAGTGCATATTATGCCTTGGTAAAAACGTAAACATATTGTTTAGCCCGCCTTTGTGGACGTGTGAGATTAGAAAAATAATGAGAACTATTAGTCATAAAATTAGATTACATGGCTTTTTACCAGGCCAACATAGACTAAATTGCACTGCACTACATTGTTGTCGACTTTATATGGCTATTGAAATAAAAAGCTGCATTTCACACTTCACAACCTTGCGAATTGCGAGGTAATAATATGGATTTTGCCGTTGGCAAAGTCGCAGGATTTGGAAGGAATAGATATTGTATATCTTATCATTCCATACGCATGCTCAGAGCATACATGGCTCTTAGTTTCACAACAAGAATTTTCTGAGCTTTTTCAATTCACTTCAGTTTATTCAGTGTACTAGATACAATATTCATAACAGTTTGAGAGCCTACATCAAATAACATGAAAATACATATATGAAGTACATAATATAAGTAATAATGCCATTGGAATATAAAATAGTAAATAGTAAATAGTCTAAAATTCGATTACATGGCTTTTTATCAGGCCAACATAGACTAAATTGAACTGCACTACATTGTTGTCGACTTTATATGGCTATTTTATTCTGTTCCCTTTGAAATAAAAAGCTGCATTTCACACTTCACAACCTTGCGAATTGCGAGGTAATAATATGGATTTTGCCGTTGGCAAAGTCGCAGGATTTGGAAGGAATAGATATTGTATATCTTATCATTCCATACGCATGCTCAGAGCATACATGGCTCTAAGTTTCACAACAAGAACTTTCTGAGCTTTTTCAATCCACTTCAGTTTATTCAGTGTACTAGATACAATATTCATAACAGTTAGAGAACACACATCAAATAACATGAAATACATATATGAAGTACATAATATAAGTAATAATGCCATTGGAATATAAAATAGTAAATGTAGGCCTACACCTGGGAGAAAAGCTAAAGAGGATCCATCGGAGCCTTTGCTGGTAGTTTCCAACCAACATGTTTCAAACTCCACCGGCCCTTCATAATAATTATGATAAGCCATAATTACAACACAAACATTTAAAAAAACACGAAAAACTGTCACTACTGACAAAACTGGTATTCGTTCGCTAAAACTATTCTGTTAAAATAGCTATGTTTAAAGCAGTCTGTACGACACAAGGGCGGCACCATCAAAAATCCAGAATCATTCGAGTTACGAGTTGAGCATCCACTATTAAAGAAAAAACAAAATCGTAAACTAGAACGTTATAATCACCGTATAAACACTTGCAAAAGTAAACAATCTCAGTATATTCACGACGCATATAGGTAGAATGTTCGTCAATAGTAAACGATCTTTATAATCTACTTTAGTATAATTATAAAAATATCGTGTCGTTGACCTCTGAATTTTCTCACCATTTTTTATACAATATATTTGATTTATACTGGTGTATGTTATAATGTATGTCTATTTTTACTCACATTGCGGCAATATAGATCAAAATGAGGAGGAATGGGGGCCCACCTGGATTTTAGCCGATTGATCCCCGCACTGTAAGGGTTAATATAAAATTGACAACAGTTCGGGGATAATCAAGGTCAATATAATTATTTGTAGCGGCAAATTATTCTGCGGTCCAATTTTAATGTGAATAATAATACACCAAGATATACAGCGAAGTGATCAAATATGATGCTGAGATCACGATCATATATAATATGCTAATGAACAGTGTGCTCTGTAATTTCTGTGAAATTTGAACAGGTCATTTCATTTCGTTTGTCTTAACCCTTAAACCGCTAAGGGATCTTGTCAAGTTGAAAAATATACACAAATCTGAGAAAAACTCGGATTGGCCAGACCCCAACCACCCACCCGCCTGTCCAAAAAATCCGAGTTGGGGCTTGAAAAACCCACCTACCCACTTCCGAGTTTTCTCGGATTTTTATTTTTTTTATTTTGTTTTATTAGCTGATAAAATAACCATCAGCATTATGGTTGGTGGAAATGAAATGAGTGTTTAAACATTGCAAATATTTAGTCTGAAATTAAAAAAATACGAATACTTTTCACTCAATTAAAGTTGTGGCCGCAGTAGCGAAACACGAGACACAATAAGTGGGCGAAACATTAAATTAACCTCTTTATACGTCAGAATCTGACTTCTGTAGAGGTCAGATCCTAAAGTATAAAGAGGTTCCCACACTGAAAGCATTAAAATATTCCTAGTGACCCTAGACACATAACATACATGTAGGTAGTAAATGAAGCGGAAATAGCTGAATAAGACATTTATGATGATTTAGAATTGGAAAAACCCTTTGGATTCCATAGTTTATTCAAAAATATTTCAACGTTGTAAGGGCTAACGCTAAACACCCGGCTGTTTCATTTTCATTCACCTTGAAATTCTCAACTCACGGTTATCACGTTTGCAATGATCCGTACCATCGCCGTACCAGCACTTTTTATTTGTGAAGATTTTATGCTGGTTTCTCAAGAAGTCAGAATCTAGATTCATCGAGTCAATGATTCATCGAGTTGTTATTACGGCGCTAATACGAACGCCGTACGAATGTAGACAGTCGTACGACGCTCGTACCAATCCTTGCTCGTACCAACGCTTCCAGGTGTGAGTAAGATGACCGTGAGGGGACATTGAGGTGCTCATACGAATTGAACGGTAGCTTTACAAATTTCGTCAGAAGGTTTTGAGACTTATGTGACACCGTAAAAGGGATAAAAAATCAGAAATAACGATTTTCATTCACTTTACAATGACAAATACAAGCTGAGAACGTTTATATTTTGCTAAATATTTTCATTAATTTAACTTTATATATAAAAATATTACACGTGGTGTATATGAACTACAAAGTTGCGTGAAATATTAAGTTGGAAAATAATCATGATTATAGTTAAAAATGCAGTTCCGGTCACGACAGGTCAGTGTAATATTCTATACAGCAGATGTTAAGGTAAATTAGTCAATTGTACAAATTGAGCAATCAAAATTTGGCAGATACTCAGAAGTCGATTTATTCCGGAGATATTTCAATCATTTCCGTCAGCCTCATAATGAGTATTTGCGCTACCGCTTCCAAGAATAAATGTAAATTAATCTTTCCAGATCCTCCGTGATCAAAGATGGACAATAACCCAGATGTCCGCATGATGTTTGCATCACATCCGCCTATTAGCCCTTACAAGGCGGAAATATTTGTGTACAAACCATGGAGACCAAAGGTTTTTTTTTTAATTCAATACTGAGCTATAAGCCCAGATCTATATTTTTTTTAAGCGGGGGGGGGGGGGTGGCAGAATAAAAAAAAACTTAAGTGACAGTCAATGATTTTTTATTTTTCTCAGCAGTAGGTGTTCGGCTAATGTTGGGTCGACGTCGTAGACGGCCGGCCAACATTAGCCCAACACCGGCTTG
The DNA here is from genome assembly GCA_964017125.1 of Flabesymbios commensalis. Classification (NCBI taxonomy): domain Eukaryota; kingdom Metazoa; phylum Annelida; class Polychaeta; order Terebellida; family Flabelligeridae; genus Flabesymbios; species Flabesymbios commensalis. Next base: position 26,573,774 of record OZ024915.1, read on the forward strand.
ATATATCGGGGCTTGATACTCAAATTTTTCGGTGTCAAATACCGATATTTGCCAATTTGTCATCACACTCGCCGATTAATTAATTAAATCACTGATCCTTAAAATGCTAAGGTAATAATTGTATTATTTACCCATTTGAAGCTGTGCCTCGCTACCGCGACCCACAAATTCAAGTGGGTAAAAATACTCACATGTGCACAATATTTGTCAGAATATATGTCTCATTACCCGTATTTGCTCTTTAATTTTTCATGCCTTAACATGGTTTTGTTGACCGTTTACATGTCAACTTTGACATATTGGTCATTTCATTTATTTTTTTGTATGTTTTTTTGATGCGGCGCGACACTACAACACTACAATGTCATATAAAAGTTGAAAACGGATATTGCCGTAGTCAGTAGTAATTAGCATCAAATTAGCAACATGTTTTTTTTCTCGGGTAGATCGGGTACGCAGCTACTAGAAGTTTACCACAAGATAAGGTACATTTTTAGATAAAGGTTTTCAAACTGTTGTGATTTATTTAGATTTTAGTGAGGCCTTTGACATTGTACCACACTCATTACCCATAAGTTGAAAAAATAGGATTTAATGGTGACTTATTGAATTGGTTAAAATCCTACTTAGCAGGTAGAAAACAGCAAGCAGTCATAGAGGGTGCTAAATCTAGCTGGTTGTCTGTGACATCAGGAGTACCACAGGGCTCAATTTGAGGCCCACTTTTATTTTTTCTCTACATTATTGATAAGCCCGATGCTGTTTCTTTTTGCTCTATAAGTTTGTTTGCTGATGATGAAAAGTGGTTTTTTTTAAATCAGGTCTTTAAATGATTGTTTTCTGCTACAACAGGACATCGAAAGTCTTTTAATGTGGAGTTATATCTGAGGAATGGATTTTAACATTGATAAATGCAATGTATTATCCACCACCAAAAATAATTTGTCATTTCTTTTTCAATATAAAATTTTACACAAGCCTCTACGACGAGTACAGCACATGCGAGATTTGGGAGTACTGATAAACACCAATCTCACATGGGGCACACATTGTAGGGGATTGATTAATAAATGTAATAGAACGATAGGTATGATTAAACGAGCGGTTGGTTTTAATGCTCCTGTCAATGTCACGAACTCTCTGTATCGTACATTGGTACGGAGTAATTTAGAATATTGTTCTAGTGTGTGCTCCCCCAGTACGGTTTCAGAGACAAAGGCTATTGAGTCAATACAGAGAGCGGCTACTCGTTATATTTTTAATTATCCGGAATTAAATACGACCAACGATGCACAATGCTTTATTTGCATCCATTATCTTACCGACGCGAGATTACAGATTTGTTATATGTTTTTAAATGTATTAAAGGATACTATAACATATCCTGGCATAATAATATAAAAGTACTTTCAAATTCATCTCTGAGATCAGGCAATGCGGGCCTTGTTTTACGTATGAAAATAGTTATAACAGGGTGTTTTAAAAGAAGTTTCTTTAACAGGATTGTTCCACTGTGGAACGCCCTCCCGCGGCAATTGAGGGACGCCGATTCTATATATTCTTTTAAACGTAAACTAGTAACGCATTATGACAACCTTGTTACAGATTTCGATACAGATAATGTATGTACCTGGTCAGGGGCATGTAGGTGTCACTCCTGTGTGTGTAATCGTGGTGCTCGAAGTTAAAATGCTCTTATTATTAATTGTATTACTTTTTAATATAATTTCAATTTTATAACGATGGTTTCTGAGCTTGTATAAGTATATTGCCTGTTCTCAGATAACCTGCTATATTGTACTATTTGTTTATGAACTCTAATATATTGATATGTACATGTACTGTGTATGGCGAATAAATAAATAAATAGAAGCACGTTGAGGGTTGTAATTGAAGTAAGAAAATCACGGAACAACAGACGACAACCCAGCAAACACAAAACATTTGTATAACATTTGTACAACGTCGGCCCAACGTCTTTGACGTTGGTCCAACATTGTGCAAATGTTACACAAATTTTTTGCGTTTGCCGGGAAGTGATCAAACCCATAATTATGCGCTCCATCCGACCAAGAACTTTCTAAAACGTTCTTGATCCGACAATTGATCAACCCTTGACGTGCTGGGCGCGGTGTCAAATTTAACCCTCTCACCACTAGCCACGACTATGGTCGTTTTAATCTATTTTGCTAGCCGATTAACCCTCGAAGCGTTCAATATTCTTATATAAACCATGGAAATCAAAGGTGTTTTTTTCAATTTAAATCATCATAAATGTCTCAGTTAGCTCTTTCCAATTCATTTGAATACCTATGTTATGAGTCTAGGCTTACTACCGTTATAAATCTGTTTACTCTTTCAGTGCGGAGGTCGACTTAGTCGTCAGAATCTGACGTCTACAGACGTCAGATTCTGACGACTTAAGTCGATCCCTGCGCTGTAAGGGTAAAGTCAGTGTTAACAAAATGATATGTGTGTTTAAACATCAAGATTTGCAAACGTTTTATATCAACTTAAACAAAATATGAGTATTTTTCTCCAGCTTGAAGTTGGTAGCGGTAGAGAGCTAAAACTCTGAGTGGGTACAAGTTGTAATAACTTAAAAGATAAATGGGGGGGGGGGGGGGGCTTAACAAAGTACTCTAAACTATAAACACTATAAACATCATGGATGGTGTTACACAATGTTGAGCATTATCTTTTGATCTTTATCTTTGTATTTGTTTGCTAACATTATTGCAGAATCTTAGCTTTACACATTATAAATATATATCTTATGTTCAACATGCTCAACTAATTTCAAGATATGAAATTTTTATATTCACACTTTACGTATTATTTCATCACGTATTTTGAAATACTAATTTTACACCTGATGTTTACGTTCACTATAAATTGAATGGTTGAGAGGTAACTTTTCTCATTTCCCTATAGAAGAAATTAGGGTAAAAATCAAATAACAAAATTATCTATTTCGTTTTTTTTATTCAATTTTATTAATAAAACATACGTCAGACGTCCGATTCTCACGTATATAGGAAAGACAGTCCCCACCATGAAAGGGTTTTTAATTTTGTGAAGATTTATTTCAGGATCCCAGTGACGACGGAATGGTGCAAATCGCGATGAATAGCAGAATCTAAATATGGTGTCAGTTAGGCCTCAAATATTGAGCGGCGCGATGTAGTCTCCAGATCTACTATGTACATTCTTAATTCTATTTTGATTTATTTTTTAACGATTACAGAGCTCGACAGCCCGTTTTCAAAATGCAAAATTAGGGGGCGGAGCTTTTTCTTGACGTCATGACATGTTATTATACCATGGCTAATTATAAAGCTGACCAAAGTCAACACGAAACTCCGGTCCAACGCTGCCTAAATGGTGCAGCATTAGAAATGTTGGCCATCACCGCGACCCCTCCTGGCCAGAGTCATGTCATTGACTCATCGGTCTTTGCGAGTCTATCGAAAGCTGATTCAGTTCTTGCACATACACAGCAAAATGAAACACTGACCCTATTTCAATGTTAGTTCAGAACAAATAATGGGCAAAGTTTGTGTGTGAAGTCATGAGTTGTGAGATCCATCCAGCCCTCAGACCATGTACGTCAAGTTTTAAACAAACAAAATGTTTCTTCTCCGCTCACTGGAAAGATTTAATGTTGTGGGGAGCCTCCGTGATCGAGATTCGAATTTCGAATCCTGTGTCTGAAGGGCAGTGTCATCTCATTCATCTCACCATCATCAGAACGTTCTCCTAGCCCGCGTTATCCTATATGTACACACAGGTGGCCTAAAACTCAATTCATTTAATTTTTATCATGTAATTTTTATCATGCTTCATTTTTCACAATAACTGATACTTAGTAGACTAAGATAATCTGAGAATTTAGAGGAAAGCTAACTCTATTGTATTACTGAAGTAAAATCATTTCACATAGCCTTAATAGGGTGGCACAGAATCTCTCAGATTGTGCTGACCTTTTACATATCAAGCTACCCAATTTACGTTTTAACCCACCTTAAAATCTTTTACTTCAACTTCTTTGGTATTAGTAATGGAAATCCCATGTACAAATAAACACATTTTCACCCACTTGAAGTTGTGTCCCGTTAACGCGACCACAACATCTGGAGGGGGGGGGGGCGGTGTACTCACTTTGTTTTGAATTGAAGATCAAGCATTTCTTGCTGACTAACACATGACATATCATATAGGAAATGACGTTACCGATAGGCATACATCAGGAGGTTAATGATTTAATGAGTAATCAGTAATCAGTTTTCACTTGTAAACCCGCCATATTATGTATTCTCATACTCCGTGTTGTGGTTTTCATTACGAGGCGTATATCGGTATCAGACCATATCGTACGTTTGTTGTGTTTTGAGCTGCAATGCATGACAGGTTTGTCATGTGTGACTTTATTCTGTGAGAAAATATAAACGTTGTTCAATTTTCGTGCGATATTGGAAAATACAGCACATGTCCAATGAATAAAGGCTCACTATTTACTCACTGGACATGACTTGTGCTGTATTTTTTCTATATCACACAGAAATGGACACCGTTTGCATATCGGACTGAAACGGGTTTAGTCACTGTTTGCGATTCAATGAATCATAAGGTAATAAAACCACCGGTATTTATAATATTATTATATACTGTAGCTTACGTGTTAAAATAATCAATTAAGAGACTACCGGTAATTCAATAGCGTATAATTATGTGGTAAAGTGTTGACTAATGCTTTCACTATTTAATGTTGAAGTTATAAAGGTATAAACGAAATGATACATGTATCTTGGGAAAGCTATCAGCTTGGCAGGAAATAGATAAATCGCTTTGGCAATATATTTGTTGTTATATGAATGAGTGAATGAATGAATGAATGAAAGAATGAATGAATGGATGAATGAATGAGTGAATGAATGAATGAATGAAATATGCAAACCCTTAAAGTGCTATGCACGACTACAGTCGTTTTAATTTGTTTTATTAGCCGATTAAATCACAATAATTAACTCCGCCGAGATGGTTATGTTTTTGGTCGTCTTGGTTTGTTTGTTTATCTGTCTATCCGTCCGTCGGATTACTTACAAAGTAATGAACGGATTTTCAGGACACCAGAGGTGTGCCTTGGGACTAGGAATAAACGGCTAGATTTTAGGATGATCCGAATTATGATCTGCATCCAGAATCCGGATTAGATGTGGATTGCATGGTTTTGCATGAAGCTTTTAGAAAAAGTGTGTCTTGCAGTAAGGTTCCCTCCGTAAAATTTTAAATTAGGGGATGATGTGGATTACCCTACATCAGGATTACGATAATTAAAGACAAATGGTAATTTTTACTCACTTGAAGTTGTGGGTCGCGGTAGCGGGACACAACTTCAAATGGGTGAAAATTTAAATGATTTAATTTAGCGCTTCAAGGGTTAACCAATGCACTGTCCTGGACTTGTAAAGGGGAGGAAAAGATGTATAAGAAATAGCAATGGGAAACATATTCATTTGAGACTAGATTTGCTTTGGTCTGTGTATCATTAATTCAATCTTCTGTTTGACAATTAATCTTTTTTTTAGAAATTCAAATATATCCCATTGACTTTTGTTTATGTAAAAAAACATGATGACAGAAGGAATATTTAATAGAACATGACATGTCCTGCTTACTTCTAGGTAGATATCTGCTAAAACATTATTGCAGGTGCAATTCTATCGGTGTCACTAAAAACTATTTTGTTTACTAAAACAGATGTATTCATTCTCCCTAGTGGTATATGATCCGGTAAACATGTAATATTTTGGTTCAGCTGTTGAAAAATGGTATCCATTGCTATCCGCTATCAACTGTGTGTGAGTGTGTTGGTATTTATATGGCGCACATGCTCAAGGCGCCTTACATCATAATATTATCCCTGGTCATTGGACCTTTTCCATTTATGTACCATTTCAACTCCCCGGGGAGCATACAGCACTGCAACAATTTGTCCCACTAGGTAAACAGGGTACTCATTCACACCTAGGTACTCATTCACACCTGAGGAAACTGAACCACGTGAGGCTAAATTACACAACATCGATATAACAATGTCCCAGTGTTGAGAGGGGAGAAACATAATATTTCTCTCAAACAAAGCAAACATTGAACACGCGCGGCAGACAGCGGCCAATTGCAAATAAAAGAGCTACGTTCTAACCATAGTGCCACGTCCCTCTCCCTTACTGTGTTTATTTTTATGTAGGGCCTATTATTAATGCTCGACCAAAAAAAAGAAGCGAACTTTTAATAGCACTTTTTAAGCACTTAGCTTTTAAATTGAAATAAATTGTGTCAAGCCGAATGAGCCGTCAAATCTAGCTTTTAAATTGAAATAAATTCTGTCAAACCGAATGAGCCGTCAAATTAACGGAGTATAAAAATGTTACTTTTGTTTGAAATCACATTGCGTTACGTGTATTCTGGAGTCAGAAAAAGTAGCCTTTCGCATATTTTCCAAAGGTACGTAGGTAATAAATAGACTTATTGGCTAGGTTTCTTGAGACCCGGTCCCATAAACCGCTGGGCCGATGTTGCGCCGGTGTCAGCCCTACATCGTAACGTGAACTAATACATTCTATTGCAAGGTAAACATACATATACCCTTGTCGGTCCCATAAATCGCTGGGCCGATGTTGTGCCGGTGTCAGCCCTACATCATAACTTGAACTAATACATTCTATTTGAAGGTGAACATACATATACCCTTGTGGCTTTGACATGGTTTCCAAGAAGTACGTACGTGACCTTGACCTACAAGGATAAGATATTCACACTGAATTTTGTGACACTTTCTTGACGCACGATGTCAATAAATCACAAATATTAACAACAACACTGTTGTGTTATGCTTTCAGTGCGGGGATCGTCAGAATCGTTCAAATCAGAATCGTCTAAAATCGATTCCCGCACTGAAAGAGTAAATGATATGCTTGTAGACCCATAACATAGGTGGTCTCTTGTTTATATACAACTATTTCAGCGCCTTAAGGGTTAACCCTTAAAACATCGAATTCATTTGGTATAAATTATGGAGAACAAAGGGTTTTGATCAATTTGAAATAATCACAAATGGCTTAGTTAGCTCTTTCTGATTCATTTGAATATCTATGTTATGGGGTTACGGTCATTAGAATTATTTTGTATTCTTACAGTGCAGAGACCGATTTTAGTCGTCATAATCTGAGATCTGTAGACGTCAGATTCTGACGACTAAAGTCGGTCCCGGCGCTGTAAGGGTGAATGTGGATAAACTAGCATGATATTGAAACTGTAACATAAAATGTTAATTCAACGGATGATATAAAACAATCTAGACTATCACACGAGCCTGTTAGCAAACACAAGACGATCACTCAATGTTGGGTCAATGCTGGACCAACGTCAAAGACATAGCTCAGTTTATTAGCACTGAATTATTCTTATCAATATAATACAGGGCGTGTATTCATACTCACCACTGGGACTTGACCCTTCGCCCGATAAATTATCTTATTTGAATTTCACCCACTTGAAGTTGTGTTGTGCTACCGCAATCCACAACTGCAGGTGGGTGAAAATTACTAGTATTTATGTAATTTGAGACCAAACATGCGCAAATCTTTATAATAATTTCATTCCCGATTACAGTGATTTATGGTAACTTAACCCGCTAATACAGCAGATTAAAACGACTATGGTCTTAAAGGGTTGAAATCTAGATTATGATAATAATAGTAATAGCGTGTGTTTCGTCAGACAACGTGCTAATTTGAAGTCCTCCTTGTTCAATTGCCCCCACCCCATCCCCCCCCCCCCTGAGGGATCACATGACCTTGGTAGGGCTCAAGTTCACCAAAACGCACCTCAATATACGACATCGGGATAATAATCACCAACAAGTATAATTAATTCAGAAACAATACAAATATGACAGTAGCAACAACCATTGTGACGGAAATCAATCGATAAAACAACGTAGTAATTTAGGCTCTATATGGTCTCACCACCCTAAATAAGCCGAAATCACGGCAGGTGTATACTAATGATGGAATCATCACACAAAACATTTCCAATGCGGCTATTCCAACCTCTGTTGAATTAAAAACAAATACAAACAGGTTGTAATTTTGTGAATATTTAATTAGCACACGTTGTTTCCGTCATGTAGGATATCAGATATGACTGTTTCATGATAATCTCGCAGGGGTACATTGGGATGGAAGGATGTGTGTCTGATCTGTAACATAGGGTAAGAAAAAAAGCTAATTTTAAGCTATTCTGACGTTTATACACGATATGCACTGTAGTTCAAAATCTGTCTGGCTACCAAATATATATCGGACCTGTTTTTGAAAAAGGACAGATCAGGTTTTGTCATGATATGCGAAATTACATGTGGATATTGTCGAAAAGAGGTGAAATCGGCCAATGGAATCGAGGCAGTTTACATGTATTTCAATGGGAGCCGCATTTGGGTGGTGAGACCATGTAAACATTTTTTTTTAAATCAGTCACCATGTTCAATTATTTGTATAATAAGGAATATATATGCATTTAGGAGACCTACCTTCATGCGGTTTTTCTAGGGGGGGGGGGGGGGGGGTGTGGGGAGATTTAGAATTCATATTAAATAATCGGCAAGAGAAGATGCAGTCATTTGACGAAAATAAATTGCTGATGCTCTTTGTTTGTGCTTGGAATTTGCATAACTTGTGATTTATTCAATACTAAACACGTAAGCAATATGATTGATGTGGTAAAGTCTAATTCAATATGATATTTTAAGTGCTTGCATATGAACACTGATGAAAGCAGATGTTTCATAAGAAATGTCATTCCCGTATTTATTATATCCATGTAACGCCGGCCAATTATGGTTGAGTGTTATGCCGGCATCTGCGATGCCGGCACAACACTCGACCAACATTGGCCTAATGTCTAGCGTTTCCCACGTCAGCGGTCACATATATGTAAGCCTCATCAAAATTCAGTACCTGGGATTTTACTTTACATTGCACTGTAATCATTTCCTGCGCATTGTGCTTCAGAGCCATTATGCTGTCAAAATGCCCAGTTATATGTGCCGAACGTAACACAATAAAAGGGTAGGCATTGATTGATTGTAAAATAAATCATCAAAGTGGTGAGGAATGTCATATATGAAGCAATATATCGCTCACCGTGACAGTCTGACATACATGTGTTAATGCAGGCTTTGTAAGAAGGACTTTTACATTCTGTAAACTCGTGTACAGAATGTCAATTTAGTCTGGCATCAACATTAGCCTTTTTACAAAATGATAATATCAACTTATTTTAAAGCTCGGATGTTTTTTTATTTTCATTACCTTTAGGTGGAAATGACTGCCTCAACTCTTACGTTGAGGCAGTCATTTCCACCTTTTTTCCACATTCGGGTGGCACACTTAACAAGTCTGCCTTGAAATTGCAAGCAGAGTAATTGCAGTTTAACATGCTTAAGTGCTCAAACAGTTAACGTTGTTTTCAAGGCAGGGCGGTATTCACATCCCATACATTCACATCTCAATCTGAATGTATGTTAAGTATTTACTAACAGTGGTAATGATAACAAAAAAAGATAAAGTATATTACCGAAGAACACAGCCATAGATTCCACGCTCAGAAACCATCTATTTGACTTTACAAGCAGCAGAATAAAATACGTATTATCTGTTGTCAAATCAAGTCAATCACACCAACTCGTTCCAGTTCGACGATGACAACAGATGTTACAGAAATTTTGCTTTGTTCAGAACAAACTTGAACCTCTTGAATTCTGAACAGTTACCGCGATCCACAATTTGACGTTCATGAAAATAGCTTGGATTTGTGAAATTATAGTCACCGCGTTATCTCAATGCTATAGAATTAATACTGGAAATAACTACTAGAAATCGGTTCTAATCCAACAAATCATGAAAAAAACATAAACTACTAATAACATAAACTACTAATCATGAAACATAAAGAAAACCAGCGGTGAAATCACCACTGGGGGAAGCAGTGTGGTGTGATTGAATAATTAATTAATTAGACACGTTTTCTAGGGTAGACAGTGCAATGATCGGACTTCGCGTCAAGAGAGATTCTATCCGGACACGAAGTCCGATCATTGCACCGTCTACCCTAGAAAACGTGTATAAGTAAATCATTATTCGATCAAACCACATTCCCCCCCCCTCAGAGGACACCACTGCCCTAATGACTTAACCCTTTCAGCGCGGGGAACGATTTTAGTCATCAGAATCTACCGCGACCCACAACTCCAGGTGTGTAGAAATGAATTATTTATGTACAATTTAGGTAGGAATATATGACAATCTTGCCAATTTATTTCTCATTTCTCTATTTTTTTATCTTTTTGAAGGACAATAAGAAAGGACAAAAAAGACTGTATACGCGATGAGCACCTTAACCCTTAAAGCGCTGACTTTTAAAATAAAAAATCATTTTTGAAATCATCATAAATGTCCTAGTTAGCTCTTTCCGCTTCATTTGAATACTTATGTTATGGGTCTACGGTCATTAGAAACTACGGCAACTATAAATATGTAATTCTTTCAGTGGGGGTCGACTTTAGACGGCAGAATCTGACGTCTATAGACGCCAGATTCCGACTTCTAAAGTCGGTCCTTGCATCGAAATGGTTAAGGAGTAAGACATATTTTCGTCGAAGTTTGAAAAACGATTTATGAACGCGGGATGAAATATAAACAAAATACACACTGTTGTCGATCAGCCCAGGGATGTTGATCGAATGTTGTTTTGATATTGAAGAAGAAGAAAAAGAAGAAGACGAAGAAGAAGAAGATGAAGAAGAAGAAAAAGAAGAAGAAGAAGTTTATTTGATCCTCCGTCTACCCAACATTGCAACAACATTGGGTCGACGCTTCAACGATTTTATACTGTTTATGTATATATTTTTTATAAAGCTTAAAAAACCCTTAAATTTTCACATCAAAAAAGGGAATACATATAAAATATGCACTGTTGTAAGTTGGTAAATTGGCAGCTAAGAATGTGACCGTGAATATTAGAAGTTGGGTCGTCAGTGTTGGCACAGTGTGTAGACGGTATCTAAGATGGTGAAAGCTGACATTGAGGCATTGTACTGTAAATAGCAGCTGTACAAATTGGCAAGTATTTCAAGGACACCTCAGCAAACACGAGACGTTACGCAAAGGTTGGCTTAATGTTGGCACGACGTCGGGAGCTGCGAGCCAACATTAACCTAAAATTGTGTCAACGTCTCGTTTTTGCTGGGACAGGACATCCCAACAAAAACTGACTCAGTGTTGGTTTTACGTTGGCCCAGCATTATCTCGAAGCTGGAGAAGCACTGCATGAGCAAGATGTTGTTTATTATGGACAAAATAAAGTTCAAGCGACTCTGGCCGCGGTACATTGCAGACATGTATGACCTGAGAACCAACCACCCAAACACCTGGAGGGAACTGGAAGCTGGCAACACAATATTATCGGTCACAAAGAACGAAATCCCGTGTTCATTGGTGCATACCACGTATGCGAACATCTTAACAAGCTGATGAAGGTTCTTGCTGGACGCGTTGGCATATCCAACAACGCCAACGCCAGACAGAGGTTCTTTATGGCTGCACCTGAACTATCGTGCCTGTCAAAAGATTTTAAAAGTAAGTTTGATGTGGGAGCTGGCAAGGTCACAGAGCACCATGACCTTGGACCAAGTACATTCAAGAGGGGGCATGACGCAATAAACAATGCATACATCCCAAATGAGTACGTGCCACAGGTCTTGAATATTGACGCCATTGGGCAGAAGTTATATGACGAGTATGTGTCGAAGCGAATCAATGGGTATGTCAGCCTGTGGCCACCAGAGAAGAAGCAGAACAACAAGATGTACTTGTCTGGCAACAAGAAAGGCGTGACAAGACTGTAGATCTGAAGGAGACCAAAGATCTCTACGGAAGGCTAATGGTCCTCGCGAGGTTCAACCGAGACATTGACCAGAAACAAGCCATAGGGAACTATGATTTCACGTTGACACCGATCTAGAGCACTGTTGGCGCCAAACGGAGCGATGCTGCCATGCACTGACAAAGCAAAATTAATTCACCTCCTTGAAAATTTGGGACCAGTAGAACCACCCGATGATGCTCAGTAGCAGCTACAAGATGCAAGTGGTCTGCAGGGCGATGCAGTGGGTCTAGAAACAATGGACTTTACACATACTGATGGTGACCCAAGTTGGAAAATTGCACTGATGACTGTATGGTGCTCGTACAGAAGCTGACAAAAAAACAGCCACGGTAGTGACAGTAGGGACTGCAGTGAATATTTCAATACCAGACTGATGTCTCTGACAAGAGACTATGATAAGGTCATTCTAGTGTTTGACACTTACAAGGCTGACTCCCTGAAGAGTGCCACAGGGGAGAAACGGAGACAAGGAAGGATCTGATTCAGTATCAGATCAGAGATGATACCAGCACATCAAACACATACCAAAGAGCCGTTTCCTTTTACATGACAAGACGAAGGCTGATCTGAGTATCTGGCAGCAAGCACCCATGAGTACAACAAAAACTCGTCCAAGGCAGTCATCACATCGGCCTCAGGGCATGCGAGAAGCGACAGTGAGTTACTTTTCGAGGACAACAACCATGAAGAGTCAGACACACTGCTGATCCACAATGCAGTGTTGGCATCACGGCGCCACCCACATGATGCAGAGTTAGCGGCTTTCTTCCCAGATACAGGTGTCTTGGTGCTGGTCATAGCCAATTATTACCTGCTGCTGAGAAGTACGTCATTGTCAATGGCTTTCCGGAGTAATTCAAGTACAGCAAATATGGAGAGCTCTAGGTCCAGTCACTACTGATGTGCTCCCAGCCAAGGCCATCATCGAGATGGTGAGATGCCAGTGTAGAGGCGACTGTTCTACAGCTCGGTGTTATTGCAGATCCAATAACCTACAGTGCACAGACCTCTGCCTGTGCGGCATTGAGTGTCAGAATGATGAGGACTCTCGGGCTGACATGTTGTTGGCCAGTGACAGTGATGATGATGGTGAACAATTCCGACTATTCGTAACTGTTATTCATAACTGCTTTCTCTGAATACCAAGCCAATATGATAGGCTACCTGAAATGTCGGAAGTAAAATATCTAGCTCAGTCATTCAGAGCATACACTACAGAATACAATAAACATGTTAATTGACTTTGTCATGATGCTTAGCTTATTGTACTTAGTGCCACTGGATTCCTTGTCCCTACAAATATAGGTTTAGCCGTTAAAATCAGAGCTCTAAATCCCCTAGATGCTGAGATATTGAGAAACACCCATTTTTAAGGCGGCCATTTTGAAAATTTAAAATGGCAGCCTTGCTGTTACGTTTGGCTCATTTTACTTGATATCACACGATTCCTTGACCCTCCAAATGTAGGTTTAGCCGTTGAAATCGGAACTCCATGCCACCTATATGTCGAAATATTTAGAAAAAACATTTTTTATGGCAGTCATTTTGAAAATCCAAGATGGCCGACATATATACATCTGGCAAATTGGAAACATTGGTTCTCTGATTGCCTATATAACACAGTTTCCAAAAATGTACAGGTTTGCAAGTCTCCCAAAAATGCCAACGATATTACATAGTGAACTTGACTATCACTGCATGCTCAGATTATTTTAAAATGGTAATATGTTAGCTAACATAAAACATTTTAAAAACGTTTTTTTAAAAGGTTTTAAAACATTCTGTGAAACGTTTTGAAAACATATTTTGTGGAGTTTTAAAAATATTTTTAAAACGTTCATGTGAAATGTGTTAAAAAGACATTATTCAAATGTTACGAAAACATTTCCTGAAGAAAAAACGTCTTTATAACGTTTTAAAAAACATTTCTAAAACGTTTTCTGAATAAATTTAGAATGTTATAAAAATGTTTTGTTTTTTTTCTGAATTTTTTTTTAAAACGTTCTATTGATTTTTTTTAAAAACTCCACAAATATAATGTATCAGTAACGTTTTAAGAGATTTGTGTTAGCTGGGAGTTGCTTTTAAACATATTGTTATGGTGCGACTGGAAATGATATGGCCGGCTAGACCTACATGTAACATTTCTAGCAGACATATTTATTTTTATTGACCTTCAGGTGTGAATTGCTGACGCAATTCCCACCTCAAAGTCAATAAAAATGGGTCCAAAAAAATGACCTGATTGTATGAAATGTGTATGTTTATTTGACTTCCAGTTAAAACATGCAAAAATGGTACATTATCATTATTATTGATTGAGCATTTTTTCGAACATGCCATTAGATTTGTTTGACGGGAACATGTCGAGACGACCTCTAAAAGGCCTGTCAACCATAAACAATAACCGAGTATAAAATCTGAAATGAAAGCTCAAAACCCCCTGTGATTATACTACTTTTTATATACGAATGTTATTCAAAACGACGACGGGGCTTAAAGGGTTAAAAGGTATTTTGGCACATACACTAAAAATATGTTGCGTGATTCGTCTAGGCCTACTGATAAAATCATAAATTATTTGAGATAATCCTGCAGCTGAAAATGATCCCAGTGCAAATGAATTAACGCACGTATTTAACTTTAGTAAACCACTGATGTGCTCGCTATCAATTTTTTTTTATTTAATGATTCATTTCTCCTTCATAGACGTATTCATTTGAAGAATTCATTGCTATTACAATTAGCAGATTAAAATGAATGAGCAATATCAACATCAGGCGGAAGTCGAAAATTTTGGAAGTGCGTATTTCAATTAATAATTATTATAGGAGTCGTATTGAAATACAATTAAAAAAAAACGGAAGTGAATCTAAACATTATTTATGGAGCTGCGAGGCTTTAAATATTTTACCTAAGTTTGATTGGAAAAGAGATAGAAACTGATAAAAAGATCTTAAATTTGAGCAAAAAAAAACATAACAAAAAACAAGTAATGCATATTTTAGCTGCATTATTTTTACAATCGTTCATAACATGTCCGTCCCATTTGCATAATTTTTTATCAATTTTCAAAGCACGATTCGGACGTATTCAACGTTTTTTTTTATATTTTTAAAAGGTCATAGTGTGAATGTCATGTTAGCTTTGTAAAGGTCAAGGTCGGCGATTATCTTATATATCAATGAAACACTTCTACATATTGAATAATTGACGATGCGATATGTCCAGTGGCGATATTTTTATTTACTGCACAATATCAAGGTCATATCAAATTTTCCAGTCTTACGGTGGGGAGCCATTTGAATATCAGAACAATATTGAAACCATCGTGACAATTGTCATTATTTAAATTTTATTAAAACATAGATTTTGACGATGCTGTATTCACTCTTTGGTGATATAGTAATAAACGTTTTGTGTTTGCTGGGAATAGACACCAAGATCATAAATTATTTTAAAAAATGATAATAATTCAATATTTGAAAAAATGACCTTGAAAAATTGAAAAAACTTGGACGTTGAATGTGTTTTATGGCCACATTGCTATGTCGGGATCACCTGACAATCCTAAGATAGATAGCAACACAATAAATCTGCTCAAATTCTAATGAAAATGATATTACTATATTGTTTGACCTTTAAAAGTGGCGGCCATCTTGGTTTTTACCCATTTTGCAATGTTAAGGGGCCATTTAAATTTTTTGCATAGCTAACGTGTTTTTTTTAAAGCGAACCGCTTGATGAACATTTCCATGCGGTATCGACTTTATACGTCAGAATCTGACGTCTAAAGTTGATCCTCGCGATGGAAAAGTTAAAAAGTCATATCTGCCATTTTAAAGAGTGGCAGATACGATCCTTTAATACCAAGGTGACGAAATAGGCACGAGACGTTAAACTTTTTAGCGAGGGTCCCGAGATATCTCAGGATAAAAAGATGTCACACTCTGCCCCGAGCTATCTCGGAGAAAAGTGTGTTTTTTAGTATTTTTGTCAGTAAATTCAATGCGGCAATCAATAACTGATAACAACTTTGTTTCTATTTTGATTGTGCATGGATAGCACCCCATAAAATTATATAGGCCGATGTAGAGCTGTCATTCTTAAAAGATTCTCTTAGAACGAGAAATGCAAAATGGCCGCCATAAAATCAATAAAATTATCATATCACTTTCTCAATAGTTGAGATAGATATTTGATGTTTTCACCAAACCGTATATTTTGTGTTATCAAAGAAAACAATCCATGTCAACCTCCATACCCAATTATGTATCAATCTTTTGCGATGGAACCCCAAGCTGATGCTACACGCTGCTGTATAATTGTAATTCTGCTTGCTTGTTCATATTGAGCCTTAAAGCAGGGGGTGTAATAGGGGCAAACATGGGGGTATTACCCCTCCCAATATCAGCACTGCCCTAGATTTCCTAAACACGTGTGTTGAAATTATACCCGACGAAGTATGTGTCACCATCAGTCCCTTCTAATAGATGACTGCACCACTAAACAGCTTGAAATTGATAAAAAATGGGTATTTTTAATATTTTTACGAGTTTGACCTTGTAATAAACTTGATGTGACCTTAAAACGACCTCGGTGATATGTACCAGCAAAGCACAACTTCTTCTCATGTTATTATTTTCTCATAAGCTAAGATACTGCTGGTGTCTTCATACAAATCTGACATTACAAAATATGTCGATTTGTTTTCTAACCCCCCCCCCCCCTACCCAGGAATAAATTCATCGGTGGGAATACAAGTGTGCCCAGGAGTTCAGCGTTAAAAGGGACTGATGCTGTTTGATTAACTGGATGATTACAAAATGGTATTTTATATTGGATATTTATTCGTTTTTCAACCATATTTCATTTATTAATTTGCATGCAATGCTAAGTATGCAGTTACAGTAGGCTAATTAGATACTAAAATATCGTTAAACTGTATCTTCAATTTTTTCTTTAAACCAATTTATTATTTTTGTTTATGAGCACATATATCATCTATTTTACATTGAAGAGACTCTTGACCAGATAGTCGGGCAGGGGCCCTGGTGCAGTGGTTAAACTGCCTGCTTGGAAAGTCAGAGATCGCGTGTTCGAACCCCACTGGGGTTCGAACACGCGATCTCTGACTTCCCAAGCAGGCAGTTTTAATGTTTTCTTCCTCGCTCACTCATAGATGCAATATTGTGGGGAGCCACCATGACCGAAAGGTAGCGTGCTCGGCCTCAGATCGCAAGGCCTCCAATTTCAAATACTGTTTGTGCCTACATGTATTTATATGCACAAATGTGGCCTAAAGCCCCATTCATTTCATTTTACCATATATATAGAAATTTCATATGTTTAATGATGCTACGAGGTTTACCCGGAATTTACCTCAATGATGGCAATAGTGTACATATCTGTAACAGCGACAAAGAAGTGCAAATAAAAAATAAAGATATATTAATATATAATTATACACGTAAACATACCAGTAATCATCCTTTGTTGTGAAATTGTGCAGACGTTTAACAGAAGTATCCATTGCTCTTATAACGCTGTTATCTGTTTCGATCATTTACAACATGTGCATAATTATGTCCTAAGTTTTTATTAATAAGAAACAGTTTTATAGGATGTAATAGGCCTACTGTTTGGACGTACTGAAGAAGCAATGCAAGACGAAATGTGTTCCCAGACTGAGATTTTAAAGTTTAATTTTAATTAATTCGTTCGCTCGCTCGCTCGTTCGTTCGTTCGTTCATTCATTCATTCATTCATTCATTCATTCATTCATTCATTCATTCATTCATTCATTCATTCATTCATTCATTCATTCATTCATTCATTCATTCATTCATTCATTCATTCATTCATTCATTCATTCATTCATTCATGCATTCATTCATTCGTTCATTCATTCAATTCATTCATTCATTCATTCATTCATTCATTCATTCATTCATTCATTCATTTATTTATTCATTTATTTATTTACGTATCTGTGTTCATTAATTCATTTATTCACGTCTATGTGAAAACATCGAAACCGTCGGACCCAAAAAAACATTAATATCAACATTTTATTAGTCAGCAATAGCTTTACAATTAGTACCCATCACTCCACGAAGCTGGAGCTCACCCAAACTAAATTCAATTTCACATCGTTTCTCAGAAATGGAGCCGCGAAGCTTGTTAAATAGAATCATTGCAGACACAGAGTTCTCTCCACTAATGCCTGTATAATAATTAATTATCGCACATTTAAAATTGCCCAGAGCAAAACAACGATTTGTCATATCTACCGTGATTTTAACACCTCTCTGGCAACTATAATAATTACCAGCTTTCATCTGGCTTTAGGCCACCTTTGTGCACATATAGGCTAAACTGGGCCAGGAGAACCTCCTGAGGATGGTGAGATGATTGAGATGACACTGTCCTCGTAACACAGGATTCGAAATTCGAGCCCTGGCGGTCTGAGGCCGAGCACGCTACCTCTCGGTCACGGAGGCTCCCCACAATACTGACTTTCACACGTGGATGGGGAAGCAGCTTTTTTGTTTCTTTCAAACCGCCGAGACCGGGAACCGAACCCCGAACTGAAAGGCAGCGGTGCTAACCACTACCCTAGGGCCCCCGTCCAGTGCGTCAGGTAATAACACCTGTTAATCTTTCACACCTAGAGTGTACTTGATAACACCTCGTACATTAACCAGTAAACCCAGCAAGCACAAAACAATTGTATAACATTTGTACAATGTTGGACCAACGTCGGAGACGTTGGGCCGACGTTGTACAAGTGTTATACAAATGTTTTGTGTGTGCTGGGAAGCGCTGATATATTCGTGTATCAACTTGAAAATCAAAGGTTGTTTTTTTTCAATTTAAAATCACCTTAGTTAGCTCTTTCCGTTTCATTAGGCTATGTTATGGATCTACAGCCATTGTAAATGTTTTACCATACAGTGCGGAGATCGACTTTAAGCTAAGATTCCTTACATGCGGTATGCGTTATGCGTAATGCCGTACGGTATGCGGCATGTGTGATTCCTTTAATGCGGAATGCGGCGATTTTTTCGTTCTTTTTCTGCTGAGCCTTCCTCAAAATAGCCAAATAATCAACCAACCATCTAGTCAACAATCCAGCCAACCAGCTAACCAACCATCCAGTCAGCCAAACAAACAACCAAATAACCAACCAACAACCAGCCAAATAACCAACCAGCCAGCCAGCCATCCATCCAACCAAATAACCAAATATCTAGCCAACCAACCAACCAACCAACCAACCAACCAACCAACCAACCAACCAACCAACCAACCAACCAACCAACCAACCAACCAACCAACAAACCAACCAACCAACCAACCAACCAACCAACTAACTATACAGCCAACAAACCAACCAACCAAATAACCAACCAACTATTTAGCCAACCAATCAACCGAGTAACCAAATAACCAACCAACTATCGAGCCAACCAATCAACCAAGTGACCAAATAACCAACCAACCAACTCAAGTCAGGATCTGACCACATAGTTAATTTACTGCACCACCTTCTTGAAATTTGATTTTTTTTTATCTAATTATACTCTTAATCTACATCTACTTACATATTTATATCCACATGCATAGACCTTAGGCCACATTTGTGCAAATACAGGCTAAACCGAGCCAGGATATGTAGCCTCCCGAGCATGGCGAGAAGGATCAAAATGATACTGCCCACCAGACACAGGATTTAAATTTCGAGCCCTGGCGATCTACTGATACCGACCTGGCTACCTCTTTGTCACGAGACTCCAACAATACTTTACGAGTGATCGGAGAAACCCTCTGGAAACTAGAATTATTGCAGATCCGTATAATGTAACCAGACGTAACCGGTTACATTATACGTCACCGTAATATATGGCTGACCCTTTCAGCGCGGGGACCGTCTTTATACGTCAGAATCTGACGTCTGTAGACGTCAGATTCTAACGTATAAAGACGGTCCCCGTACTAAAAAAATTAAAAAGAATTCTAATGACCGTACACTCTAAACGTAGGTATTCAAATAATGCAGAAAGAACAAACTTAGACATTTATGATGATTGCAAATTAAAAATAACCTTTTGGACGCTATGGTTTATATAAATTCATTCAGCGCTTTAAGGCTAAACCAGTATGGAACAAGTACAGTATTCTACCCCCGACCAATGGAATAGTGGCTCATTCTGTCACATGGCGAGATTAGTTAATCACCGTCGTCATTAAGTTGTTATTTAAATTACGGGGGGAGTGGAATAACATAGTTGGGCCAACAGTTGCATGAAAAACTGCTCTAAAACCGTTAGGTGTAGAAAATGAAATCGATTTTATGGATGCAAGATTACGCTTTCAAACATTAAAGGGTCTACTTTATCTGACTGTACTGATTGTTTTCACTGGTTTAAATAAACCATGAACATAGTCAACATGATTTTATGTTTAGATGTATCTTCAGATGTTATCTCTTTTTTTTTTAAATTATTTTCACCGATAATCTATCTGGCAGCAGCATGTACACGTGATATTCAAATGAGCATCACGTGTAGGCATACACATGTTGTGCCAATTAAGCTTGAGGTTCTATAGTCGCATTTTACCAACCCATGGCATACTTAACCCTTTAAGCCCTCACGATGCATTAAAGCATCATTTCACATCATTGAAAACATACTTGATTTTCTCACAGCTAAGTGTTTCAGAAGATAAATTTCCATGAAACTGTTCCACGAATACATGGTAATTTTCTTAACTTTATCACCTACTTCCAGTCATCTTTATTCACTACAAGCCGAGAATTGTGACAGCAATTCGCGGCTTGTAGTGGATGAATGTGACAATGGTGAATTCAGGCTTGAATGGGTTAAAATACAATATAGTTAAAGCGACTCACTATGATGACATCAATTTTCGCTTTTAATTTCTAAATGAAGTAGTGTATCCCACAGATAATTATTACATTTCTTAATAAATATAACAATATTTATAAGAGGGTGGCAATAACCCAAACATGCCAGTGTATTGACTCTAAAGGATGGTTGAATGCTAGCACAGCATTAGGCCACAAGTTGATGTCGTCGGCCCAGCGTTGAGCAGACCATCGATGCTGTGGGGGGACCACCCCCCCCCCCCCGATCATCGCGTTCCCACACCAATTAGGAAGATGTTAAGGACGGCAGCTAATGATGCAACCTTTGATCATGCCGTCTGAGATGGTGGTTATCCAGGGTAGTTTTGTTGACATGACAATATACCTCTTGGAAATAAAACTAGTTTCGTCGTTTTCAGTAATTTAATTTTTTTTTTTAATGTTTTTGTTTTTTATTCAGGATCAGTAGGATATATAGCTCTATATGAAGTAAATTCTCAAAATTGTGAACATTGAAAAATTCTCCTAAAAAGCCATGAACCATTGGTGAACATGATTTCCTATTTAGATGTTTCTTCAAATGGTATCTTCTATTGTTTTTACTAATTATTTTCGCCAATAATCTGTTTGGCAGCAGAACGTACACGTGGAATTATTGCTTTTATTTGCTACATGTACACCCAGAAAACACGAAACTTTTGCATAATATTTGCACAACGGCCTCTTCGACGTTGGTCGAACAAATTGTACAAATGCTAGCAAATGTTTTGTTTAAATTTACTAGATGTATATTACACATGGACAAAAAAGTAGTTAGTTTTCAATAGTCCGTGATAACAGACTCTGTAGGGCTACGCGACATATAGTCTGTAATCACTAGTCCGTAATAACAGACTCTTCAGGGCTACTCGATACAGAGTCTGTAATCACTAATCCGTAGTAACAGACTCTGGTAGGCTACTCGATATAGAGTCTGTAATTATTAGTCCGTAATAACAGACTCTGTAGGGCTACTCGATACAGAGTCTGTAATCACTAGTCCTTAATACCAGACTCTTCAGGCCTACGCAATACATAGTCTGTAATCACTAGCCCGTAATAACAGACTCTGTTGGCCTACGCGATACAGAGTCTGTAATCACTAGTCCGTATTAGCAGACTCTGTAGGCCTACGAGATACATAGGATGTAATCACCATCCCGTAATAACAGACTCTGTTGGCCTACGTGATACAGAGTCTGTAATCACTAGTCCGTAATAACAGACTCTGCAGGCCTACGCGATACATAGTCTGTAATCACTAGTCCGTAATAACAGACTCTGTTGGCACTACGGGATGGGTTAAAATACAATATAGTTAAAGATGACATCAATTTTCGCTTTTAATTTCTAAATGAAGTAGTGTATCCCACAGATGATTATTACATTTTTTTCAAATTTTTAAAAACATTTCTTAATATATATAACAATATTTATAAGAGGGTGGCAATAACCCAAACATGCCAGTGTATTGACCTAAAGGATGGTTGAATGCTAGCACAGCATTAGGCCACAAGTTGATGTCGTCGGCCCAGCGTTGAGCAGACCATCGGTGCTGTGGGGGGACCACCCCCCCCCCCCCCGATCATCGCTTTTCCACACCAATTAGGCAGATGTTAAGGGCGGCAGCTATTGATGCAACCAGGTGATTTCTTTGATCATGCCGTCTGAGATGGTAGTTATCCAGGGTAGTTTTGTTGACATGACAATATACCTCTTTTGTGCTCCCAATTCTACTTGCTCAATTAAGACCATGTTTGATTTGGATAGGGTTGTCCGTCCAATCCGAGTTTTTCTCGGATTTTTTTTAACTTGACAAGACCCCTAACTCGGTCGGAACCTAACCCAAGTACACATGGTGACATCTGTTGGTACCATAGGGGAGTTATCCCAAGGTCATGGTAAGGTCATTTCAAGATCACAGCGAGGTCATATCAGCTCAAAACGGTTGGAAATAACATATTTTTGTTGTTTTTGCTAACATTTTGCTCATTTGAAAAGTATCTGATGGCTTGAAACATACCTAGATCCCAACACCGACCTACATCAAATCACTCCCGAGAGGTTACAGAGATATCATAAGGGTTGGAGGGTTTTTTCACACCCCTTCAAATCACCCATGTCGACACTGTCTGATATGGCAGAAAGAAATCAAATAGCACACTGGTGTTATATTTTGACATTGCCATGACCTTGGGATATTCCAAGGTCATAACAAGGTCATCTATAGGTCATCTATAGGTCACGACTTTAGATGATAAGTTTATCTCAAGATCACAGTAAGGTCAAATTATCTAAAAAAAACGGGTGATAAAAGCTTGTCTTTGCTGCTTTTGCTACAATTATGTCAACTTCAGACTTCGCAAAAACCTTGGGCTGACTCCTCTATGAAGCCCAATCCCAACCCATGTCACCATGTGTAACCCCTCAAGCCCTTTTATTATTATCCTGTAAATCTCTTAAGGTGTTCTGGTATTTCCGTGTTAGCGTCTATGTATGTTTCAAGCCATCATAGACATCCAAAGTGAACATAATTGTAGAAAAATCAGAAAAACAAGATATTTTGAGCTGCTTCAAACAAATTTGACCTTGTCGTGACCTTGGAATGACATTGGTGTAACAACCCTGTAAATACAACCCCATTTCAACATGTTTACTTAGGTTGTGCCTTATCAGATGTAATCAATGTTTATTGGCCATTGGTCAAAATATAACATCGGTGTGTTATTTGGATCATTTCTTCCTTATCAGACAGTATTGACACAAGGGTGAAGGAAAGGGGAGGGGTGAACAAACCCAACCCTTATGTTATCCCTGTAAGCTCACGGGGGTGTTTTGGTGTAGGCCTATGTTGGAATCTAGGTATGCTTCAAGCCATGATAGACATTACAAAAGAACATAATAACAAACAAACAACAAAAATGGGCTATTCAGCTGTTTTGAGCTGATTTCACCTGGCTGTGACCTTGAGATGATCTCACCATGACCTTGGGGTAACTCCCCTATGGAACTAAACACCAACCGATGTCATCATGTGTACTTGGGTTGGGTTTCGACCGATTTATTGGAAGTGCTGGTCTAATAATGTACTCTCAACCATTTTGTGCTAATTTGACCTTGCTATGACCTTGAGACGACCTTACCATGACCTTGGGATAACTCCCCTATGAAACTCAACACCTACCAATGTGACCATGTGTACTTGGCTTGGGTTTCGACCTATTTATTTTTATACCACCCTAAGGGTCAAGGGTACCATACTACGATGACCTCTGGTGACCTTGCCCATGCATATAAAATCTGCAGACCACCTGGAAGTAACGTGGTACATAGTAATGTTCCAAAAAATGTGGTCTACACAAATACCCAGGGGGAGAAGGTACAGCTGGGCCCATGCAAGGTACAATTCCTGGACTCTGATGTTTAGTACTTATGTTATCGGTGTATGGGTGTATGGGTTTTTCTTTTTCACATACCGCTCTGTATCAGCTATTTCTAAGGTGCAGATTTTCAGCAAACAAAACATCAGACCCAAGTCGGTGTATAATGCCTCTAAGAAAACACTTGAAAAAGCGACGCACTCTTTACTTATTACTATTGTACATTTTAATGATAGCATATAAAATACGAATAATAGCTTATAATAAGTTAGAGTGGTACATGTTTTATAGCCTATAAAATGAGCAATCGGGTTAGATGGTAGCTATGAGAGAACTTCTTATCACTTTGTTGTTGCACAGTAAAGATCTTAGAGCTATTTAGTTTTATATGTTTCAACAAATCTTTATTATAAGCAATCACAGGTTTAGCTCATACTGGTAATCTGACAACTAATTGAATGATCATACAATATACCAATCACAGCCGCATAACACTACTTAAATATATTATTTTCTTTGTCTTCCACATTTGTTTAATTTGAGACGAAACATTTGCAAACATAGTTTACTAACAGTAATTTACCCATTTCGCGCTCATATGAACGCTTGCATAATCATCTAGGTGAAGAATCAAGAATTACAATTGATACTTTAAAGCTTAACCCTTAAAGTATTGAAATATTTTTATATAACCTAAGAGACCAAATGGTTTGGTTCTATTTGAAATCATCATAAATGTTTTTGCTAGCATTTCCCGCTTCATTTTAGTACTTATGTTATGGGTGTGCGGTCATTATAAATATTTTACTCCTTCAGTGCGAGGATCGACTTTAGACTGCTGAATTAAACGTTACAGACGTCAGATCCTAATGAGGAATCTACACCCTCATATTTCATAAATTTCAGTCAATTTTTAGCAGTGAAAAAAATTAAAGATTACATGTACTTAAAAGTTTTGCTAGCGATGAAAGGGTTAAAATTGATTATGGAACAGTTTTTACCACTGTGCCATGGTTGCCTTGCGAGCCCGGCCAATTTCATTTATGGCCGGGTATTGGCCAAGGTTCTTAGTCACGTGACCATCATGCCTGTGCTATTGAGGCCGGTGAATGATTTTCTAGGTCAAGTCATAGGAAATGCGTCAGAGGGGAAATACTGTGAACAACTCTTCATCCGGGGAAGTGACCTTTAAAAAATGCCTGAATTCGGGGATTACCCTATTTTCATCTAAATATAGCAACTATAAGTCACAAACATTCGCCACTGGGCCATACCAGAGGCTACATGAAGCTCGGCCACGCCGCGTAGTGTGGCTCTGGGAACCAGAGTATGTGCCATGGTAGGGCCCCTGATAGGGGCTCGATGAAGGGCTTAAGCTACTCTGGTTCCCGCACCTGCACGAGGCACTTTCCTTACGGTCTCACAAAAATTAATGTTAATGGTATTCCAGCGATCAAAGGATGCCATTTTAGCTATAGTTTTCTGTCAGCAATAAAAACAAACATCCACTTTATGTTTTTTTTGCCTGGTTCCCAGAACCACACTACGCGGCGTGGCCGAGCTTCATGTAGGCCCTGGTAGGCCACAGTGGCGAATCTTTGTGACTAGTTGCTATTTTTAGATGAATATGGGGTAATCCCCGAATTCAGACATTTTTGAAAGGTCACTTCCCCGGATGAAGTGCTGTTCACAGTATTGTATTTCTCCTGTGACGCATTACTTGACCCAGAAAATTATTCGCCGGCCTTATTAACACAGGCATGAAAGTCACGTAACTAAGGACCTTGGCCTCAACCCGGCCATAAATGAAATTGGCCGGGCTTGCCAGGCAAGGCTTAAGCATGAGGTTCACATTCTAGAGTGCTACAGTATCTGCATAATTATATCTTGGACGATCTACACACGAGAAGTTGTGCATAGTCAAAATATAAACCTAGATCAAACAAAGTTAATAGCCGATCCAAACTTGAAATGGTAAGGTTATTATGAGAAAGATCAATAAGGGATAAGCGAATGAGAATATTTATAGTGTGCCAAATCATCTTTGAAAATATTCTGAGTCTGTTACTTAATACTTTTAAGCATAAATACTGCGATAAGATCTGCAGCGATGTTTATAATAATTATATTATGACAATGTTGTTTGACCATGTTAACTTCAATTTGAAGTATTTTATTCATATAGTTTTTTTTAAATAATCTCAGCTTCTAAAAAGCTAACATTCCCTCTGTATATACATGATATATACAAATATATATATACCCCTATAGTGGGGCGTATAAAAGAAAAGATGTTTATTTTTGTGAAGGAAGCATGACAATTAGTATACAGAGGTTTAAAGGTATGCTGAGTTCAAATCGATCATGATATATTTGATCCGTAGTCCGAACCTCCTGAAAATCCAGCATGGCCGCCGTTTAGGACCGAAATCGAAAATCTTAATAACTTCAGTTCTAATTGCAATATAAGGATGATCTTTATATCTAAACCCATGTTTTCAAGGGCGGGGAATCCGCTTCTCATGACTTCACGATTCGGGGGCTGTCTTAAAAAAAAAAATTCAAGAATCCCAAAATCACCATAAATTGAATAAAATTTTAAAAAATGTTAATCTAGATACAAACTAATATTATATGATGAAATTGTGGCTGGATAACCACCGGCCTCCAGTTTGACTTCCTAAGAACGTGTATTTAAATAAATTTAATAAATTAAATAATTAAATAAATTATTTCACGCCTATAGGCCTATGTAATGTATGCCTAGTTCGTCCCAGACATCTTACAATACATTAGATTGACCAAACAACCAGCTATATTTGCCAAAAAATATACCTGCATAATTGATTATTTCTTGACCAAATTGACTTAAGACGTCACAGTTCAATCAAATCTTCAATATCGTGTATTTCGTCGTTGAGATAAATCTGCACAGTGATTCCAATCAGAACAAATGACTACCATACAAATAGATTAATATCTGGTAGACAGAGACAAGACTTGGATCCAAAGCCACCAAGCCACTTCCTAAATCTTACACTTTGGTGACATCATGTAAATTCCCAAACTCCACCACCTCCCGTAACTAGTCCCATGCTCCGCACTGACATTCTCATACAAACAGACACTGCAGAAGGTGTCTGGTTGGACGAAGTATCAGCAGTTTGTCAAAGAGATGAAGCTACTGCAGCTGACATATAATATATCATGGTCAGCACACTTTGCCAATTTTCAAGTCGCTGGTCCTCGCCCATCTGCAATCACAGGATTGTTGCCACTGTTTCGGGAGATTGCTCATTTCTTGCCCATTGTGAAGCACGACATAGACTACATATCAAAAGTCACAGTGCACATCAATCCTGAACAAGTCCCAGTAATCACAATGGATGAACCGTTATACGCCATTGCCAGAAAAGTTCAATGATCTTGGCCTGCTGTCTAGGGCGAAGACAAACTTGCTGGTCTACTCGGAGGACTCCACATCGAAATGGCTGTTCTATCAGTGATGTGAGATTGGCTTGATGGTAGTGGATGGACCTCAGTGATGGCTGCAGCTAAAGTAACGACAGACAGCAGAGCAGATGCAGTACTAGAAGGTTCCGAAGTCTCTAGAGGTCAGTGGGCACATCAGGTGACAGGTGCTGTGTTGCACATACTACAGCAAACAGCATTTCAGCTGTATCAAGAGTCAATACTTCAGCCACCAGAGGGATCACTTGACTTACGAGACTGGTGTAAGCAACTGATCCAAAAGCATCCTCAGTTTCACTAGTGAGATACAGTAGTCCAGTTTGAGTTTCTCTTTCTTCAGTTTATGAGGTCATAGCAATCAGCTATCTTCCCACTTTATGTAGAAACCCTGGGTGAACTTATTCTATGGATGTTCGCCTTGAATCATATCCATTATGCCAGATGGCTCACGATCCATGTAATTGATCTGCTTCATCTGCCAACCCAGTGTCCTACAATCTACGATGCCTTCATTCGAGGAGATTTTGTTACCTAGAAGACTACCCTCAAAGTTTCATGTTTGGCACACGATCATGTACACGAGCAACAGAACGCAATTGTGATAGGAGATGCAAGGATCATCGACATTTCTGAGAACGAATCAGCTTTGAAACGCTGGATAGTTGCGGGGCCAGAAATCAGCAGGACTGAGTATGATCTGAAGTACACAAATAATGACAAGGAGACTGACCGGTACCATGAGCAAGCACTTAGTACTCAGAGGATATTTGCTGCCACTGGCAAGAGTGTAGTGATGTGATTGAAGATAATCCGTTCACAGATGATACTGCACAGATCGTTCATTTTGGACACCAAAGTCGTCATGTCCGATAAAATTGTTGAATGCATTTGAGCAGCCGAGGAAGTGGGCACAGCACAGTATCAGACTTTTAATCAAGGATAAACTAAGTGATTCTTCAACACTTTTCTACGAGCACATTCATAAGAACAATCTTCCTGCAAATCTAGAGAGTACGATATAGACAATTTTTTCGAACATGAAATCACCCATGACCTACCTTGAGCCACTTGCTGGTGAAAATGAAGATCAATATCCACGACCAGAGGTGAAGAGCATCAATGGTGCTGCCCTTATCCACACTCTGGATCCCAAAATGACTGACAAAAAGACATTTGGTGATTATGCATCCATGGTATTTATACCATACATCTCCAAGCAGCTGCAGTCCGAGAGTCGTCTAGATGTTATATGAGACGTATATAGTTCACAGCTTGACGTGACAGGTGCGAGCCAGTAGGGGAAGTAGTGAGTCATTAAGAGTAGCAACAAACACAAAGCTACCTCGCAACTGGGAAACATTTATCCGTGTGGATTCAAATAAATCAGGTCTGTTCCTCTCCTTAGCTGATGCAATGGAGAGGTGTATCCCTCCTTTGAACAAACTGCTGATCACCACTAAAGAGGGACACAGTGTAAAGCCACAGTGTAAAGTATCACAATTGGGACCTTGCTCCCACGAGGAAGCATATGGCAGGCTATTGCTTCATGTTGGTCATGTATATGGCCAAGGACATCGTAAGATTATGAGTCAAGCCAGTGATGACGTTCTGGTAATTGCCATAGCGACAGCAAATATCGAGCATGGGTGCAAGCTTTGGATAACATTCAGTTATTGTAAAACTTTCCGGTATGTCGCAGTGCACAGTATTGCAAACTCTCTGGGAGGATCTTGTTCTCAAGGGTTACTCTTCCTCCATGCCTTCTCAGGCTGTGATACGGTTTCCTCATTTTATGCAATTGCCAAGAAAACCATGTGGGAAGTGTGGCGAAGCTCAGATGTTTTCAAAACACTTTTCATGAAGCTTCAGACTCACCAAGCCAGATTACAAATAAAGACATTAAAACTCTAGAAAATTTGTTATCCTGTTGTACGTAAATCAACATTGACCAGATTAAAACAGGCCAGAATGACACTATTCGCATCTGGGAGGCAGATTGATCACATCCCTCCTACAAATGGTGCTTTGCTGCAGCATACCAATCGTGCTGTGTATCCAGCTGGGCATTTATGGGGAAAACACTGATTGCCAATCCCAACTTGCCAGATCCAAAACTGAATGGGCTGGACGAGAGATGGGGTCTTATGGTGCCCTGTTTTTAGTTCAAAACCAGAGGCACCAAAAGTATGCAGATGATTAATTAAGTGTTCATTCCGTAACAGCCACTGGTGCAAATACAAGAAGGCTTGCCTGCCATGTATACAGCTGTGTGTTTGTGAAGGAAAATGTACATGACGCAATCAAATTCCATCTGATAGCTAATTTCTACAAAATAAAACTATTGTGCTTGCTGTCATGTTTTACGTTTTTGATGAACGACAGAAAGTACATTGATAACCATTGTTCCAATAATCAATAACTATCTCCCATCATTATTCCCAACAGGAATTTGTTTAAATAAGGAAGCTAAACTGGTGGCCAACCACAATTTGTTGGATAATTGTGGCAATATATAATATTGTTTTTATTTATCAAATCAAACAATTTTTTAACCAATTTTCGGTGGTTTTAGTGGCCATCTTGAATTTACAATTTTAAAATAGCCACCATATCAA
This sequence comes from Flabesymbios commensalis, assembly GCA_964017125.1. Lineage (NCBI taxonomy): Eukaryota > Metazoa > Annelida > Polychaeta > Terebellida > Flabelligeridae > Flabesymbios > Flabesymbios commensalis. Next base: position 26,604,181 of record OZ024915.1, read on the forward strand.
TAACATGAGAATCGAATATCCTACCTTTGAAAACATGGGTTTAGATATAAAAAAAATCATCCTTAGATTGCAATTAGAACTGTTATTAGTATTTTCGATTTCGGTCATAAACGGCGTCCATCTGGGATTTTCAGGAGGTTACGGAAATCGGATCAAATGTATCATGATCGATTTGAACTCAGCATACCTTTGAACTCCGTAATGTTTGACTGTTATCCGAAGAAGAAAAGAAGACCCTGACGCTCGAGTGATTAAATTAATCATCTTGTTTGGTTTATTTACATAAACTGATCTGTTTACTTTATGAAGGAGTCATTATCATGTTTACATTATGATTATCGTGAGTGTTTAGAATTAATTGTCACCGACACGCTATTATATGCGCAATTAGCTAGTAATAGTAGACATTTGAGCCCAAGTTTCCTACTCTAGACAAAAAAATACAATGCACAATAACGCATACGAAATTCACAAATAATCACAGTTATTGGGTTAAATCACAGTTATTGGGCATGACTAGCCGAGTAAACAACGTCTCTGGGCGAGCGCAGCGAGCCACAGAGCCGTGAAACTAGTATCAAAGTGGCTTTGATACCAACTTTAAATTGCTCTTCTGGACTTAATCTGATGAGCTATGGCCAATCTAACATCATCTTGCTTATAATAAATAAATTTTCTTACATATCTGTGATTCTTGAGCTGATATGTGACATATTGGACCTGAATTTAGGTAAAATACAACTACAATTCACGGCGATATAGGTTTGCATCAACCTTCACCAGTGCGACATGAGCGACATCTATGTGAGGAGAATTCGTCCGCTGAGGACGCATGCTCAGACCGCCTTAAACTTGTTGATCAACACAAAAACACGTGCGTGAAGCACAAGAAAAAACGGCAGATACCACGTGCGATGACGTCATCTACCACGTGCGATGACGTTATCTCACAAAATCTCGCGTTTCCATCCCACTCCACCCGAGATCACTTGGTAGCCTCAAGTGTATTTTCGGATAAATAACATGAATATAAACTTACTTTCTCTTTCTAATAATAAAAAATCTTCACATATATGCGTCAAATATGGCAGTGAAGACGTGTACACTGCAGGTAAGTCAGCCAATTGCGATTTAACCCCGAGTTGGGCACAGTTTAATTCTGTGGCAGGACAGCGGCTGTACACAATTCAGCGCCGTAGGCAGATCAGCGCTAGGGCATGACATGAGTGCTTAAAAATCATGATTTGAAAACGTTTGATCTAAGATACAACACATGAATAATTTTCATCCACTTGAGGGTGAAACACAACTTCGAGACACAATTTCAAGTGGATGACAATTTAAATAAGATGACTTGTCGGCTACAAGGGTAATGTTTCAGGGTGGCACAGACAAAGCGTACACGTTTATAATATATGTAATATAAAGGGTATTCACACAATTAATATAATGATTTTAGTGGAAAATAGCTCCTAGCTCGATTCAAAAAGCAATATCAGTAACATTGTATATTATATGGAACGGAAGTGGTACGCTGGGAGGGACGTGGTTTATCCGGTGACTGAACCCAGTAAACACAAACACAGCAAATTGAACCAATGTTGGCTTCATGGTGAACCAGCGTCTTGGAAGGTAGGCCAAAATTGAACTGAAAGTGATATTTGCATGGCAGGCATAAACTGGTTTAGCCGGATTCATACTAACGAGTGTGCACGAAATTAACCCTGAAAATGAGCTTCCCACGACTCAATGTTGCCACTGGAATTGACCACATATTTTTCCAAAATAGTCAGACAAATAATTTACCCTGATCCCCAGAAAAACCCTGTGATTAATCCTAAAGGGCAGAGGTCACTCGGGAAACACAAGGGATATAGAAGAAAATTGCTGGTTTAAACTGGACCACCATCTGCGACTCTGGCCCAAAGTTAACCTGAAGTGTTTGCCGGGAAATTAACTAATGTTAACCTTTTCACCGCTAGGAACGACAAAAGTCGTTTGTAATTTGTTTCATTATTCGATCAAATCACAGCTTTTGGGAAAGAAATCACTGTTTAAATATTAAGATGATTGGTCTCAAATTAAACAAATAATTTTCATCCACTTGAAGTTGTGGGTTGCGGTAGCGAGACACATCTTCCAGTGGGTGAAAATTTTAATACGGTAAATTAGCGGGAAAGGGGTTAATTTCAATCAACACGCAATGATTGCCATGTGATGCTTAACATAACAACAACATACGGTGGTCTACATCACAGATTTGTCAGTGAACCTTACCCATAACTGGACAATATAAATAGTACACCTTAACTCTTACCACACTGGAATATATATATATAAATATATTTTGTATGTGAAGTTAAAAAACTTCCAGTGCACTGATCTCACCGCCAACAACATTACCCAGTTGCCGATGAAGATTCATGGGAAAGCAAAAGCTATACCCAGTTGCCGATGAAGATTCATGGGAAAGCAAAAGCTATCCCTGTTTGAAGGATCCGTATGCACATGCACGTTTTTATATTAAACTACAAAAATGCATTATCCCGATACCACATTCAGTAATTTGATATCAAAATTAGGCATAGAGTAACAAGTCAGTGTTATATAATGAAGTATAATATTTAATTATCTGTTATACCATGGAACAATTTATTTACAATGTTCCGTTGCTGATAAAAAAACATTTTAAAGAATGATTCAACTGCAAAACGCGCATGCCTGGGACGGTCAAGTGTAGGCCAACAGTAGCCTAATGAGTACAGATTGACGGCATTAATATAGCCACTGAACTGATTACAAGATACTACTTAAACAGGACATTGATCCAATGCTGTTTTAATGCTAGGCCAACGTCTGCGACGCTGGCCCAACATTGAACCAACATTGAATAAATGTACAATGTTTGAGAGAAAGTCCTCCTGCCCAGCAAACACAAGACATTTGTATAACATTTATACAACGTCGGCCCGACGTCTTCGACGTTGGTCCAACATTGCATAAAGTTATACAAATGTTTTGTGTTTACTGGGCATGTCAATACAAGCTTGGGTCAAGCAGTTTCAGCATCCCCGCAGTAATACAGTCAGTTTGTTTGCAAGCCAGCGACCAAGTAGGGGTAAGGGCCAAGAGCTTTGAATTATAAACTCATAGATGTCGCTCAAGTATATATGAACTTGCTGTGATTTGAGAACTTGCTCTTAATGAGGCTTTGGGTATGAAACGCATATTTAGTATTATTATGGAATAGGGACTTGTCCTACCCACGGGCACTATTGCCTTCTGGGGGACCCTTGTCCCGCGAATTTTGACAGTTGACCACACCTTTAATGTGGGGGAATAATCAATATGGGAACCACAGCAGCAGGGAAAAGATGTATGAATCTGTAATGGCACCATTGGTCTATAATTATTAAAGTCGATTGTAAGTCCAGAGTAACTGGCCATAAGTATATTCCTTGTTGATTTATTAAGAATCCCGAATCTTTCATTCCAGCTCTATTGATTTAAGCAGCCAAAATGACTTGTCTTCAACAGAATTAGAAAAAAATAATTTTTAGACCAACTTTAAACATAACAGGTTAATACAACCTCTATGATAATAAATAGGTCTTGTAACCCATACATTTATTCCGAAAATACTCATTTCCTCTTCAGGGTTCAACAACGAGCATTGACGTGATCTTTCAGACGTATGCCTGACCCTAGATCACTGAATCAAGGTATAAACTTGATGTCACATGTAAGTCGCACAGATACAGTAGCTCCCACAATAGTAGAGACCAAGCCCAGGGAACTTCCCAAATCAAAAGGCCAAGGGTTCATTCCCGTTTTCCTATGCACTCTCAACACTATCAGATTGTCAAGTGCAACAATGAATGGTACCTCCGTCATTCAGTTTAATCAAGCAACTCTAAAATATTGCTGAACCTAAATATAAACGTTAACCCCCGCCAGTCCCTGATTGATGAGCCCAAACTCCCACGGAACAGACAAAATAAAGAGACCCTGAACCCCAGTACCACAGCAGAACATCTACAAAAAGGCACATTGAAGGACAAGACAGTGTGCACTCTCTGAAACACTCCACAACACCATGGCGACACCATTTAATAGTGAATATTAAATTATTTAGCCGGAACCATCACTCCAAATGATGGCGTTAGTCTAGCACCAGAACATAACCCCCATACTATTTACGCTTCATTTGAATACCTACATGTATGGTATGGGTCTATGAACATTATAAATATTTTATTTCTTTCAATGCGGGGACCGTCTTTATACGTCAGAATCAGATTTTGACGTATAAAGATGATCCCTGCGCTGAAAGGGTTGAAATATTAAAAAAATTACAGGCAGTAAATATTTATTTTCCATTCATTTCTAATTGCAAATTCGAAGTAATTACCAACGAGTCTAAATCATCCGACACATAAACTTCTTTAATATAATCTACAAAACCATGCATTCAAGATCCATCTTCCCTTGGCCAGTCTCACGCGACTGCTACCACAGGGACCTGGCCGTATCGAGTACTATAATCAGTTATTCTGTCTATGTGGTCATCTTGGGAGGGTGTCTGAGATTCAAGCCTCATTGGATGTTTCATATTTATAAAAAGGAAATAAAAGGTCACGAAGAATTGACCTCTTGTTCATCTGTCATGCACAGTTACCTGTTTCCGTTGCTAGATGTATTATATTATAGACAAGTTGGGAATCTCTCATTTTGGACAGTGAGGTGTACCGAGTGGCCGCCATTCAGGGAGCTGGGAACACAATGACATCACATAATAACATCACATAATATTCCGAGCTAATATATCATCTTATCTATCATACCAACAGAAACAAGCTAGCTTTGCTGTCAGCCAGCTGTCAAGCGCTGTCTGATTGGCCGGTCTTGAGACGCACGACATCCAAGGTATCTCGCTATTTAAAATAGTTGGACGCTATGCTCGTGCTTTGCGTGCTCGTGGGTAAGATAACTTGTTGTGGAAGATGCCAAAATCGTACAGAGAAGGTTTGTGATATTGGCAATGAATAGATGAATGAATGCATGAATGTGGCATCAGTTCATTTTTTGTAGGCATGAACATAGAGGCTAAATTAAATAAACCACGAGCCCCGTGAGAAAAGCATCGCTTTAACAACTACAATTATTGCTGGTTTGACGCTGGTCACACGTCGTAAACGGTGGACCAACGTTAAAGCGTCATTTATTCAATGTCTTGTGTCTACTGGGTCACTTATACTATTGCATAGTCTACCATGCGTCGGTACATTCACAGCTCAATGCTTTTAAAGGGACTCAATCAGGCTAAAATCTTCAAAAAATCGGTGATTTTATTTTGGCTTCTTAATATGACCATATGATGTAAACATGTCCATAGACTAGAACTGCAAAAGTTTTTAATTTTTGTGCCGCGCATTCACCAGTTAGGCTGACTTCTTTACGGAAATCATTAAAAAGTAATCTATTTGGTCTGGTTTTCCCACCCTAGCTCCACGATGAAACGGTGACTTGTTGACGACTATAATTATGCTCTGAACTTGGACATGGCATTGGCTAGGAATCGGTCTTTTACGCCTCTGGGCTCGGTTATTTTGAAGAATCAGGCCCGTTGGGAGTTCTATAATTGATTGATTGATTGATTGATTGATTGATTGATTGATTGATTGATTGATTGATTGATTGATTGATTGATTGATTGCTTAAAAACGCTGTTTAATCGGAAAATCATATTAGTGATTAAGCCTACTTCGATCAGCACAAAATCACTAACAATTCTCATGATAATTAAAAAGGTAAAGTCAGCTTAAGAGTTATAGATCCCTTTCAGTGAACACAGCTAATGTTTACAATTATTTTTGTATAACCTATGAAGACCAAAAAGGTTTTATTCAATTTGAAATAATCATAAATGTCTTAGTCAGCTCTTTCTACTTTATTTGAATACCTATGTTATGGGTCCACGACAATTATATATTTTGTTAATTCTTTCAGTGCGGGGACCGTCTTTAGACGTCAGATTCTGACGTATAAGGACGGTCCCAGCGCTTGAAGGGTTAAGCTGACTTAACTATGTCTTCCGAAATAAATTATTTCAACCCAATTAAATTAAGCTTTTAAGCTAACTTTAATCATTTTATTATCAAGCTAATTTTCAGTGGATATGACAATTGAAGTAGGCTTCAATATTATTTTAATAAGTTGACTTTTAACGTAACTGATTTCTCCTAATTTAGTTAACCTAGTTGATTTCCCCTGATTTGGACCAACAAATCCTGTCTACTGTAACAACACGATACGGCCGACATGATGTGCATGTAATTGGCACGAAGGCGACATGCCAAAAAATATATATAGAGTAAACATATGGTCAGCGACAGGTTATCTAGCATCTAATAAGTCCCGATGGCGATATTTATGTTTTAATGTCACATTGAGACATATTTGCAATGGTGGGAGAAACGACATTAATGGCATGTTGACTGCATCAGAGACGTCTGTGCATATTTAATGTCTACTTATAAAAAAGCGGCGATATTTTAGAGACCAAACACCTATTTCTACCTTGATTGAAAGTGACGATGATGCTGAAAATAGGATTCACCATGTGATCACGGCAGCAATTTTGAAAAAATAAACCCACGCCTTTTTCCAAAGACTAATTGTTAAACCCCCCCCCCCCCATTTAAAATACATGTCGTAATGATTTCAAATGTCCCAATAAAACTTTTGAAGTAATTGTATTGAACCTTATATTAGCCTACATCTTAAATACAATGACAGGACTAAAGATAAGAATAAAACGTGTCCAAATCATAGCATGAGATTAAATTGTCTAGTTATTAAATTGTGCACAATGTTCAAGGTTAGTCATTATCGTGTTCGGTGTAAAAACAAAGCAATAACAGGAGTGAGTATGAGCTGGAGAAAGAATGTGAGAGTGAGTGAGTGAGTGAGTGAGAGAGTGAGTGAGTGAGTGAGTGAGTGAGTGAGTGAGTGAGTGAGTGAGTGAGTGAGTGAGTGAGTGAGTGAGTGAGTGAGTGAGTGAGTGAGTGAGTGAGTGAGTGAGTGAGTGAGTGAGTGAGTGAGTGAGTGAGTGAGTGAGTGAGTGAGTGAGTGAGTGAGTGAGTGAGTGAGTGAGTGAGTGAGTCACATTGTCGTTGTTGTTATTCGATTATTTCGGTTGATTAATGGTTGTTGTGCATGTTTGGTTGTAGTAGTTCCACCACAATCTCAGACTGCAGGTAATTATTATAGTCACCGTACATCCAATATACTTGATATATACAGTGATATGTAATAATTTCCGTTTGATATACAATAAAGATTATATATCGTATTACCTTGTCTAGACACAAAATGATCCATTTTATCTTGGCTGCGCGGGTGACTGATTATGACATATTTGGTGCATTATTAACCTTCAAGCTTATATATCCAATTTAAGCTCTTCATGTCATATTTTGAATATAATTTATGAAATAAATAATTGTATAATCTACCAGAATAAGGTTTACGTGTGCTTTTGTTTGAGATAATATAATTGGGTGGTCATGGAAATCAGGATTTTTTTGTTTATATTGTATATTTATATTGTAGAATTGCGACAGTTCTTGACATATGAATGTAAATGAAAATGAGAAGAGGGTTAACCCTTGTGCTGCTAGGACCATATGCAAGTTTCATACCAAATAATATGTCACAGAAATTAATAAAAATACCTCGTGGAAGATATCAGTTAATCGAAAAATTATGGAATCGCCTATTTTTCCTAACTGGATCTATTTTTCGTCATTGCGAGCTGAATATTGCGTTAGCAATTTCAGTTCCCAATGAATGAAAAACACCGACTGACAATAATGAGATGGTTAATGTAACGCCAATGTTACGCCACATTCTGGGAGTAGCCCTTTTTTGTATTTTCTACGTTATTATTCAACATTTTTTTCAGCTTCCTCAACGCCCCTGACAATATGTTGGAACCACGTTGTGACTTTCAGAAGTTGACAAGAAATACAATTCCTGTTTACAAGGGCGGATCGAGAATTTTTAAAGGGGGTGAGGGGGTCCGATTAAAAAAAATAAAAACATGGATGTCTATGATTTTTTAGTCTTGTCAACTAATATATGCGTATCAAATACCGACAAATGCAGAGTGTAAAATACTCATATTTTGACATCGATGCTGAGGCATTTCAGATTTGCGGGTTTGACATTGATGGTAGAATGTCACCACTTATTTTATTTCATGTCACAGAGAGAACAATTGTAAACTATTAGATACATCTCTACAAAATTTACTGGTGTTTTGGGAGATGGCTTAAATTATTGTGTGCACAATTTTATCGATATTGCTTGCAAATATACGCAGAGAAATCGAAGATACCTATATCCCAGCCTAAGACAAAACATAATATAATAGTATAGTTTTTATATGGAGTCCCCCACCTTGTAGATCACACGTGTTGGAGTGACGGAAGCCATCAATCAGGTTATAAGGGCGTCGTTAAACGGATATTTATTATTCATGAGTCTGTCTATATGGCATAAAATTCATGCGTTTAGCATAAACAATGTCATAAATTTAATACGTTTAGCTCTACATGGAGCCTGTCTTCTTATTTCACTCGTTTACGAAATAAGCTATATCTATTGGCGAGACACGTGTGTGACCGGAACATATCCCGGTCAGCATGAGACGATGAACCAGCGCTGGTTTATTGCTGGCCCACCGTCAGTGACGCTGGGCCAACATGAAGCAAGCAATGGAACAACGTCCCGTGTTGGCTGGTGTACATTTTGTTTCTTGTGATACCCATTAATGATCTGTCATGTAAGTTTATAGATCCGACGTAAAGCCTGATAAAGAAAAACAATTCTACAATCGTGATGACGACAGCAGATTGTAAGTTACGATATATCGGAGGCTTCGGATTGGGAGAGCTCACATTTTATATATTTTTCTGTATGTTCTGAAGAAAAAATTGTAAACATCTCACTGAGAATTTTGACATCTTTGATTGTTTGGACATTCCACCAAGATAGGTCTCGCGCTTTTGTAAAAATATTTGCTGCGAGAAAAAATGGAGCAGAATCGTTAATTTGCTTAACATTACTAGCATTGACAATATGCTGTGAAACTCAATGACCTTGACCTCCTTTGTTTTCACCGAGCTGGCTAATACAATGAAGTATGGGGGAGGAGGTCTTACATAACCTTGTTTCACCGAGTAACGTCACTGCGTTTTACAGAATGAAGTATGGGGGAGGGGGTGTTATATAACCTTGTTTTCACCGAGTGACGTCACTGCGTGTCACAGATACCCATACCCTTCACATAGGCCTAAACATTTTCAATTGGCCGCTGAAGTGACAAAATATTGTTGATTTCCAATTGTTTATCGCACAGGTGTACGCCATGAATGGCACCTGGCTCGTCACAGGTCTGAAATATTCATATATTAATCCTTAAGGCCCAGTCACACATACCATCACGCACGTCCAGCGCACAACAAATTAAGATTGTTATTCAGTGCGTTGTGATTTGCCTGGCGTGCGTCAGAATTCGTTGATGTATTGACGAGCACGCCGGACGAACGTTATTCATTTATTCAAACTCAGCTACATTTGCTGCACGTTAAAAAATGTGAGCTTTTTTCAACGTGTGAATGTAGACGCCAGAAGAACGTCAGACCAGCGCCGGTCTAACGCTAGGCACAAGTAGAGCACATGCTCTAAATTCATTGTGTTTTCGTTGACCGAGATTTGTCCCAGTCACACGTAAACGACACACAGACCACGCATAAAAAAATAAAAAATAGTAATTTGAGTCCGGATTGTGAAAAACGTCGTAATGCAAAGGGCGAATGAACAGCGCTTTGCAAAAGTTTGCTTTGTACATATGTAACCATTTTTAAAAGACAAAATGTGTTTTAAATTTATGATAGCATTATATGTTTGGATGTAATTTCGACAAATTAAAAACAAATTCTGCACTTAAAGCCGTGTATCGTGTAAAACACCACCTCAAACGATTAAAAATAACATGTTGTTATTCAGAGCTCCAGGGGTTAAGCTGCAAAAAAACATAGTCACAGCCTGTTGCTCGAGCACTGGGCAAACTGCCGGTGTGTGCCCAGCGTTTGCTTCGAGCGCTCATGCAGCGCAAGGCAGGCGCGTTGCCCGCGACTGACAGGCGACCTCAACGGACAGCCATGTGATACAAAGATAACGTATTAGGCCGGGAGCCAGATTTAGCCCTCGTAGGCCCTACTCACAAAAGCTAAGAAATTTTCACTGCGATTTTAAATTTAGCTTGACCATTGGGACATAGCAAGTTTTGGTTCTTTTTTTGCCAAACAGGACACTTTAAGTCCTAGGGCATATTTTACTATTTTTTAGAAGGACACCAAAATAAAATTGACAACAATTAAAAAAATTGTTCAAAATAGTAGTAGTTTTACTTATTTTCACTATTTTCATAGCCCTCGCCCATATACACATGTAGGTCACTGAAAAATATTTGTGCCCAGATTTCAATTTGAATATTTTTTTCAACCCTTTTATCGAAACGGCCGCCCAAAAAATACAAACATTATAAAATATGTGTCAAGTTTGGCAATCTGTTATTTTTGTTGAGTGCTACTTAGAAGCAAGCTGATTCGCAAAAACTGTCTCCATTATGTCCCCAGGGGACCGGAAGTTAAAGAGTAAAAACTCTATTGTCAATTTTTTGTATAACTGCATATATATTTAGGATATCGCTAACTCTAATTTGCGGTAAAATTCAAATGTGCTGATATTTCTGCCTCCAATAGGCTATTATAATAAAGTTAATTCATGCTGTGGATATTTATCATTATATTTATTATGAATATTTTATGTGAATCTCATATTGATGTTTATGTTTACATGTTTATGATAAAAAAATAGATAAAATGACACTTTGAATGCTAAGACCAATTTTTTGCTTACAGTGTATATATACCGTGGATATTGAATATTGTATGTAATATAAATATTTAATATTAGTCTCATATTGATGTATATGTTTAAATGTTTAATGGAAAACTAAAAAAAAAAGGTATAATGACACTTTGAATGCCAAGCCTGAGGTATTTTTAAAATAAATCTAAAATAATGCATAATAAAGCACAATGCTTAAGAATTGTATGTTGACCAATATGGCGTTATCCAGATATCCATAGATATTATAACAATAAGCACAGGATAAATATATTATATTTAATAACTGGCTTGAAGAGCAAGGTAAAATTTATATGTTTTATACAGTTTGAATGCTAGGGCAGATTTTTTGTTTGTAAAATACTATAAATAATCCTGCTATTATTATGATTAGTATACATATTTTATGTTAGTCGCATATTGATGCTTAATTCTTTATGGAGAACAACAGTAATATATATAAATACACTTTAAATGCTGAGGCTATTACTTTTATTTTAATATAGGGAACAATGCTTGAGATGTAATGTGCTGTATATTGAGCATTATGGGCGGGCGCCTTGGTGCCGTGGTTAAAACTGCCTGCTTGGAATGTCGGAGAAGGCGGGTTCGAACCCCACTCTGGCCTCCGAGTTTCAAGAAACAAAATGCTTCTTCCCCGCTCACTCGTAATGATTCAATATTGTGGTGAGCCTCCGTGACCGAGAGGTAGCGTGCTCGGCCTCAGACCACAAGGGCTCAAATTTCGAAGTATGTATCTGGAACGCAGTGTCATTTCATTTATCAGGCTATATGTGCGCAAATGTGGCCTAAAACCCCATTCATTTCATTTCATATTGAGCATTTTGTCATCAATCCGAGTATCCCTACAAATTTAAAAAAAAGACAACATTGGTGGCGTGGTTAAAACTGCCTGCTTGGAATGTCGGAGAACGCGGGTTCAAACCCCACTCTGGCCTCCGAGTTTCAAGAAACAAAATGCTTCTTCCCCGCTCACTCGTAATGATTCAATATTGTGGAGAGCCTCCGCGACCGAGAGGTAGCGTGCTCGGCCTCAGACCGCAAGGGCTCGAATTTCGAAGTCTGTATCTGGAACGCAGTGTCATTTCATTTATCAGGCTATATGTGCGCAAATGTGGCCTAAAACCCCATTCATTTCATTTCATATTGAGCATTTTGTCATCAATCCGAGTATCCCTACAAATTAAAAAAAAAAAGACTACATAAATTTATAATATTTAATAAGTGACTAGAAGAACGAGGTGAGGTGAATATTTATTTGCGCCGAAGCAAACAAACATGGGTAGCTTTTGTGAGTGCGAGGGCTAGATCTGGCTCCCGGCCTATATTTGGCGTTGATATAACGTTGTTCTAGCGCGCCCTACGTGTTTCTGGCGGTCGTCTTGCGTGTACATTTGTGCGTTCAGATGCGTTCAATATTTAAATATACCCACTTCTTTTGGCGATTACACTGCGCACAAAAATATGCGTAGCGTTAACGCAACGCGCTCCACGAACCAGTAACGAGTGCTGACGCACGACCGACGCACGGCCGACGCTCTGGCAAAAAATAATCAATTTTCAGTGCGTGGGTCGTTCGTCGACTATGTGTGACTGAGCCCTACAGCTAGAAAAAAACTCAAAAATGCCGGCACTGAGTGCGCATGTAGCGCCCATCCAACGTCTTCCTACCGCATGTCCAGCGAACATATAGGCCTAACGTATGTGGCGTGTTAAGTGCTTTCTGACTTATTCGTGCCTCGCGCTGGCGATGCGCGGTGTATTCGCCAACTTTGTCGCCCCACTATTACACAACGCGGTGTCGAAACGCTGTGTATTCGCTGATTTATACACCTGATTTATTTATAACACGCTACATATTCGTCTTAAAGCAGCCCCTTGGGATGACATCAATTTTCGTTTTTAGTTTTGTAGTGAAGTAGTGTATCCCCTACACTCAGCTATCAGTGAGTGTCACAGTCACCCACTGAGATTTTGTGTGGCACTTACACATATCCAACACCATGGGTCTCTGTCGTCTGTTACGTCACCGTCTGCCAACCAGCAGCCAGCAGTTCATAAATGAGCCACCAGCGGTGAGGTAGATCGTGATTGGCCAGTTGTGTTTAAATGCACACCTGCCCATCTGCTGCCAGCACATGGGAATTTGTGCACGCAGTGCTCGTCATACAAACCTGAGGGTATCCATGAGTGTTCCACTTTCAATTTTATATTTATTGATAATTAATTTAATGGAGTTTTTAAAAGTATGAGCTCAGCACAATTTTTACTACATACGGTATATATCAGTGTATATTCAGCCTAGATATTTTTATCTCATTTTTAGAAGCGTCAATGGTAATAACATGAATCGAGTTATTTTGCACTCTGTGAGGCCATCATTCTGAAAGAAGCGGGCTTTTTCCCACGCACCTAGATGCGGCAGTACAGAGAGTGGCTGTGAAATCTCTGTCCCCTGGTGGTTAATATTAGCTGATCTGGGGAAGATGACCAGTGTCTGAAGTAGAGATAGAGACACTGGTAACACGAGTGAATGTATCCCCCAGATCATGATTTTATTTTTTTCAGAGTTTTCAGATTTTTCAAAATATTTCTTTTTAATATTTCTATGAAACCGCTTAAAACCCTTTTGTATACCTAAACACATGCTGAAGGACGATTGAATGTTTCTACAGCACTGGGCCATATGTTGATGCCGTCGGCCCAGCGTTGGGCAGACAATCAGTGTTGCAGGTGTATCACTTCATGTCCTGACTATAAGACACCAATCAGACACCAATTAGGCCTAGCGGCGATTGCTTTGATCTCCTCGGCCAAGACGTAGGAATATGTGGTGTGAAGTGCAGTGAAGTGTTGTGAATATGTCGTATTTCACTCTTTTTCGGTGGTTTAAAATTGTTTTTTGACTTTTTTTGTATTTTTAGTTCAGATCAGTAGGCTATATAGCTTCATATAAGTTAAATTTTCAAAATTGACAACATTGAAAATGTCTCATCCCAAGGGGTCCCTTTAAACTCGCTGGCTCTTTCATTATGTAGACCGTCTTTTTAATCGGATCAAATAGCAGATCATCTAATCACAAAGTTATTACGTTCCTGCAACTGAGTTAATCAAAGAGATTAGCTGATCTCATTTTCCGGTTTAAACCCACACAAGATGATCTTCTTCCCTGCAATCGGGCCCATGTAGCCTATACTCCTGATAGGGTTACAGCTCTATGTTCAGAAGGTCCTATGTTCAGAAGGTCCTATGTTCAGAAGGTTCTATGTTCAGAAGGTCCTTTGTTCAGAAGGTCCTATGTTTAGAAGGTTCTATGTTCAGAAGGTTCTATATTCAGAAGGTTCTATGTTCAGAAGGTCCTATGTTCAGAAATATTTGTTCAGAAGGTCCTATGTTTAGAAAGTACGGGTGACTACTTGTCAGTTCCAATTAGGCACACGACGTTTTTGAAAAGTTGAAGCAACGTCAATGACGTTGATTCAATGTCCCAAAAACGTTGTGTGGTCAGTGGGTTTCCGAGCTTCAATGAAGTTTGATAAAATTTGATGGACTCATTAAATTGTAGACATGAAAGTAATTATATTTTATAGGAGGTACGTTGTTCGAAATATCATGAGAACGAGTCATATAGATGTAGAAATATCAATTCTCTTATCTTATTTGGTCTATGGGATTATTTTCTCATCATCACTTGTGGAATGCTTTATTTTTAATTTTCCACCAATATCACGTTATAATTGTAACGGGGAAATTATTTCACATCATGCCGACATATTTTATTTCAATACCAGTTGTTATTTTTCAATGTAGAATGTTTCTAGTGTATTTTCAGTAATTTGGTGAAAATTGGTTGCCATGACAACCACCGAGAAGGTTATTGTCCCCTTATAATAATTCCCTGTATTATCTCGCCTAACCCTATAGAGATCCTGTATTATAAATGTCAATTCAAACATATATCCATGTGAGAGAAAATTATATATTTGGTAGCGGCAGCTTTTTGTAATATATTATTTGAAATTAGATGATGTTACAAATTGCCGATGTTTGGGGTGATTTATTGTCTTTCAGTTACCCTCATTCTTCTAGTGTCTTATTATAGATCTAAGACTAACTGTAACATGTGTAAATGATGTGCAAACCATTAAAAATAGTTCTTGTTTTGTGGTGGAACCTTAATGTATTAAAATATGTATTTATTGTTTAGTTATAGGTGAGGGGGGGTAAAAATAGTTACTATGGCAACCATCTAGATGGGTCATTGAACCTTTGAATTGTTACCCTCTTATATTCTATCCAACCTTAGGGGTGTTTATGATCCTTTACTACTTTCTATATAAAAATTTACCCATTTGATAGGAGGAAGATGAGCATATATCTGCTAGTTTATGCACGTCTATTGCGAATACTAGTTTAAGAAGATGTGACCTTTGACCTTTTATACCCACCCCCGGTTAAATATGGTCCAATAGTTTGCCATACTATAGACAAATGAACTTATTCTAGTTGAAAATATCACATATTGTTAAATTGCTTAGCAGTTATCCTTCCATAACTGTTTGAAACCTACAATTAATTACTGTAAATGTGGAGTTGGGTGAATATCGTTGCCATGGCAACCGCCTGCGAGGTTAGATGTGATGGTTTATAATACTCTGATATCTACTCTACAATAATATATATACTTTGTAATCAATATGCATGGGGAATGTCTCATCATTGAATAAACAATGGCTGTTTTGAGTTGATCATAGGTTCTAGTTTATATGCAAAACTACAGTAAATACTAGTGTAAGAGCATGTGACCTTTCACCTTTTATACCCACCCCGGATAAGATGTACACCAGGCAGGTGTAATATTTTTGATATATTCTTGACAAATGAACTTATTCGAGTTAAAAATATTAGATATTGCTAATTTTTTTAGCAGTTATACTTCCATTACTGTTTAAAACCTACGATTAACTGTAAATCTGGAGTTGGGGTAGATATCGTTGCTATGACAACCGCCTACGAGATAAAATGTGATGTTTTAGAATACTTCTATATCCACCCTACAATAATATATATATACTTTGTAGTCAATATGCATGGGGTATGCCTCATCATGAATGAAACGAGGGCTGCTTTGAGGTGATCATATGCCCTAGTTTACATGCAAAACCACAGAAAATACTAGTCTAAGAACCTGTGACCTTTGTCCTTTTATACTCACCCC
>OZ024915.1:26625399-26716479 GCA_964017125.1 Flabesymbios commensalis
GTTATATGTCCATCAAGCCTGGTACACTCAATAGCAGTTTAAGTGGGGAAAGTGTACATTCCTGGATACAATAATGACTGCTGTGGTGGAAGGCTAAAAGATTTACCACACTCTATGCAACAAATTACGCTATATAATTTACAGATGGTTGACAGCTATATATAAAGTTGCTATGTAAAGAGGGTGATGTATTTCTATCCCAAAAGGTGTTTACTGTTTGTCACGTGTACATACTGTGGTGGTAGTATTTTTAATGGACGTATGAATAAACATTCTAAACAGACATATAGGGCCTATGAGTGATATTGAATAATTACTAAAATTTTGTTCTCTAATATGGTAGCTTGCATAAAGATGATATATTAAAGTAAATAAATAATATTGGGCTACTCATAGTATTAAAATTAACGTTGAAACAAATAATATAATATGGAAGGCGCATATAATAATGCAGAGCGTTTAATTGTTAATTTTTTGCAAATAATTTTTGCATATTATATATCTTAGTTTGTTTTAATGCAGGACCGGTTCTAGGATTTGTGAGTGACGTGGGTGATTTAGAGCTCTTTTTACAAAAAAGGTGTGGATCCGCCAATGCTTTGATTAAATAAAGTTGTAACATCATTAATAAACAGTTTTGTCGACATATCTGGTGAAACGTATTTTTTGTTTAATAATTACACGATGTTTTTTGAAAAAAACATCGGGGGTTGAAAAGGCCACGAACAAAGCCCTTACACTACAGCTAGAAGGCGATACCCTTTCTAATATAGATTAGTATACATTTGTACAGCTTTGTGCCAAATTTGGTGCTTTTATCACATTTGTAACGCCTTTAACTAATTTGGGGGTTCTTTTTATAATATATATGAACATCCGATTTATTCATTGCACATCTGCTCTTTATTGATATTTATCATTTATGTGTTGGAATTCCAAGAGTAGGCTACCCCTTCAGACGTGAACATGGAGATGCATTTTGAGGGAATACCACACATATTATTGTTGACTTTTATTATATTTAAACTATTAATTTATAACAGACTTTGGATTTCAGTAAAAGTATTCTTTAAATAAAAGTGTGTTCATATTTCTGGTCTTGTTTTCTTCTTTTAGAGTTGTTATGTGATTTTTAGAAACTGTCTTAAGAAGCACGTTTACTAAAAACAGAATATATTTTAAGGTCTAGGCAGAATTTATTTACCATGCTTCATTCCCGTGGTTGGGATAATCAGACCATTAGCATAGTACAAGTCTATAGTAGCCTACATAATGTTACATAGTGGAGTAGTAGCCTACTCAGTGTCTTGTGTCGCTACCCACATGCCCGAAGGTCTAAAGGGTGCCGATCGACACCCTTTAGACTTCTGTGCCTGTGTCGCTACCCGGGTCTCCGTGTCTGGCTTTGATAATTCATTGTACTGACTCTGGGCTCTGTCTCATTTGCTTCCGACAGTTGGTTGTCTGTCTCTCCTGTTGTTGGCTGTATCCGTTGTTTTGTATTTAAATTTAATACACGACAATTTGAATGAATTGCCAGCTCAAGCTGGGTATATTTCTATGTCGTAAAGTTTTAGTGGGTGTTTTTTATGGCTAGATTGTGTATCATCCAGTTATTTAGATGGAAATGTTGATCTCTTGTGGGATGTTGAAGTTATTTATTTCTGTGCAGCTTTGTACCAAATTAGGTGTTTTTATCACATTATAAACAATTTTTCATAATATAGGGCATTTATTATAATAATATGTCGAAAAAGGGAGTGTGAGCCCCTAGCGCTCCACGGATCCACCCTTGATTTGTTTTAATAAACTACTAACATGACTAATAAACAGTGTTGTAGACATATTTGGTTAGAGGAAAGAATATTATTAATTACTTGATTTTAGATTTTTTTTGGGGGGAGGGGATGCCCCGAAAAAAAGGCCTTACACTACATCTGCAAGGTGGTTTTCCTTCCAATATGGATTAGTATATTGTGACGCTTTCTCTGTTGTCCTCGTAAGGAAAATATTTTCATATGATCTTTTGGTTGTGTACTTTTATTATTATTATTTCTGTTCGTACGTTACAGTGGTTTAAGTGTGTGTACACGCCGATGTTGGTGACGTGACAGTGTCACTGTATGTTATACTGTACTGTGACTGTAGCTCACTATTATAGTCAGTCAAAAGCATGATTTAAGAGTTTATTATTGTCAATTAGAAAGTGAAACTTTTGTAACGATTTGCTACTGTTTTATTATTTTCAACTTGTATACTTTATTTACTTTGATTATCTTTACTTACACGGATCCACCCTTGATTTGTTTTAATAAACTACTAACATGACTAATAAACAGTGTTGTAGACATATTTGGTTAGAGGAAAGAATATTATTAATTACTTGATTTTAGATTTTTTTTGGGGGGAGGGGATGCCCCGAAAAAAAGGCCTTACACTACATCTGCAAGGTGGTTTTCCTTCCAATATGGATTAGTATATTGTGACGCTTTCTCTGTTGTCCTCGTAAGGAAAATATTTTCATATGATCTTTTGGTTGTGTACTTTTATTATTATTATTTCTGTTCGTACGTTACAGTGGTTTAAGTGTGTGTACACGCCGATGTTGGTGACGTGACAGTGTCACTGTATGTTATACTGTACTGTGACTGTAGCTCACTATTATAGTCAGTCAAAAGCATGATTTAAGAGTTTATTATTGTCAATTAGAAAGTGAAACTTTTGTAACGATTTGCTACTGTTTTATTATTTTCAACTTGTATACTTTATTTACTTTGATTATCTTTACTTACATTGTATTAAGTAACAGTTTCGCATTTTTATACGAGTCTAAGTGGGCCGCGATCGCGTGTAAATGAGCGATAATAGAAAGAGTTACGATTAAACAGTTTCATCACTTCATAAGTGTTTTAAACGAAGTATTGTTTATTGTTAAAGGTGCAGGGTCATCTTATAGTAAATTAGATATATATTTTAGCATGTTTTGATGAGTTTTAGAGTGAGGGTAGACTTGGGAATAATTTACGATCTTTCAAGGAAGATTGGGATTTGGCCATTTTGGCCCAGGCCGTTCCCGATTTTTCCGGGATTTTGTCAATGTTTTTATTATTTCCGAGGGCTGTATCTCAGGTTTTAGTTTATATATGTCGATGTGTGTGGTACCAGTTTAATCCTTGTTTATTCAGCTGTGTTATGCGATAAGTGGTTTAATTGGAGCAAGTGGGATTTTTGCATACTTTGATGCGATAGAGGGGCAGGATTGTTTATAAAGTTGATTTTAACTGGGTCACGTGTGTCTAGAATGACGAGTTAATTTGTTTAACTAAGGATTATTTTTATGTTACACTTTGCTTATAGGATGTTTTATCATATATAAGACATTTTGTGATGGGTTTATATTATTTTTATTCTGTAATTAGGCAGTTTAAGGTGAACTTTTTCCCAGTGACGTCAGGTCCTGTGATTTCCTCTCCCCTCTCCAGGGGCTGGGTATAAATAGGCGGGCCTTAGCGGGAATCAGTGTACTCCTGTTCCCACAGAGAGCAGGGGCTCTGAAAGGAGCCGTTTTGTGAGACACATAAGGCAGTGGGCTTTCAATCATAGCACTGAAGGAGACGGATTCTGGTCTTAAGCAATGAGCTCTCTATCATTACATTGCTAGCTTGGGTGATGGCACGGCGGACACGGATGGTTGGCTGACGATGACGGTTCATGATGGTGGTTTCAAACACACTGCTCAGAAAGCAGAGCACATCTCAAAGGGTCAGTCCTTGCCCTTACTCTGGTGGCTGGTCGCCTCTGCCCTGGTTCCTTGTCTCCTGGACTTCTTGCCAATGCTTGTACAATCACCTACCTCACCAGGTGAAAAGAGAGAGGCACTATAAGGTTTATACCAGAACTAGTGCATAATCTCGCGTCAGCCCTCGCGCTGCGCGCTCCTCTAGGAATCAGTGTTAGTTTATTTTCCCATTCTTGCCGTGAAGACCTCTCTCAACCATACCTATCAGTCACCCTTCCACCCTATGAAGATAACGCTGTGAGGCGTGTATGAAGTCGATGTCCATACGAAGACACAAGTGTCATAGGCTTACACTTGTTACGAAGATACCCCTATAAGAGAGAGAGAAGTGAGCTAGGTTGGTTTATATTATACCTTTAGTCAATGGGCTTTAAAAGCCTAGATTGTCCCCATATTATTGGTTTTTCATGGATAATTCGTTGGGCCATGGATTAATAGTCATCTATACCGATGGTTTAAAATGTATAGAGGTATTAAGTTATGGTTACAGGGACTGACGAATTTGGGTCAATAATATGTGAGGGTTATGCCATTGGGCGGGGCTCAATGTTGTTTTTATGGAACCCTTGGGCATACAGATAAGTTTTACCCCTTTTAGTTATGTTAAGTTTGGTGTGTGATGCCATACACTGTAGCATGTGATGCCATTCCTGTGATGTGTTATCCCAGTGAGGTTTATATTTTTGGTCACTTTTGAGGTCTTCACTACTAAATTCCTATGTTATAAATTGGCAGTTTTACGTGAGGTGGTATTAAATATTAGGCATATTTAATATCGCGTTTCACATTTATTTTCATATAAGTAGTCAGTGGGACTGAGCTTGGTTGTCAGCTGTGTATTAGTCAGTAAAGTCTCTCTGCTTTAGGAGATAGCCATTAAATGGAATCTAGCCCTTTGCTAAGCTTTTATATATTGTTTGACAGCAGGATTCGCCATGTTGCGAATGGGTTGGGAGAATCAGTGTTAGTACTCCCTTCAGGTTAGATCGGGCTATTTGCTAGATCAGTTGAAGCCACAGTTTTTACAGACTCGTACCTTTAGTTATCTTTTACATAACATATTTTATCTGTGGCAATAGTAAAGAGTTTATTTTATATTCCGCTTTAAAGGTTGAAGTAGAGTTACAGTCAGTGTGCTGTATTTAGTGAGATATTGAGTCATATATGGCAATATTGAAGTATATTATAAGTCTGATATACCATTGTCTTTTTCACTATATTTCTCCTGTGTGAGAACCCTGTTTTATATTTTGTCATGTTGCTTTTCTGTATATAATAAAATATTAATTGAGAAGTGGTTTTTATTCTTGTATACGTACTTTTAAGTTTTGGATCATTTTCGCCAATTAGTTTTAAAGCGTTTTGTGAGCAGTTTTGAAGCGTTTTCCCTTTAATTATTTGGCGTATTTTGGACCTATTTTAAGTTACGTATTTTTAATTGATGTCAAATGACATCTGGTGTCAGAACCTGATTTTCACTCTCAGTAAACTTTTCTTTGTTTATCTGAGAGTGATTTCTACTTATTTTATTTGGATGAGAGTATAGAGGAGATTAGTTGACTGAGGGTCATTTAAGTTTAATTATGTGACCGTTTGCGCACCCATCCTTTTGACCGCTCGGGCAGTGTGCGAACGGGTTAATCGGCACCCGGTAGATAGAGTAGAGTGGGTGAGTGCCGTCACATTTCTGGTGTCAGAAGTGGGATTCATTTAACAGAATAGTTGAATTCCTTGATTTCCCTTAGTTTTGGGGGATTGATTTATTATTTTGTCATTGGGTCCAGTGAAACAAACCCTTTTTGCCTTGAGATAGCCAGTTAGTGATGTTAGATTCATTATTATTTTTATGTCTTTGTTAGGAGGTGACCAGTTTCTTGAAATGGCTTCCTTATGATGTTGCAATGGCTTCCTTATGATGTTTCCCTTTGTATGATGACATATACCAGCCGGTATATATTATTTCCCATTTTGTGGTGAATATTTAGGAAGCGCTAAACTATCGCTTCTTAGTTTCTGAAGATAGATCAGCTATTCTATTTCAGATATTTTATTTCAGACATGAGGCCACACCATTGAGTGTATGAAGACAAATACTACCCAGTATTTTCTATGATGTCACAGATTTTCTATTTCAGAAATTCTATTTCAGATATTTTATTTCAGACATGAGGCCACACCATTGAGTGTATGAAGACAAATACTACCCAGTATTTTCTATGATGTCACAGACTTTCTATTTCAGAAATTCTATTTCAGATATTTTATTTCAGACATGAGGCCACACCATTGAGTGTATGAAGACAAATACTACCCAGTATTTTCTATGATGTCACAGATTTTCTATTTCAGAACTTCTATTTCAGACATTCTATTTCAGACATGAGGCCACACCATTGAGTGTATGAAGACAAATACTACCCAGTATTTTCTATGATGTCACAGATTTTCTATTTCAGAAATTCTATTTCAGATATTTTATTTCAGACATGAGGACACACCATTGAGTGTATGAAGACAAATACTACCCAGTATTTTCTATGATGTCATGGCCACAGATTTTCTATTTCAGAAATTCTATTTCAGATATTTTATTTCAGACATGAGGCCACACCATTGAGTGTATGAAGACAAATACTACCCAGTATTTTCTATGATGTCACAGATTTTCTATTTCAGAACTTCTGTTTCAGACATTCTATTTCAGACATGAGGCCACACCATTGAGTGTATGAAGACAAATACTACCCAGTATTTTCTATGATGTCACAGATTTTCTATTTCAGAAATTCTATTTCAGATATTTTATTTCAGACATGAGGCCACACCATTGAGTGTATGAAGACAAATACTACCCAGTATTTTCTATGATGTCACAGATTTTCTATTTCAGAAATTCTATTTCAGATATTTTATTTCAGACATGAGGACACACCATTGAGTGTATGAAGACAAATACTACCCAGTATTTTCTATGATGTCATGGCCACAGATTTTCTATTTCAGAAATTCTATTTCAGATATTTTATTTCAGACATGAGGCCACACCATTGAGTGTATGAAGACAAATACTACCCAGTATTTTCTATGATGTCACAGATTTTCTATTTCAGAACTTCTGTTTCAGACATTCTATTTCAGACATGAGGCCACACCATTGAGTGTATGAAGACAAATACTACCCAGTATTTTCTATGATGTCACAGATTTTCTATTTCAGAAATTCTATTTCAGATATTTTATTTCAGACATGAGGCCACACCATTGAGTGTATGAAGACAAATACTACCCAGTATTTTCTATGATGTCACAGATTTTCTATTTCAGAAATTCTATTTCAGATATTTTATTTCAGACATGAGGCCACACCATTGAGTGTATGAAAACAAATACTACCCAGTATTTTCTATGATGTCACAGATTTTCTATTTCAGAAATTCTATTTCAGATATTTTATTTCAGACATGAGGCCACACCATTGAGAGTATGAAGACAAATACTACCCAGTATTGTTGTCTATCTGAATAATTCTATGTCGGATATTATATTTCTCCATATGAAATCACACCATTAAGTGTTTGTGATGATGAAATACTATTCAGTATTTTTGTGAAGTCATATCCTTCTATCAGTATTTTTCATTGTGAGGATACACTATTTGAGTGTTTATGAGGATAGATACTATCCAGTATTTATGTGAATATTACCTGTGTGAAGGTTTTATTATATTTTGCATTTCACTGCAAACTTTGTGAGAAAATACTGTGAGTTAAAACTAACTGTTGAACACAGAATCTGCTACAGGCATAGTATTACCTGTATTTTGCTTAGTGAAGCCAATCGTTCTAAATAATTGGTGATAATGGCATATCAGAGAGAAGACAATACAGCAAGTATTCTACATGGACAAGAAGACAATCCTGAATCAGAGTCACTTTACAGTAATCAACCTGACAGGGTGATGATGTTATCCCCTAAGACATCCCACCAATGAGATGGAATCAGCAACAGCACATGTAGCATCAGACTTATCCAGTGATGGTACAGTTGATTTAGAAATTGTGAAGAGAAGAATGCCTGATTCTCCGACTGTTGCTATTTCAAGAAGAGATGATTCATCTTTCAGTTTGAAGCCGAGACATAACCAGCAAAGTGATTTTTAGCTTCCAGCCCATATAACAAGCCATATGCATTCTCGTCCAGCAGTCAGCGCACAAGAACCGCAAAGTAGGCCTTCGAACACAGTGGCAGCACCAGCACAGCGACATGATCAGCTGACAGATGATTTGGCCCAATTAAGACAGGATGTAGCAGTTGACACCGCTTGTATGAGAACAGAAATAACTAAAATGCAATCTGAAATGTCTGAGAATATTTCTAGTTTGAAGACTGGCTTGGAGAATGTCCTAAGGGGACTTGGTAAATTAACAGATTCCACAACCCCAGAAGTGGCGCCTGCAGAGAGTCACAACGTAAGACAGCGCTCAGCGACAAGGCATGCACCACCCGTGTCATACTACAATACTGATTCAGAGCAACCACATAGGAAATTATATGGAGAACCTCCCTTCCGTGTGAATGATTCAGCTACAACATCCCCCATGATGACAGAACAAAGTAGGCCGGTTAGACATAGATCACCAATGATGACAGAACAAAGTAGTTCAGTGAGAAGTAGATTGCCACAACAAATTCCAGAAGATCACTTGACGAATGCTGTACGATCTTAAACATATAGCAGGAATCCGCAACCATCAAGGCGACCCTGGCCACCAAGTGAAGCTTGCCACCCTACAGATACCGAAGGCAGCAATCATGGCAGTGACGAAATACATAGCTCCAGTACACGTCAAAATAGAAGAGAAAACCGATTTTACCACCCGAAATTACCAGCTTTTACAGGACAGGAATCATGGGAGGTTTATTACACCCGATTTAAAGATGTTGCGGCACAAGAAGATTGGACAGACAGTGAAAAATTACGGGAATTGCTACCAAGATTACAGGGAAGAGCAGGAGAGTTTGTGTACAGCCAACTATCATCTGATACGAGAAGAAATTTCACTGCACTGATAGATGAGATTGAACATCGCTTCAGGAAGATTGAGTCAGCAAGAACATACGGGTCGCAGTTTAGCAAGAGAAGTCAGAAACCAGGAGAGACAGTGGAAGATTTTGCTGCTGAGCTCAAAAGGCTTTATCACAAAGCTTATCCGAGGCGTGATATTGAAACAAGACGCGAAGACATTCTTAGACGATTTTTGGATGGTAGTTTTGACCAGAGTGCCAGCTTCCAGGTCGAATATGTCAAGGAACCCATAGACGTAGATAATGCAGTATTTGAAATTGTAACATTCCAAGAAAGCAAGAAACAGTCCACTGACAGTCACCATTCCAGCTCTCTACGACCAGTGCGAAGTGTGAATGATTTTGAAATTGATGTCCGCGAAAGCGATTTTCATGTGATGACTTCTGTCATGTGATGATCACGTATTACCATAGTGCTGTCCATCTGACTTCTATTTACTATGTGATGTACATAATATTACTTCAGTTATATTCTTTCTTTATTGCTATATGATGTACAGATATGATGACCTTATGACGACCCCATGATGATCCATGATGACCTTATGATGACCCTATGATGACCCTATGATGACCTTATGATGACCCTATGATGACCTTATGACGACCCTATGATGATCCATGATGACCTTATGATGACCCTATGATGATCCCATGATGACCCTATGATGTTAAGAAAAAATTATCAAAATTGACACAATTTTTGTTTGTTTGTTGTTCAATAGAATGGCTGACGTTCCAGACTCGTTCTATGAGGACATGATGTCCAAATATGAAGAAAAGCCAGTGGTGATGCTCCATGATGAGGACGATGGGAGGGACTTCTTATTTGAGAGGGAAGTACCCGCTGATGCCATGTTCCCGGCAGGAGCAGAAGCCAGAATAGACATCCCCTTGAAGAGGAAGATGGAGCATGATAGAAGTGATATGAAGCGATTCAAAGTGGCAACCAGCCCCTCAAAGACACCACCATGGGTGAAAAGCCTAAAATCCACCCTCAACAATAACAGCAGAGAGAGCCAGCTGCTTTGTGACAAATTGTCTGGACTGACATCCTCCATTGACAAGCTGGCTGTGCAGGTGGAAATTCTCAACCAAAAGAAGGATGGACAAGAGCAGAGTGTGGCAACACTAGTCACAGCCACACAGTCATTGGTCAGACTAACTCAAAATTTCACCAAGCCAGTGAGCCAGACCGGACGGGACGGACAGGAGAGTGAGACATCAAGCAGGAGACAAGAGGAAGCAGCGAAGCAGACGGAAGGACGGGACGCACGGGAGAGGATTAAGGAGAAAAGATCAGCCCCAGAGAGGAGACGAGGTGACACAGTGAGCCCAGACAGAGGACGGATTGACCAATTGAAAGACGCCACCAGCAGGAAGAAACGTCTCTCGAGATGGCGATATTGAATCACCTCTCCTTTCAAGGAGATGTATTCCAGTCTAAACACAACTTTCCCCCCTTTAAGACTTTAGCAGATACCCCTCCCCCGTTAAAGACATTTTCAGCAGCAGATTTTACCCCTCCCTAATTCAAGAGACATATCCAGAATCACCAGATATCAACCATTCACAAAGACTTTTTCAGTCCTTTTCACGCTGTATATTCACCTGCAAGACATAATGCCATTTTTTTTCTGATTAGTATACCATATTTCATCTGACAGATTTTTATATACATTATACATGTACATTCATCAAGCATATATTTCTTTAAGACTTTTTAACTTTGTAAATAGTGTAAATATACACAGAGGTTCATCAAGCATGTATTCTTTAAGACTTTTTAACTTTGTAAATAATGTAAATACACAGAGGTTCATCATTATTTTATATTTTATTGTGTAATCTTTACGAGGACGTTTAAAGATTTGAACAGAGGGCGGTGTGACGCTTTCTCTGTTGTCCTCGTAAGGAAAATATTTTCATATGATCTTTTGGTTGTGTACTTTTATTATTATTATTTCTGTTCGTACGTTACAGTGGTTTGAGTGTGTGTACACGCCGATGTTGGTGACGTGACAGTGTCACTGTATGTTATACTGTACTGTGACTGTAGCTCACTATTATAGTCAGTCAAAAGCATGATTTAAGAGTTTATTATTGTCAATTAGAAAGTGAAACTTTTGTAACGATTTGCTACTGTTTTATTATTTTCAACTTGTATACTTTATTTACTTTGATTATCTTTACTTACATTGTATTAAGTAAAAGTTTCGCATTTTTATACGAGTCTAAGTGGGCCGCGATCGCGTGTAAATGAGCGATAATAGAAAGAGTTACGATTAAACAGTTTCATCACTTCATAAGTGTTTTAAACGAAGTATTGTTCATTGTTAAAGGTGCAGGGTCATCTTATAGTAAATTAGATATATATTTTAGCATGTATTGATGAGTTTTAGAGTGAGGGTAGACTTGGGAATAATTTACGATCTTTCAAGGAAGATTGGGATTTGGCCATTTTGGCCCAGGCCGTTCCCGATTTTTCCGGGATTTTGTCAATGTTTTTATTATTTCCGAGGGCTGTATCTCAGGTTTTAGTTTATATATGTCGATGCGTGTGGTACCAGTTTAATCCTTGTTTATTCAGCTGTGTTATGCGATAAGTGGTTTAATTGGAGCAAGTGGGATTTTTGCATACTTTGATGCGATAGAGGGGCAGGATTGTTTATAAAGTTGATTTTAACTGGGTCACGTGTGTCTAGAGTGACGAGTTAATTTGTTTAACTAAGGATTATTTTTATGTTACACTTTGCTTATAGGATGTTTTATCATATATAAGACATTTTGTGATGGGTTTATATTATTTTTATTCTGTAATTAGGCAGTTTAAGGTGAACTTTTTCCCAGTGACGTCAGGTCCTGTGATTTCCTCTCCCCTCTCCAGGGGCTGGGCATAAATAGGCGGGCCTTAGCGGGAATCAGTGTTAAACATCTCAAAGGGTCAGTCCTTGCCCTTACTCTGGTGGCTGGTCGCCTCTTCCCTGGTTCCTTGTCTCCTGGACTTCTTGCCAATGCTTGTACAATCACCTACCTCACCAGGTGAAAAGAGAGAGGCACTATAAGGTTTATACCAGAACTAGTGCATAATCTCGCGTCAGCCCTCGCGCTGCGCGCTCCTCTAGCTAGAATCAGTGTTAGTTTATTTTCCCATTCTTGCCGTGAAGACCTCTCTCAACTATACCTATCAGTCACCCTTCCACCCTATGAAGACAACGCTGTGAGGCGTGTATGAAGTCGATGTCCATACGAAGACACAAGTGTCATAGGCTTACACTTGTTACGAAGATACCCCTATAAGAGAGAGAGAAGTGAGCTAGGTTGGTTTATATTATACCATTAGTCAATGGGCTTTAAAAGCCTAGATTGTCCCCATATTATTGTTTTTTTATGGATAATTCGTTGGGCCATGGATTAATAGTCATCTATACCGTTATGGTTACAGGGACTGACGAATTTGGGTCAATAATATGTGAGGGTTATGACATTGGGCGGGGCTCAATGTTGTTTTTATGGAACCCTTGGGCATACAGATAAGTTTTACCCCTTTTAGTTATGTTAAGTTTGGTGTGTGATGCCATACACTGTAGCATGTGATGCCATTCCTGTGATGTGTTATCCCAGTGAGGTTTATATTTTTGGTCACTTTTGAGGTCTTCACTACTAAATTCCTATGTTATAAATTGGCAGTTTTACGTGAGGTGGTATTAAATATTAGGCATATTTAATATCGCGTTTCACATTTATTTTCATATAAGTAGTCAGTGGGACTGAGCTTGGTTGTCAGCTGTGTATTAGTCAGTAAAGTCTCTCTGCTTTAGGAGATAGCCATTAAATGGAATCTAGCCCTTTGCTAAGCTTTTATATATTGTTTGACAGCAGGATTCGCCATGTTGCGAATGGGTTGGGAGAATCAGTGTTAGTACTCCCTCCAGGTTAGATCGGGCTATTTGCTAGATCAGTTGAAGCCACAGTTTTTACAGACCCGTACCTTTAGTTATCTTTTACATAACATATTTTATCTGTGGAAATAGTAAAGAGTTTATTTTATATTCCGCTTTAAAGGTTGAAGTAGAGTTACAGTCAGTGTGCTGTATTTAGTGAGATATTGAGACATATATGGCAATATTGAAGTATATTATAAGTCTGATATACCATTGTCTTTTTCACTATATTTCTCCTGTGTGAGAACCCTGTTTTATATTTTGTCATGTTGCTTTTCTGTATATAATAAAATATTAATTGAGAAGTGGTTTTTATTCTTGTATACGTACTTTTAAGTTTTGGATCATTTTCGCCAATTAGTTTTAAAGCGTTTTGTGAGCAGTTTTGAAGCGTTTTCCCTTTAATTATTTGGCGTATTTTGGACCTATTTTAAATTACGTATTTTTAATTGATGTCAAATGACATCTGGTGTCAGAACCTGATTTTCACTCTCAGTAAACTTTTCTTTGTTTATCTGAGAGTGATTTCTACTTATTTTATTTGGATGAGAGTATAGAGGAGATTAGTTGACTGAGGGTCATTTAAGTTTAATTATGTGACCGTTCGCGCACCCATCCTTTTGACCGCTCGGGCAGTGTGCGAACGGGTTAATCGGCACCCGGTAGATAGAGTAGAGTGGGTGAGTGCCGTCACAATATCTTTATCGCATTTTGAACGATTTTACCCAAATCTACAAAGACTATACGTGCTTGACCGTAATATGTCACCGCAGCTATGTATTGCAGAGACATGGTGTAAAGAGTGGTAAATACCAGGGAAGCACGAACTAACGTCTATTTCAGAAAATATAGAATTGGCACCTATATATTCGTCGTAGTTTACGAACAAATATTTAAAACTATTTATTTTGCAGAACAAGAAACAAAATGAGGAGATGGTTTTACGGACTAATGTCAAAACGGTTTATGAATACGATTCATTTACAACTGATCTGAGCGGAATAACATATTTTTGTTAAAATTTAAAAATATGTTTCTCACGAAAGACAGTTTAGTTAGGAAGATGCACAGTTTGCGGTTGTAGGCCTATGCAGACGTAGTCATACCGGGTGCTATGATTTAGTTACGCTGACAGCAACGTCCATTTTAACCAGTATATTCATTTAGTGAATTTACTGCTCAACTCACATAACTAGCGCTACATTACAAAAAATAATTTTCCACCCTCTTCAAGTTGTGTCTCGCTACCGCGACCCATAACCTCAAGTGGGTAAAAATTACTTATTTTTGTACAACTTGAATCACAATATTTGACAATTTTTTAAATTTAATACACATTTTTCTTTTTTTCATGAAGAAAAGGAAATACTATAAAACAGCCATCGTCACGATTATCACCTTAACAACGCGGGGATCGACTTTAGACGTCAGAATCTGACGTCTCTAGACGTCAGAATCTGACGTCTAAAGTCGATCCCCGCCCTGAAAGGGATAACTAAGACATTAATGATGATTTGAAATTGAAGAAAAAGCTTTGTTCTCATGGTTTATACAAAAAGATTTTAGCGCTTTAAGGATTACCTTTTAGGATCGTCTATGAACGCAGAATTTACATGTTATGCACGTATACAGCAATAAAATACTGCAAGAGTACTTTTGTGGAGAACCAGCGATACTTGAGGGGCATGTTTACTGTCGTATATAACATTGTGTGTAGAGCCTATATGTACCAGTACCCAGTGAACGGTGAGAGATGATCGTAATACAAACGTAAACCCAATTACTTTTCGCTGAATGGTCATTCCGGACGTTAATCAAAGGCGGGAAATTCCGCGTCCGTGACACAACATGACGTCATATCTGGCTCACAATGTTTCTAATTATTGTTTTCGAGGCTACTGAAATTTTAATATTATGACTAAGTTAATCTTATCTTAAGAAAGTCTGGTGTAGGCTTTTAGTTCTGCACAACCACACAAAGATGGTTGTTATTTTAACTATAATAATTGTGAATACCCTGATGAGTCAACCTGACACGATATTACCACCCCCCCCCCCAGCAAACACAAGACGTTAAACCAATGTTGAGCCAACATTAAATCAACGTTGGCTAAATGTGTCAATTTTTAAAGGTACAGGAATTTTAAATAAAGCAAAAATATATATAAGTTTACCGACATTAGTAACCTTGTACCACCGTTTTATTTATCCTTACTTAACTTATTGTCTAGAAGCTGGTGATGTATATGTATTGCCATTGTTTAAATTGCAAAAAAATAAATGGTTAGGAAAAGGAAATCCTTAGCAAACAGAGCTCACATTGAACCTATTTTTTTAATTTAAAATTATTAAACATTTACGAGTTATACAAACAAAAGGTTTTATTATTTATGTACACATATATTCATGGTTGTCTACCAAAATTGTTCAATAATTATTAGGCCGGGTCTATTTGCCCCGTCACGGGGCACACAAGGCAAGAAAAGTGTGTTGGATAACCCGTGACGGGGCGAATAACAGTTAAATGCTCTTCCATGTCCCGTGACGGGGCGTGGAACCGCTGATTTTGTGTCTTCGATACACCGTGGCGGCCGAAATAAAGGAAAATTAGAGTTATACAGCCCGCTGCGGTGTATGCAAGATAATTAAAGTGTCCTTGGGCACCCCGTGAATGATGTAACGAGGTTTCTTATTGGTTGTCAAAAGAAACATTACATTGGGTCCATTCGACTAGCACAATAAACATGTCCGCATTTCTAATTTTCAAAAGTAACTACATCGATTAGTGGATTATGTTCCATCTGGCACTCCGAGGCCGACAGGCATGTACATCGATCATGAGATCATCCACAGTTACTCGTCATGCGGCCCCGAAGGGCCAAAGCACAGGTCCACATCTTAGTGTAGGGAGCATTTGATATTCAATTTGAAATAAACATATACAGTCTGTAGCGAGCCCTGCCTGAGAGAGGAGGTTTACCCAGTGCGCAGTGAGCCCCTCATCCCTCCTGAGAGAGGAGGTTTACCTATAGTGTGCAGTGGGCCCTTCAACCCTCTTGAGAAAGAAAGTTTGCCTAGTGTGCAGTGGGCCCTTCATCCCTCTTGAGAGAGGAGGTTTACTCAGTGTGCAGTGGGCCCTTCATCCCTTTTGAGAGAGAAGGTTTGCCCGGTGTGCAGTGGGCCCCTTATCCCTCCTGAGAGAGGAGATTTACCCAGTATGCAGTTGGCCCTTCATCCCTCTTGAGAGTGGAGGCTTATACCTACTGTGCAGTGGGCCCTTCATCCCTCTTAAGAGAGGAGGTTTACCCAGTGTGCAATGAGCCCTTCAACTCTCTTTAGAGAGGAGGTGTATACCTACTGTGCAGTGGGCCCTTTATCCCTCTTGAGAGAGGAGGTTTGCCCGGTGTGCAGTGGGCCCCTTATCCCTCCTGAGAGAGGAGATTTACCCAGTATGCAGTTGGCCCTTCATCCCTCTTGAGAGTGGAGGCTTATACCTACTGTGCAATGAGCCCTTCATATCTCTTAAGAGAGGAGGTTTACCCAGTGTGCAATGGGCCCTTCGTCTCTCTTTAGAGAGGAGGTTTATACCTACTGTGCAGTGGGCCCTTCGACCCTCTTGAGAGAGGAGGTTTACCCAGTGTGTAGTGGGCCCCTCCTCCCTCTTGAGAGAGGAGGTTTATACCTACTGTGCAGTGGGCCCTTCATCCCTCTTGAGAGAGGAGGTTTGCCCAGTGTGCAATGGGCCATTCATCCCTCTTGAGAGAGGAGGTTTACCCAGTGTGCAGTGGGCCCTTCATCCCTTTTGAGAGAGGATGTTTACCTACTGTGCAGTGGGCCCTTCATCCACCTTGTGAGAGGAGGTTTACCTAGTGTGCAGTGGACCTTTCGTCCCTCTTGAGAGAGGAGGTTTACCCAGTGTGTAGTGGGCCCCTCCTCCCTCTTGAGAGAGGAGATTTATACCTACTGTGCAGTGGGCCCTTCATCCCTCTTGAGAGAGGAGGTTTGCCCAGTGTGCAGTGGACCCTTCATCCCTCTTGAGAGAGGAGGTTTGCCCAGTGTGCAATGGGCCCTACATCCATCTTGTGAAATGAGGTTTACACAGTGTGCAATGGGCCCTTCTTCCATCTTGAGAGAGGAGGTTTACCCAGTGTGCAGTGGGCCCTTCATCCCTTTTGAGAGAGGAGGTTTGCCCAGTGTGCAGTGGGCCCTTCGTCCCTTTTGAGAGAGGAGGTTTACCCAGTGTGGAGTAGGCCCCTCCTCCCTTCTGAGAGCGCAGGTTTACCTAGTGTGGAGTGGGCCCTTCATCACTCCTGAGAAAGGAGGTTTACCCAGTGTGCGGTGGGCCCCTTCTCCCTCTTGAGAGAGGAGGTTTACCTAGTGTGCAGTGGGCCCTTTATCCCTCCTGAGAGATGAGGTTTACCCAGTATGCAGTGGGCCCCCAATTCCACTTAAGAGCTGAGGTTTACCAAGTGCACAGTGGGCCCCTCATCCCTCCTGAGAGATGATGTTTATCAATTGTGCAGTGAGCCCCTCATCCCTGACTCTGCCTGATAGATGAGATTTACCAAATGTGCATTGGGCCCCTCATCCCTGACTCTGCCTCAAAGATAAGGTTTACCCAATAACCCAGTGTGCAGTGGGCCCTTCATCCATAACTTGTCCTAAAAGATGAGGTTTACCCAGTGTGCAACCAGCCCCTCATCCCTCCTGAGAGATGAGGTTTACCTAGTGTGCAGTGGGCCCCTCATCCCTCCTAAGGGATTAGGTTTACCTAGTGTGCAGTGGACCTCTCATCCCTCCTGAGAGATGAGCTTTATTGATTGTGCAGTGAGCCCCTCATCCCTGACTCTGCGTGCTAGATAAAGTTTACCTAGTGTCCAGTGAGCCCCTTATCCCTCCTGAGAGATGAGGTTTACCCAGTGTGCAGTGAGCCGCTCATCCATAACACTGCCTGAAAGATGAGGTTTACCCAGTGTGCAGTGGGCCCCTGATCCCTGACTGGCCCTGAAAGATGAGGTTTACCCAGTGTGCAACCAGCCCCTCATCCATCCCAAGGATGAGGTTTAGCCGGTGTGCAGTGGGCATCTCATTCCTCCTAATAGATGAGGTGTACCTAGCGTGTAGTGGGCCCCTCATCCCTTCTGAGAGATAAGGGTTTAGTCAGTGTGCAGCGAGCCCTCATCCATCCTGAAGATGAGATTTAGCCGGCAGTGTGCAGTGAGCCCCTCATCCATAACTGGGCCTGAAAGATGAGGTTCACCCAGTGTGTAGCGAGCCTTTCACTCTCTCAGGGTGAAGTTTACACAGTGTGTAGTGAGCCCCTCATCCCCAAGAGATGAGATTATCAGATTTTCCCTATATTAACATTCTAATGTCTAGAATATCACATATCTTATGTATTAGCACTCTCCATTCTAGAGTATCACATGTATTAACTCTCTGGGGCCTAGAGTATGACATGTCTCATGTGTCAACCCTCTGTGGACTAGACTACCATATCTTTCTCTACGTATAACCTTCTGATGCCTAGAGGTTCACATATCTTATTTATTAGGCCTCTGTGGACTAGAGTATCACACGTAATAACCCTCTTTGGTCTAGAGTATCACGTTTATAATGTGTTAACCCTCTGCGGACTACACTATCATGTTTATCTTATTTTAACCTACTGATGTCTAGAGCATCATAAATGTTATTGATTAACCCTCTATAAGCTACAGTTTGCCATGTATCAACCCTCTGAGGCCCAGAGAGTAGATAGTACCACGTTTCTCTAATATTAACCCTATGTGGACTAAATTATTAAATTTCTTCCATATTAACCTTTTGATGTTTGGAGTTTCACATTTCTTATTTATCAACCCTCTGTTGACTAGACTATCTCAAGTATTAACCCTCTGTGGTCTCGAGTATTACGTTTCTAATATATTCACCCTATGTGGACTACACTATCATGCTTAGCTTATTTTAACCTACTGATGCCTAGCTCATCACATATGTTTTTTATTAACCCTCTATAGGCTGGAGTATTGCGTGTAATAACTCTCTGAGGTCCAGAGAGTAGATAGTTTCACGTGTCTCAAACACTATCCCTCTGTATACTAGACTGTCAAATTGCTTCTATATTCACCTTTTGGTGTTTGGGGCATCACATGTCCTATTTATTAACCCTCTGTTGACTTTCGCAAGTGTAACCCCTCTAGAATATTACGTTTCTTATGTCTTATCATGTTTATTTTTTTTAACCTACTCATGCCTAGAGCTTCATAGATGTTATTTCTTAGCCCTCTATAGGCTAGAGTTTGACATGTATTAACCCTCTGAGGTCCAGAGGGTCGATAGTATCACGTGTGTCTCGTGTATTACTGCGCTGTGGACTAGATTACCATATTTCTCCTATATTAACCTTGTCATACCTAGAGTATCATATGTTTTATTTATTAATCCTTTTCCGGACTAGAGTAACACATGTATTAATCCTCTGGGGTCTCTGGTATCACGTGTCTCAACTATTAATCTTCTGCGACTAGACTAATATATTTATCTAATGTTAACCTTCTGTTGCCTAGAGTATTACATGTCTTCTGTATTAAAGCCGACACAATCAGGCTAAAATCATTAAAAAATCAATAATTTTATTTCGGCTTCTTAATATACTTCCTTCATATGTGAACATGACCATAGACTAGAATTACGGAAGTCTTTTGAATTTTGAGTTGCTGTGGCAACGTAGCAAGGTTGCTGAAAACCCCGTTTATCAGTTATTTCTGTATTTCCTAATTTAAACATGCATGTCTGAAATTAAATTGCGTATTTATTTCTCGCTTAACTGGTAAATGCGCAACACAAAATTTAAAAAAACATACGCAATACTAGTCTATGGACATGTTCACATATTATGGCCATATTAAAAAGCCAAAATAAAATTAAGGATTTTTTATGATTTTAGCCTGATTGCGTCGCTTTAACTGTCTGGAGGTTGGAGTATCAAGTGTTGTCTCATATAATAATCTTCTGTTGGCTAGAGTATGAACTTGCTCCCATATTATCCATGTTAACCATCTGGTGCTACACTGGCATATGTATGATATATTTTCTTCTGTAGCTAGACCCAGCAAATGCTACAAATTGAAATATTTTTTAGACAGATGAATTTTAAAAGCATATATTTACGAAACTTAGGCCTAACTATATCTACGCTAGAAAAGCCAGGTGGATAAATGGGAGTTAGATAGAAAAGTAGCAAAATACTTTGATAGTAATCAAAGTTTTAAAGATCATTGTTTTATTATTGTGTTATTTTGCACACTGGAAAAACCTTATCTCTTAGGAGGGATGAGAGGCTGGTTGCGCACTGGTGAGCTTCATCTCAGGGAGAAGTAGGGGCTGTAGTGTGGGCTGGTTGCAGATTGGATGAACTTCATCTCTCAGGCAGAGTCAGGGATGAGGTACCTACTGCGCACTAGGTAAACCTCATCTCTCAGGAGGGATGAGGGGCCAATGCACACTAGGTAAACCTCAACACTCAGGGGGTATGAGGGGCCAACTCCACACTAGGACTTGTAAACCTTATCTCTCGGAAGGGATGATGGGCCCACTGCACAGAAGGTAAACTTCAACTCTCAGGGGGGTGACTGCACACTATGTAGACCTCATATATTAGAAAAAGTGAGGTGCCCATTCCACACTGGCTAAACCTCATCCCTACCGTATCCCCGGGCATAAACGTGCATGCACTTATAAGTGAAATTCGAATGTCATTTCTCCAAAAATATTCTTGTTCGTTTATAAATGTATGCACTTATATGCGAATACTAGCTACGTGCATGCACTTATATTCGAAAATTACTACGCGTACCACGGTGTAACTCAAGACATATAATTCAGGTGAGAATAATAATAATATGACTATATTGACTTATAGACTACTACTAGTTAATGCCCATAATAATTTTAAAAAAATGTTGATCGTATACACAAACTACAATATTTTTTATTATTATTTAATAACGGGTAGATATTAGGAGAGAATTGTCCCATAATACAGATATGCGCCAACAGTTCAAGGCGTCAAAGCGATGGGGTATGGGTATGATAGCTGAAAAGTGGGGACAAATGAGGTGTGATATAACAGTTCAGGTAGTGTCAACACCTATTTCCTGGAGTCACTCCTGCAAGGTAACTTCAAAGTAACTGTCCCAGTGATTACTAGCGTTAGCTCAGTTTACTGTGGATTGGAATAAATCAAATAATTACGATTTTAACGAATTGGGATAAATTAAAAATGTATCTTTATGTTCGAATATAAGTGCATGCACTTATTTTCGAAAACTAAGTTCATTTTCGAATATAAGTGCATGAGCGGGGATACGATAATTAGGATGGATGAGGAGCTGGTTGCACACTGGGTAAACCTCATATTTTAGGCCCAGTTTGGGACGAGGGGCCCACTGCACACTGGGTAAACCTCATCTCTCAGGGATGAGAAGACGGGGCTTGTTACACACTGAATATGTTGATTTCGAATTAAATATTAAATGCTTCTGCATTAAGACGTGGGCCTGTGCATTGGGCCCGAGGGTCCGTATGACGAGTGACTGTGGATGATCTCTCGATCGATGTACATGCCTGTCCACACTTCTGATAATAACCAGGAATATGATAATTCAGTGTTTTTTATGTGGATATTACATAATATTATCAAAACTAACCAATACTAAGCGAGGTCAAGTATGTGTGTAGGCCTATAAAATAATCTATCCTATCCGATTATTATTCAGTCTACTCAAATGTCAGTTATGATTTAAAGTTGGTGGGTTGTTATACTTCACTGAATCAAAATATTTACGTTGCGATAGACCCACTCCTGTCGAAGTTGACCTTATTGCGCATGCCTGCCTTTGTATTAGGCGCCCTAAATGTTTACTCAGCGAATCACAACGACCCACCTACATTATTCCCTCCATCCGTCTCTTTCCAGCGAACACGACCAGTAGGCCTTTCAGTATCTGCAACGCCGACCACCCAATATTAAAGTAGGCGAGTCGTCACTATTTACTAAACACATGTCGTGGGACCATCCGCATGCGCAGTATGGTTCTAAGGTTGCGGTCGTCAAGGTAAATATTATTGATAAGTGAGCGAAACTTCTCAGCTGGTTTTATTTAGTCTATAGCCTACTAGCTTTGACATACTGTCTTCTAATTTTGGCCACTAAACCGCTATGGTGGGGACGCTCGTAGCTTATATTTTACCGTGATATTTTCACTGAAGGAATTAGCAAATTGTAATGACCATAGACCCATAACATAGATATTCAAATGAAGCAGAAAGAGCTAACTAAGCTATTTGTGATGATTTCAAATTTGCATTTAATATGTTGATGAAAAAAATTACAGTATAATAACTACAAGAACTTAAATATTTGTTGAGTAACACATAAATCAGGTAGATAGTCATACTCCTTGGTCTCCATGGTTGATGCGCAAATATTTCAGCATTGTAAGTGTTAAACCATCTAGACATTAATGAATTCATATTTATTTTGCCAACGTTCAAAGGTATGTGGGCCATCAACAGTGAATATTTTTATTCAGTTAGTGAAACGTCTGACCTGTTTTCAACTAGGTAATGTTGATGGGTTGAATCAGATTTTAGTCCTAAAGTATATTTTTTTATACCACTCCATGGCGAGGACTTTTTCCTGAGGTCACATAGTGAGCGCACGATATTACTGCAATACATGTTTCAAATTACTGTTATCATTATTACATTTAGTTATAAACAAAAAAAATACATATTTGTGAATTAATTTATACTATTCGCCTTCTGTTTTATGAGTAGGCCCATGGTTTATCCTCCTCCAGTCTGTGACGACTAGTTTCTGGGAGTAGTAACAATCTGTTGAGTTTGTCCTTGTATTAAAACTGATTAAGGCAAAGTGAACACTATTATCATCGGTTGTTTAAATTAAGTTATTACCCCCTTTATCCAAGGTACCATTTATGATTTACCAAAAAGTTTTAAAATAGCATTATACTTATCTATAATAATATATGAGGAACTATAAAATGTATGGTGGATTTTTTTTTCCCAAAAAGTCAAAAATACATTGTGAACGCGTAGTCCCAAGTACCGCTAGTACATATTCATAATACTTTTGTATGTAGGCACTTACCTGCCTGAGTACAAAATGAAAAGGTTTAGGTCATAGCGCAATGATTTGTAGTGATTGTCAATTAAAATACTTGGCAGAAATGCATTCATTTTCGCCTCATAGCGAACACACATCTTATTTTCCTTTCAACAATGGCTCAGGGGCACATATTTTCTGTATTTTACTTCTGTGTACATATACTAGTATTCTATTGGGTGGCGAAAAGTGTAGGGGGAGGCCTACTATCCTGTTTAATTATTACAAATGGAAGTATTTAGTGCTTTGTTTACAATTGTCCCGGAACGATATTATGGTAGTTGGTATAGCTACTAGAGGATTTGATAATGTACAGACAAGAAGTAGGTAATCTTTTTGTGGATAATTTTTGTGTCACTCTGAGACCATGTGAACACATTCAATTATAAAGTTAATGATGAGATAATAATAATTACAAATGTTGCAATTGCTTTTATTATTTTTTAAAAATGAAGAAAATCATATCACACATAAAATAATGTAACGTTAGATCTTGTTCATGTTTCTTAAACAGATAAAATAAAAATAGCCAGTGACTTTGAGTGTTCATATAGAGTGTCCATATATATTCTTCTAAAACCACTGGCGTCTTGCTGAAAATAAAATAATGAGTGGATCAATGAAACATAACTTTTTTTTTTAAATAAGTCCTATTCGTGGTGATTAAATTCGAAATGTGCATTTAATATGTTGATGAAAAAAATTACAATATAATAACTACAAGAACTTTGTTGGGTAACACATAAATTAGGTAGATAGTCATACCTACATTTATCTCTCATACACTACTGTATCATCTGTACAGGAGATCGTGTCTCCAGGAGAATGATCTAAAAATTGTATCGCTGTACCTTTATCCTGTACAAAGAAAACAAAAACAAATATCACCATAGCACAATTTAATCATTACGAGAACGCAATTCTGCTACGTAGGTGTACTTTGTAGCAACAACGATTTATGTTCTAGCGCTCATAGCGAGCATTTTGCACCAGATATACCCCTGTATACTGTAGATTAACTTGCTCAGACATGTCGAAATAACCCAGCTGTTTTTCTGTGTGTTAAATAAGAGGGTTGTAATATTATAAAACCCAGGTGCATTGTAGTGAGATAAATAAGGTTAAAATATGTCTGGATGCTTTATTATGTGTAGGCATAAAGAAGAGTGAATTGTTGTTTAGCCCGGGTTGTTTTCTGTGGGCTAAATAAATATGTCGATTGAAAAGCTATAAAATCTACTTGCTTTTGCTTTGGTTAAATATATTTTTTGTAGTCTGGGAGCTAGAAAGGTTGAAATAAGTATATACAATGTAGTCTTCGTTATTAATTGCGGGTTAAATAAGAAGGTTAGAATTGTTATTCAGCCTGGGTTGTTTGATGTGGAAATAGTTATTTAGCCTGGATGCTTTGTTGTGGGTTGAAAAATTGACATAGGTTGACATAGTTATTTGATGTGGGTTGAAGACGAAGATTGAAATAGTTCTGTAACCCACTTGTTTTATATGGGTTATATAAGAAGGTTTGTATTGTTTTCTGTGGATTAAATATGTCGGCTGAAAAGTTATAGGCCTAAAACCTACTTGCTTTTATTTGGGGTGAATAGAAGGTTCAAATAGTTAAATAGCCCAGTGGGTGATTTTCTGTGGGCTAAATAAGAATTTCGGGATAGTTATCTAACTCGGTGGATTTGGTGTGGATAAAATATCAAGGTTGAGATGGTTCAATATTACCGAGCTGCTTTTCGGTGGGTTAAATGGGAATGTTGTCAACGTTTATAACATTGTGAGAAATGTTTTGATCTGGTTATAATGGGAACAAAAATTTCAGGATAGCAAATTATTATTGAAAATGGGATGTACATGTGAACTGGTATAAATATAATGTGACGAAATCTGTGACGTTCATCACAGAAACGCCCCATTTACGCAATTGTTATCCCCATTTAGCGAGAAATAGAAATATTTCAAATAAAAAAAATAATTTGAATATGTTTAAAACTAAAAAAAAATCAAATTTAAACAGTTTTAATATGTAGAGTAACACACATAGTCATTAGAACATATTATTTTTTCAATTAGGGTACTTTTAAATATGTCGGTTGAAAAGTTAGGGCCTTAAACCTACTTGCTTTTATTTGGGGTGAATAGAAGGTTCAAATAGTTAAATAGCCCAGTAGGTGATTTTATGTAGGCTAAATAAGAAGGTTGGGATAGTTATCTAACCCGGTTGATTTGGTGTGGATAAAATATCAGGGTTGAGATAGTTCTATATTACCCAGCTGCTTTTCGATGGGTCAATGGGAATGTTGTAAACGTTTATAACATTGTGAGAAATGTTTTTAATCTGGTTATCATGGGAATAAAATTTCAGGATAGCAAATTATTATTGAAAATGGGGTGTACATGTGAACTGGTACTCTTAATGTTACCATAAATGAACATTTGTGTAAATATAATTTGACGAAATCTGTGACGTTCATCACAGAAACGCCCCATTTACACAATTGTTATCCCCATTTAGCGACAAATAGAAATATATCAAATAATACAAATATTTTGAACATGTTTGAAACTAAAAAAAATTAAATTTAAACAGTTTTAATATGTAGAGTAACACAAATAGAACATATTATTTTTTCAATCTGGGTACCTTTAAATATGTCGGTTGAAAAGTAATAGGCCTAAAACCTACTTGCTTTTATTTGGGGTGAATAGAAGGTTCAAATAGTTAAATAGCCCAGTAGGTGATTTTCTGTGGGCTAAATAAGAAGGTTGGGATAGTTATCTAACCCGGTTGATTTGGTGTGGATAAAATATCAAGGTTGAGATAGTTCTATATTACCCAGCTGCTTTTCGCTGGGTTAAATGGGAATGTTGTAAATGTTTATAACCCAGATGCTTCGTTGTGGGCTAAATACGAAGGTTGAAATAGGTATATAGTCTGGGTTATTAATTGCGGGTTAAATAAGAAGGTTGGAATTGTTATTTAGCCCGGGTTGTTTGGTGTGGAAATAGTTATTTAGCCTGTATGCTTTGTTGTGGGTTAAATAAGTACATAAGTTGACATACTTATTTATTCACTGTGATTTGAAGTGGGTTGAAGACGAAGATTGAAATAGCTCTATAACCCACTTGTTTTATGTGGGTTATATAAGAAGGTTTGTATTGTTACTTAGCCCGGGATGTTTCTGTGGGTTAAATATGTCGGTTGAAAAGATATAAAACCTACTACCTTTTATTTGGGTTAAATAGAAGGTTCAAATAGTTAAATAGCCCAGTATGTGATTTTCTGCGGGCTGAATAAGAAGGTTGGGATAACTATCTAGCCCGGTGGATTTTGTGTGGATGAAATATAAAGGTTGAGATAGTTCTATATTACCCAGCTGCTTTTCTGTGGGTTAAATAAGAAGGCTGTAAACGTTTATAACCCAGATGCTTTGTTGTGGGCTAAATACGAAGGTTGAAATAGGTATATAGTCTGGATTCTTAATTGCGGGTTAAATAAGAAGGTTGGAATTGTTATTTAGCCCGGGTTGTTTGATGTGGAAATAGTTATTTAGCCTGGATGCTTTGTTGTAGGTTAAATAAGCAGGCCACATATTATTCCGGGTGATTTTATGTGGGTTGAAGACGAAGAATGAAATAGCCTTATGACCCACTTGTTTTTATGAGGGTTATATAAGAACGTTTTTATTGTTATTTAGCCCAGGTTGTTTTTCAGGATTTGAAAAAAACGTGGGCGGGGCTTGGTGCCGGCCCTCAAGTTTTTTGTCGGTATGCTAAGGCCAATTTAGGTGGCTTTTTAAAATAATGTGTCGAAAAAAACGGGGCCGCCCCCCCCCCCCGCCTGGACCTGGCGCCGACATTCCCCGTCATTAAGTTGACTATAGATTTACCCAATGCTGGTTTAATGTTGGCCTAGTGTCGTAGACGGTGGACCAACAATAAAGTAACCTTGGGTAAATGTATCAGATACTAAGCAATGTAAAATGCACAGCGGGAGTCGTAATCAAACCTGTTGCGACTACTGTTTGTATGGAAATTTAGCATGAATCAAATGCGGCCGCGGACGATAATACGTGTAGTTGCCAATTCACATATATTTGGTAGTAATCCAGCTTTCATATCTTTTGTAAATGTTGCAAGCGATAATAGTTGTCAGGAATCAGGGATATATTTACATTTGTAGAAGTTTATTTTTACGCGGCATAACTTACCTGTTCATTTTGATAAGGTCTTGGTGTAGGCTATTCAGTCCCGTGAATGAGCGCCAAAAAACAAACATGACAGCAGGGCATTGAAAGAACGATTTTGATTGGTTGTCATTGTCGGGTTAAATAAGGGTTTTAGTCTACTTGTACA
The DNA here is from genome assembly GCA_964017125.1 of Flabesymbios commensalis. Lineage (NCBI taxonomy): Eukaryota > Metazoa > Annelida > Polychaeta > Terebellida > Flabelligeridae > Flabesymbios > Flabesymbios commensalis. Next base: position 26,652,782 of record OZ024915.1, read on the forward strand.
CCCCGTGACGGGGTAAATAGACACTTCCTAATTATTATATTCGGAATGTAGATATTCATAGTCATGTAACACGCATGCAAAATAAATAGCACACACATAAATCTAGAACGTTTGCCGCACAAAAGGCCATCAGGTGTTATGGTCTTTTTTATGGAATGAATTTTCTAGCAAAGTATGTTTCGATGTCAGTTTTACATGTTATAAACGAGCGTTAAAACATTTATTTTGCCTAAAATATAATTATTTGTTACAAATCATATCCTCTGATGTATTATATATCATATTGCTTGTATCATGTACTTCTGAGTAGTTTATTTTACAATTCAAAAATGTTACTTTTTGAGGGCGCATACGCCAGTGGGCGTCTTGTCCTCTTTGTCATTAGATGCGATATATTTTATTAATTATTTTATCAGCATAATATTGTTTGTTTCATTTTATTTCTAATGAAAATAAATACCTTTGAATTAAAAAAATTGGATAATTTTATTGAGATGTGAAGTGTGTTCATGGCTCAGGATAAACGAAATATAATTGCATTATACACTTTTGATAAATGGCTAATATAGTATTATATAAACCCTTATTATTTTGTTATTATTACAACTCACGCCAGAACCTCATAATAAAATGTCTCGCGCCACTTAACAATCGTGTCTATTGTGCTACACATGTAATAAGACGTACAAACACGTCACATTGAACCAATGCTGATTTAATGTTGGCCCAACTTCTGCGACGCTAGCCGAACAATAAATCAGCGTTGGTTCAGGGCTCCGTGTTTGTTGAGAAAGTATCCCAGCGGTTCATGTTGAGACGTCCATAAAGTAGGAGACGTTGAACCATGCTGGTTTACTGTTGGTTTACTGTGGGGCCAGTGTCGCAGACAGTCGGCCAGCATTGAACCAACATCAGTTCGGCATCGCGTGTTTACTGGGGTAGGCCTGTGTGCTTTTCGCTGAATCGCGTGTACTAAAAATGAAATGAATCGGGCCTCAGGCCACTTTTGTACAAATACAGGCTAAATTGGGCCAGGAGGACCTCTTGAGGATGGTGAGATGAATGCCCTCCAGACACAGGATTCGAAATAAAAACCTTGGAGATCTGAGGCTGAGCACGCTATTTCTCGGTCACGAAGGCTCCCCACAATACTGAGTTTTACGAGTGGATGGGGAAGAAACATTTTGTTTCTTTCAAACCGCCGTGACCGGGAAACGAACCCTGAACTCTAGCGTGAAAGGCAGCGGTGCTAACCACTACCCTAGGGCCCCCGCCCCAATCGCGCTTACTAGGAGTACCAGTATTGATTTAATGTTGGGCCAAAGTCGCAGATGGTAGTCCAACATTAAACCAACACAGGGGACGTAACTTCTTTGACCCTCTGTTACGACTAAAATCATTTATATTAACCCTTTCAAGCCTGAATTTAACATCTTCATCCACTACAAGCCGCGTATTACTCACGCAATTCGCGTCTTGTAGTGGATGAAGATGACTTGAAGTGGTTGGCAAATGACATATAGTGCCTATATATATTGTTATTATTAAAACAAATCCATGAAAATGTTCTTTCTAAAACCTCTAGGTTTTATGAAATGAAGTCATTATTCAGAGAAGCAAACTGCTTTGATGCATCGTGAGGTTTATAGGGTTAACCCTTTCAAGTCTGAATTTACCATTGTCATCCTCATACACTACAAGCCGCGAATTGCTGTCGCAATTCTCGACTTGTAGTGGATGAAGATGTGGATGAAAAATTATATTTATCTAAAACACCTAGTTATAGGAGAATTAAGTCTGTTTTCAGGGATTTAAAATGATGCTGTAATGCATCGTGAGGTTTATAGTGGTAAACCTTAGATTGTTAGTCGCGTCTATAGCCGCTTGTAGACTCTGCATTTGACCTTCAAACAAGAAAATTTGAATAAACAATTAGCAATAAACTGACTACATTTGCATATGTTTTGATTCAAATTGCGCATGAAGTGAGTAAGTGGGAGAAAAATAAATGTGTTCATTTGGAGTGCCGGGAGATCCAGATGTTTTTGTTGTTGTTGTTGTTGACGTCTAAAGTCGATTCGCGCACTGTATGAGTAAAAAATATTTAAAATGACCATAGACAGATAAAATAGGCATTTTCAAGCCTCAATTTACCATTGTCATCGTCATCCACTACAAGCCGCGAATTGCTGTCGCAATTCTCAGCTTGTAGTGGATGAAGATGATTTAAAGTGGGTGAAAAATTAAAGAAAATTGCCATGTATTCGTAAACCAGTTTCATGGAAGGAAATATTCATCTAAAACCCGTAGTTAAAGCGCAAATTAAAAAACCCTTTGGTCTCCATGATTTATACAGAAATATTTCAGCGCTTTAAGGTTTAATTAATATAAAGGTGTGAATTGCTCCGTAATTTCCACAACAAGGTGAAGGAAATAGATCCGCTTTTAAAATACGAAAGTTTAATTTCTTTATTTCAAAGCTCAAAACCATTCTATTGTGATCGTTTATGTCATTTTATTTGGAAATAGTTTTAATTACAAAATATGCCCTGTGCTGCACGAATGCAAGAATTGTGTTAGAAGTGTTGAAGAATTAAAACAAATTTAAAGTTCTATAGATCCGGTTGGTTGAAATCGGTTTAAACAAATTCAAATCAAATGTGCCATATCACAAAAAGACTACATTACATCAACTGCTCGCCCTCTGTGAATTGGTTTTCACTATGAGACCTAAATTGGTATCATCACAATAGATAGATAGATACATGTGTTATTGACAAAATTAAAGGTCATTATCATCGCACTGGGTTCGGGTTCAAATCAAAATCGTTGAGAGTTATGTTAGCCTATCGTGTGAGAGAATACTAACGTTGTTCTTTTTACGTGCATCACGATGTATGGTCAAATATAGGACATGTTTATTGAATAAGGTGTTTAACCCTTTCACCGCCGGTGCCGCATATATTCGGGTTTTCGTTTTTTATTAGCACATTAAGTACCACATTTTAAATATGTTAAAGATAAAATGTGACATCAACCAGCAAAATTTGAAAAGAGTTGACCTCCATTTTGTCAAGTCTGAATAATTTTCACTCACTTGAAGTTGTGGATCGCGTCAGCGAGACACAACTTCAAGTGGGTAAAAATTCAAATTAAATAATTTGGCGGTTAAAGGGTTAAACCTTATTAAATGAACATGTCTTGTATTTGTCCATACCTCGGGTGAAACGTTTGTTAACGTATAATAATAAGACAGATCTCATGTGTGACCCATCCGGCCGGAAGTGAATTGATGGGAAACGCTCAACTGGAAATGGTGCGTGTCATTTTATAAACTCGGCGTAATAATTTACATGAGCTTACTTAGCAAGCGGCTATTCAGTATCCGGTCTGATTGGGGTAAGATGACAGCTATACCTGAACAGCACAATTATATTTATTTCTTTTTCCCATTCATAGCATTTGAAGCTGGAATTGCTTACTCAAATGTGTGCTTCAAGTCACAAAAAATACTTAGGCATCCCAAAGTGAATTAATCGAATAACTGAGCTTTCATCACATACTATTCAATCCATATACACCCTTTTCAATAACAACCCGCCGCACAGTGACCAAAACTGTTTTATTCAGACAATTGTTCACGCGCAAACTCGTGCAAGGAGTGTATTAGGGACATTTTGCTGGGACCAAGTCTGGTATTCTATCCCCAACCAAGCGATGAGTGACATGTCACATGACGCGATTAGCCAATCATTCAGTTGCTATTTAAATCAGGGGGTAAATTACCATACTTGGGCCAAAACTTGCTGGGAACCGCACATAGACGGACACAGCACGAAAATGATTAAATGATCTTTATAGATAGATAGATATTTATTGACGACGGTAAGTTTATGCAGGCTTATGCGTCATTAAAATGAGCATATTTACATGACTATATACAACACGTTTAGTCTCCGTAAAATCACATGGAAATTGATATATAAGCATGCTAAGTTAAAGGACATTATACACTAAAACAAGCACAGGTTAAATAAAATATGCATCAGAACTATTTAGGATAACCTACAGTTAGACAGCATTGTCGTGATACTTTTAAGCTTTATTTTAGGTTTTATTTAAAATTATGTTATCCTGTGTAGGAACTGATGGAGTAAGATAGTGACTAAATTTTCTGTCACTTGAAGTTGTGCCTCGCTACCGCGAGCCACAACTTCAAGTGACAAAAAATTACTCGGATTTGTATGATTAAATGTCATATTTTATCAGTCTGACAGATAAAAGTGCTAATAAAATCACAGACAAACTACTACAGTTTACTCCAATACTGTAGGGGTTCAAGAGTCTTTATATAAACTTATATGGCATGACTTAGCACGATATTACGACCGCCGAGATAAACCATGCACCAGGATACCCTCTTATAGCGCCGCCCATTTTGATGACAGGATTACAAATCTGTGCCAGATTTTCCTGTATAAAAGGCGACTTTGCAATTGCACATATCATCTAGGGAACAGCATACGAGTGATACGAGAAGAAATCTGTGCATCGGACAAATAGAAGAAACAAAAGAAAAACTTTGAAGAAAAGTGAACAAGAGGTGCAAGCGATCGTACAAGTACAACTGTGAAGCTGTGCCTTTGACAGATATTATTAAGTCGAATTCTCAGAGTGGCATCTACTCAGTGTCACAGAGTGTTGAAAAAACAAGGATAATTTCAAATAACAAATAAGAAACGTCGGTGTCTTAGCTGACTCACCCGCTGTCAGATTTTGATAAATCCAGGATGGCGCTTTTTCACGAGGTTGTTTTTATCGGGGTGCTGACGCTTCTGGTGTTTGTGGCGCCGCCTGTCTGTGAGGGTCACGGTCGTCTACATGAACCCGCATCCAGAGCGACGATGTGGCGTCATGGATTCAACAACACCATCAACTACCAGGACAACGAACTCTTCTGTGGAGGATTTGGAGTGAGTAACGTAACAAACGAATTGATTTAAACAAATTGACACAGATCCCAAGCATACGATTGGTCGAGATTAGAATCTCGACCGATCGTTTGCCTAGTATAATATAGAATAATATTCAAATAAAGGGACAGTCCCAGGGTAAAATCATAAAAAATCGGTGATTTTATTTTGGCTTTTTAATATGACCATAATTATGATGTAAACATGTCCATAGACTAGAACTGCATTATTAAAAAAAAAAATTGCTGCGCATTTATCTGTAAGGCTAGATATAGAGACGAAATTCCTGATTTCTTATTTTGGACAACCATACATATCAAAAATAAGAAATACGGGAATTTCGTCTCTATATCTAGCGTAACTGATAAATGCGCACCACACAAATTTAAAAAAATTGCAGTTCTAGTCTATGGACATGTTTACATCATTATGGTCATATCAAGAAACTAAAATAAAATCACCGATTTTTTTATGATTTTAGCCTGGGACTGTCCCTTTAAGTGTCAATTAAACAACAATCGTAGACATTGGAGCGCGTCTAACCGAGTTTTAGAAGCACAAAGAGACACAAAAGTTATTCATGATCATTATATCAAGTGAGTGAAAATTATTCGGATTTAACAAAATGTAGGTCAACTCTTTTCAAATATTGCTGATTGATGTCACATTTTATCTTTAACGTGTTTAAAAGGTGGTACCTAATGTGCTAATAAAAAATGAAAACCCGAATATATGCGGCTCCGGTGGTTAAATGGTTAAAGATGAAGAACACAGGTCTGTGAGCAGTTAAGACAGAAAAGTCAGATAGAATAGATGTATTAATCATTATAATTGTAGGCAATATGTCATGGTTTTAGCAATCATGATTGTCTATGTGCAACGATAAACAATATCAAGCTTAAAACACACAAACGCGGGCGCGGGCCGAAAGCCAGACCAAAAATAATCAAATACACTATTTAAACATTACCAAAACACACCAACCCGAAGGCAACTCGTTCAAATCTTCACACTCAGTTCCCGAAAAAAGATCGGGATAGGAATTTGTCTATCAACTCCACACACACTATTTAAATCAGGCTATAATCAGGCTATAATCATAAAAAATCGATGATTTTATTTTGGCTTCTTAATATGACCATATGATGTAAACATGTCCATAGACTAGAACTGCAAAAGTTTTTTAAATTTGTGTGTTGTGCATTTACCAGTTAAGTGTGATATAGAGACCATTCCCGTATTTCTCTTTTTGGAAATGCATGGCCGAAATAAGAAATCGGGAATTTCGTCCTTATATGGTCATATTAAAAAACCAAAATAAAATCACCGATTTTTTTTATGATTTTAGCCTGATTGAGTCACTTTAAAACAATTGAAATAACACAGAGTGGGAAAGGTTGGGAGTGGTTGCCATTCGTTGGACCGTCGCGAACAACAGTGATCGTCGGTCAATTTTGGTTAGCATCGTATCCTTATTTGGAAAGTGTACATTGGTTGAAAATCTGACGACGTTTCAAAATGAAATTTGTTATTTTTTAACAACGCCAAAGCCCTGGTCAGACAGCACTTGACGGCTTAATCACGGCCAAAAAACGTCAAAAAGTGGTCTGACGTGAAACAGCCGATGTTGTTCGCGTTGAAGACGAGCTACTGCCGCGCTGTAGACGTTGCAGGACGTGGGGAAAGTTCGGAACGGCTTTGGACGCGGAATAAAGTTTTGAACTGCTCAAAACTTAAGAGCGCGGACAAGCACGGTCGGCACACGTGGTAAGGGCGTGCAACACACGTAAACACACGTGATAATCCGTGTTCCGGCAGTGAATAAATCTTAGTGAGCCTTGGTAAGACGTGGTAAGACGCCAAAATTTAGCGGTCTGTCACGGTCAAAGCACGGTTATCGGACGTGTATTACGCGTTGGTATCACGGGAAATAGCGTGTGTTTAGCTGCTTATCACTGACAAATGCATTTTCCCGCGTACGTAGCACTACCTAAGCACGTTTCAAACAATTTCAAAATACGATTGATCACTGCCTAATAATCACTTCTATATCACTTCTGTATCACTTCTGATTTGCGACATATAAAAGATCGTAATTTTCTGAAGACCTCGGCAAATTGCAGTCTAGATGTCAAGGGGTGAACATGAAATGAACGGGGTTTCAGGTCACCTTTTTTGAAAATATAGGCTAAACTAGGCCAAAATTAGTCACAAAAACGACGAAAAAATAATTTATCATAATTGCAAATCGTCTGGAATCATCTGATCTCTTAATAGCCTAATATTAGGTTAGCCGTGGTTACCCGTGCTTATGTAGTGCTTCAGCAGTGGAGCAACCGCCGACGGCCATACCATGTACAAAGCACGGACAAGCCCAAAATTGACTAATAATAATTATTAGCACGTACGACCACGTCCAACAGATTTTGAAAATTTTTGGCCGTGATTAAGCCGTGAAGTGCTGTCTGACCCTGGTAAAACAGCACTTGACGGCTTAATCCCTGGTCAAACAGCACTTGACGGCTTAATCACGGCCAAAAAACGTCAAAAGGTGGTATCACGTGAAACAGCCGATGTTGTTCGCGTTGAAGACGAGCTACAGCCACGTTGTAGGCCTAGACGTGGAAGGACGTGGGGAAAGTTCGGAACGGCGTCGGACGCGGAAGAACGTTTTGAACTGCTCAAAACTATCTTGTGGACAAGCACGGACGGCACATGTGATAATGCTAGGCTTACACTATGTTCCCGGCGGCTATGGCGGCCACCTTTCCCCAAAACGTAGTGCACCGTGGGATTTTAGCCCTCTTTCAATTTTTGTTAGGTCTTGCTACGTTTTCTAACGGCCTGCCCGTCCCGCATACAGTGAGAGGCCGTGACGGGTCTCAGGTGGTCGACTACTGGGTCCGTATTCTCGTGACCATTTACGGAGCTCCCCATCGTAGATTTTTGGAATTTCCTCAAATATTTCCACATCTTTGTTTTTTTTCCATAAGTGCTATTCTCGTAAATTATACGATGCGGAACTCACCTAAGTTTTAGGTAAAAGTAACGGAAAGAATTTGGGTGCCCTAAATTCTAGGAAAAATGGCGTGTTTTGCATGAAAGTTAGGATGCGGAACTTCGCAACTACAGTTTTCCGCAAATAGTTGGAGAATAGCGATTTGCGGAATTCCGCAGTTACGGAGTTGCGGAAAAATCCTTGAGTTAGGTGATCTTCACGATAATACGGCCCCTGGGGAGGCTCAAAGGCGCGGTACGGTACGGCCCGTTCGACCCGCGATCTATTATGGATGCCAGTACGTTGCCTCCCAGGCCGTCACGGTCTGATGTGGCTCCTCACGTTTCCCACGTTTTAATCAAGGACTGACACGTCTGCCGTGTTTCGGCAGTGATTATTAAATCTTAGTGAGACGTGGTAAGACGTGGTGGGACGTCAAAGTTTAGCGGTCCGTCACGGTCAAAGCACGGGTATCGGACGTGTATTACGCGTTGGTATCACGGGAAATAGTGTGTGCTTAGCTGCTTATCACTGACAAATGCATTTTTTCGCGTACGTAGCACTGCCTAAGCACGTTTCAAACAAGTTCAATATACGATTGATCACCGCCTTATCACTTCTGTATCACTTCTGATTTGCGGCATATAAAATACCGTAATTTTCTGAAGACCTCAGCACGTGCAGTCTAGATGTCCAGGGGTGAACATGAAATAAATGGGGTTTTAGGCCACCTTTTTTGCAGATATAGGCTAAACTAGGCCATAATTGGTCACAAAAACGACGAAAAAATAATGTATCATAATTGCAAATCGTCTGGAATCATTCTAATCTCTGAATAGCCTAATATTAGGTTACCCGTGGTTACCCGTGCTTAGGCAGTGCTTCAGCAGTGGAGAAGCCGCCGACGGCCATACCACGTAGCCTACAAGTACGACCGAGCACAAATTGACCAATAGGGCCCAATTACCACGTACGACCACGTCCAACAGATTTTATAACTTTTTGGTCGTCCAGTGCTGTCTGACCAGGGCTTACTAGCCTAATGTAGCTTATCACTGCTGGATAAAATTTCCGACGGTCAGGAAGTTAAACGCTGGGATACCCGTGTCAAATGCTTCAGTTTGTGCTGTGCATTTACATTACCAGATTACAACGGCTGGGTTTGCATTGCGACAATTACGATGTCGCGATCCGGCAGTTTTTTTAACAGTTATTATGTATAATTTAAATAAAAAAAACCTTATCTTGCAAAATCAGTGCTCATTTCTGTTGCATTTTTGGACCTGATTAGCAGCCTAAACCTTTCAGTGCGGGGCCGACTTTAGACGTCAGAATTCTGTTGTCTAAAGCCGATCTCCGCACTGAAAGAGTAAAATATGTATACTGGTCGTAGACACATAACATAGGTTAGGTAGTCAACGAAGCGAAAAGTGCTATATAATTAGGACATTTTGATGATTTCAAATTGAAAAAAAACCCTTTAGTCTGCTTAGTACAAATATATTTCAGCGCTTTAATGTTAAATGGTTAACATCTTGACGCCGGTTTCTGAATGTATATGAATGTAATCTATCTAATTTAAAACTTAAATGAATGTCGATAGGTATCAAATGTTTGCTTAAACATAAATATTTGCAAATGTTTGGCCCCGCTCTGGCATTCAAGTTTTAAAGAAACAGAATGTATTTTCCCTACTCACTGGTAAAGATTCAGCATTGTGGGAAACCTTCATGACTGAGACGTAGCGTGCTCGGCCTCAGACCACAAGGGTCATCTCGCAGCACTTGTCACCACATGAACGATCTGTGTTTATGACTGATGTACATCATAACTCTTTTCGATATAAAACACCTTACCCTTAATCAGCAAGAGCCTTAAAATATATTATTTCTTAAAGTAGGATTCAAAACAAATAATTATCCCTGATATAAATAATATATTTACGGTAGATGTTCAGTAAATCAAAACAAATGAAATGATGTTTATTTTTTCATAGATCCAGACGTCCCCTTGGATATGAAAGGGTGTATCTACCACTTTACAAAGTGGCAGATACACCCTTTCATATCCAAGGGGACGACGATATGTTTTTCTTATTTAAAGCTGGGAATTGCGTTATCAATTTCAGCTTCTGTAGGACGAAAGGGAGGAATACTAAGTAGCAATTTCTACACCATAAATGCCTCTCAGGGGTGTTTGTTAGATTTTCATGTACTATGTGTGACTGGTTACATTCGTTTGTAGCAGTTATTATAGATAATTACGTTGTGATGGTCACGCAATCGAACCCTGTCGTTTTCACATACAGGCTATACAATTTATGAATATATTTAAGTAGCGTATCGCTTGTATGTTCTGAATAACCTCTCCTAACTAGTGCCGAAAAGAGTTTCCAAGTGAACAAGTGTGAACAAGTAAGTGAACAAGTGAACAAATGAACAAGGATTTTTGACTTAATTAATCCCTTGAACTTTCAAGGGATTAATTAAGTAGATGGTTTGAGTGATGTGATTTCTTGTGTAACAGTTCCAAAGTATCTGTTGGTTTAAAATAAACTTTGGTATCAAATGTCCCTGTCCCTGTTGTAAAATACTGCGTCTAAAAATGCATTGATTCCGAGCTCAACTCTGCCTTGACAGTAATCGAAGGGTGATGAGTGTGCAAAATGTTCACAAATTTGTAAAATTCTTCCTTGGAGTGTTCCCAGATCATAAAAATGTCACCCAAGAACCTTCAGTATACTGAGGGTTTTAGGACGCATTTTTCTAATTATAAAATTCTTCCTTGGAGTGTTACCAGGTCATAAAATATCATCCAAGACCCTCCAGTATACTGAGGTTTTAGGACACATTTTTCTAATATGTTTTCCTCCCACTTCGCCAAAAACAAATTAGCATAATTTGGTGCAATTTTTCTCCCATCGAAGCTCCCCACGTTAGTAGGTGCCATTGGCTGTTGAGCTCAAATCATTGTTTTCTAAATTAATTTTTAATAGTTCTAAAATGTCTTTATCCGGCCTCTTTGGGTCTGGATTCTTATTAAATATTTGTATGACAGCCTCTAACCCATTGATATTATCTAGGTTTGTATAGAGACTGTCAACACCTATTGTGGCTATAAATGCCCCTTCCTTCGCTTTAATTCCCGCAATTTTGTTAATAAAGTCATTAGCATCCTTTGGTATGATTTATGTTGTTTTGCAAGTGGTCCATAACTTTCACTACCGCAATCCGCTATTATTTGTGTGCCCGGTGGGACTTTTTTCTAAACCGGCCACACTTTTCTATCTTTATGTATTTTTGGTAATAAATACATTCTACGCGGTGTCTCAAATAAGATAGTTGTCCTGCATCAATAAATCGGCGGTTAGCCAAAATTTCAAATATTTCGTTTATTTTCGGTATAGACTTAGGAAAAACTGGTTCCTTCGTTTGTAGTGGACCTGGTTTGCTAGTTGCCTTTCGGCTTCACCTATACATAATCCGTTTTGTCCATTACTAAAATTGCCGCACCCTTATCTGCCGGTTTAATTATTATATCCTTATTCTGTTTAAGAGTTTTTATCGCTGTACGTTCCTCACTGTCTAAAATATCCGGTGTTTTTTTGAGTTCTAGAGACCCAAAGCTACGCTCCTGATGGTCCAACTCCAGCTTCAACACTGGGTTAATCGGGCCAGGTGGAATGAAATTAGACTTAGGTCTGAACTTCTGTTCTCTAGTTCCCGATTTTTTGTTATGAAAAAAGAATGATAGTTTCAATCGGCGCGCACAGTTTGAGTATACCTCCTCTACTTCGATCCTCTTGGTCCCCTCGGCGGCGGGATATATTTGAGACCTTTTGCCAAGAGACTTTTACAACCTGAATTTAGTTTATATTTTGATAAATTTAGTAGGCCTGAAGCCGACGAGGAGGAATGGCTACTGACAATCGGTAAACTGTCTTGGTTGCTCTCACTCCCGTCATTTAGTTTAAACCTTTATTGAGTGTGTATAATGCTACTTGGGTTGCATGATCACTGGACCAGTGAATCACATCATTTGGTCCACTCGGGTCACATCTCAGACTAAATTTATTAATAAAGGAAACACCAGGTGTATAAATTATCCTTAAAGATTCATACAGCTTTAAAATGCGCATGTGTGGGGCGGTCAAGTGTAGGCCTACATTAGCCTATAGAGTACACTTTGACGGCAATAATATCAGCGCTGAACTGATTACAATATAGTTTCCCAACGAGAAATTGGTCCAATGCTGTTTTAATGTTAGACCAGCTCCTGCGACGTTGGCCGACATTAAACCAACATTTGGTGAGTGTGCTGTTTTGGCTGGGAAAGCTCTTACTGTCAATATGCTGGAGGTCAACTGTTTCCAGATACCCACGGTAACACAGCCTTTTGTGTCACAACACAGAGCCCACATGAGAGAAATGGTGAATCATTTCCTCATTGATGTCGCTCAAGTATATAGAGTTTATATGACTTGGGAGCTTGCTCTTAATGCGGCGATGGGTATGAAACGCATATAGTATTATTATCTTGGCTGATACCTGTGGATGTGGGGTGATATGTAATTGTGGAATGTCCAGGGGCCACTGTTGCATTATGGGGACCACATTGTCCCGCGTATTTTGACAGTTGACTACACCTTTAACAGCCATCCTATAAAGGTCATTGACTCTGTAGACTTTATGTGCGTACATAGGGTCAATGGCATGTGTGTTGTAGATTCCTGTGTAGTGGATCTTAGCACCACCGAATTTCCTCTTAGCCAATAGGAGACAGTCCTGCATAACTCGACCAATGAAAGAGTTTAAAACTGCCCCTTTTCTCTGCAATACGTCATTAAGTCCAAACATTATAAGGACATTTTTTAATTTTGTACAGTCCTTTCTCCTGTAATTTTGCAAAACCTGGGTCAAATGATGTATCCTTCCCCCAGGGAAAAACATGAATTTGAACTCTGTATGGCTGAACGTCGTTGATTTTACCGACCATAGAATCGCCTAGAATCAACGTTTCCGTCGAATTTTCAACCGAAAGACTCCAATTTTTAAATTTTTCTGCATCAGTCAAGACACTCTGATGTTTTACAAACAGGTCGGGCACCTTGTTTACTTGGGTACTCGCCCTGGCTTTTATTGGTCGGGATGTAGTGTCTGGAAGTGCACCATCCACAGACGTAGATCCTACTAGCTGTAGTTCATCTTTCGAGCTGTGGATGGATAACACTCCCAAGCTAGAATCATAGCTATCCAAGGGATCAATCAAGGATATTTCCCCCTCACTAGCCTCAGTGACCAGTCTCGCTGGTGACTGGTTCAGTTAGTTAGTTAGTTAGTTAGTTAGTTAGTTAGTTATTTAGTTAGTTAGTTAGTTAGTTAGTTAGTTAGTTAGTTAGTTAGTTAGTTAGTTAGTTAGTTGGTTAGTTCGTTAGTTAGTTAGTTAGTTAGTTAGTTAGTTAGTTAGTTAGTTAGTCATTAGATCGATCAATGTACCGCATGTAGTTGAATTTGAAAAAAATCCTTATAACATTATATTACATTACATTACAGTATCAATATAATTCTGTGAACAACGGTTCATGTGGTGTTTGTGGCGACCCGTATGGTGGAGAGAGAGAGCATGAAGCAGGTGGAATATATGCCAACGGCATCATCACAGCCAACTATACTCAGGTATGTCAATAGGCCCTACTATAAGAAGAAGAATACTTGTTTATTTCACCACAAAATACACAATATAAATGATTCATAAACAGAATGAACACTGCAGAGTAAGGAGATATCCATAAAGATTTTGAAAGTCGCTGTCATGGATGCCACCTGACTAAATGATGCATTAAACAATACTAATAAATGAGTTACAGCCGATATAATATTTTATATAAAACGAAATAAACAAAATAAAGACACAGAACTTTATTATGTAATTCTGCTAGGAAAGAAAAATATATATACGATAAAAACAGTATGTCCCTCATAATTCTGTTGCTTGTCTTGAAATAGTACTTTAGATAATAATGGAATTATAGACTGAAACAAACAGACTGAAATAACTCCTTCGCATGTATAGCAATTTGCTAACTGGCACAAAACATTATATTTCTCAACACAAATTTTTTTAAACATATGTTGTAAAACCTTTGATAGTATGTGAGGTTTTTTTGTCTAAAATAATGATTGGTGTCGTGTTTATTAAATTCGGTAGACATTTGTTTTCCATATTTCAAGTTTTTTTTAAATTGGATCTGAGTGTGAATAGAACTTACTTTTTGAAATTATGCGAATAGGTTTCTTTTGTAGTTTATATATTCGTTTCGAGTCATATCCTCAAGAAAACATAAACTAAATTAAATGGGGGAGGATGAGAGAATTATATATGGTAAGTAATGTGTTTTGAGGGATATCGTATTTTAATTTGTTTATTCTGCCTATTGTTTTAGAGATTTTATTAGCTAATTTAGTTAACAACATATTATGTTGTTTTCCAATTTAGATGCTTGTTTAGCATAAGTGCTAAGTAGTTAATTTCGTCCCCACATTCTATGTTTGTGTTATAGATTGTCAATTTTGGTATTTCGATGCGCTTTTGTGGTTTGTAAAAAAACATATGGCGATTTTTGTAAATTCTAGGAAAGTTTGTATGACATTAACCAGAGACGGAATCTCTGCAGCTCCATGTTTATCATGTTATTGCTGAATGTATGATAGTTGTGGTGTTTAAAATCAGATAAGAATGCAATCAAGGACGCATCGTCGGCATAAATGACAGTTTTAAATATGTTACTAGCTTTTGTGAAATTATTTATATAAATGATAAACAAAAGAGAACCTAACATTGAGGCTTGTTGGACTCCTGTTGATTAATTTATAAATGAAGATTTAATATTTGTTCTTTGTACACATAGTTGTCAAATTGATAAATATTTTTTATTAGGTCTAAGGCACATCCTTGAATACCGTAATATTTAAGTTATTTATTAAAAATGGAGTGGTCTAGCGTGGCAAATGCTTTAGATACACTGTTGTGGGAGTATTTCCTAGTAGAGGGATCCTCACAAGTCAGTGCCTGCTTATTGTTTTTAGGGTCAGAGCATCGATGTATGGGTGGAGTTGACAGCTCATCACAAAGGGTATTTTGAATTCAAGATCTGCGCTCATAATGACGTGGACACAGCAGTGACTCAGGAATGTCTGGACGAACATCCGCTCCATTCATGGAACGACAGTAATATCAGACATTATGTCGGCGACGATTCGCAAAAAAACTACTACTTCAGCCTCCAGCTTCCCTGGCTGATGACCTGCGAGCAGTGTGTGTTCCAATGGCGATACAGGGGAGGTATGTTACGGGTGTCACAGACCTCTAGATAAAAATAAGTTATGTGTTTAGATATTGTTTTGAGACGTGATGATTTTGAATGCGGTACATTGCCGAGTGTTTTGGAGAGATGTAGATAACTCCTTAACCCTTTAACCGCCGGCACCGATTATATTCATTTTTTTACATTTTTAATTCCTCCATTTTGTATCAGCTTTTAAACATGTTAAAGACAAAATGTAACATCAATCAACAAGATTTGAAAACAGTTGACCTCTATTTTGTCAAATCAGAATAATTTTCACCCACTTGAAGTTGTGGATCGCGTCAGCAAAACACAACTTTGAGTGGGTGAAAATTCCAATTGAAAACTTAAATAGGTTTAAAAATTCTGACCTATAGTAAATTAGTAGTAAATTAATGCAATTCAAATTGTAAAAAAAATAGTCAACGATAAATATTATCTTGGCCCAAAGAAATTCCACAAAAAACAATGGTCAAAAACGAACATGAACTCCTAAATTCTTAACGACAGCCGCTCGTTTTTTTCCGCAAACGTATATTAAAACACCATACATATTATATTGATGGACAGAAAGTGGTTAGTCATGTGTGTTTATATTACCAGGTAACAACTGGGGAGAAGATGAAGAAGGCACGGGACTAGGGTTCGGGCCTCAGGAGGAGTTCCGCGCATGCTCAGATGTGCGCATAACACCGGATGTCTCTGTGACACAGCCATCGCCGCCGCCTATGCCAAGTACCACCACTACTACTACTACAACGAATACAGCTGCCACAGCTACTACCACCACCACTGTCCCAACTACCACCAAGGCTCTAACGTGCAAGCCTAAGAAGGCTTATAAGTCAACCCCTGGTATGAAGCAGTGGTGTAAAGCTAACTGCCCGGGCGCGTATTGTGATTATAAAATATGTAAATGTAAATGAGTACAGATTAACATCCTACTAAGAATCCCAAAATCTATATTATCTTAACTAACATGCCAGGGGCCGTATTCTGGAACAATCCTAAAAGTTTTGAGGTAATGAGTTGATAATTCCCTATAAGAATGTACTGCTTAAGATAGACTTTACTATCAACTTAAAGCGACACAATCAGGCTAAAATCAACAAACATCAGTATTTTTATTTCGGCTTCCTAATATGACCATATGATGTAAACATGTCCATAGATTAGAATTGAATTTTTCTTTTATTTTCGTGTTGCGCATTTACCAGTTAAGCGAGATATAAAGACGAAATTCCCGTATTTATTATTTTGGACAGGCATGTCCGAAATAAGAAATCGGGAATTTCATCTTTATATCTCGCTTAACTGGTAGTATATGCGCAACACAAAAATTAAAAAACGTACGCAATTCTAGTCCATGGACATGCTCACCTCATATGGCCATATTAAAAAGCGAAACTAAAATTACTGATTTTTTACAATTATTTTAGCCTGATTTTTTCGCTTTAACTTTTAAGATCGTCTCTGAACATGGTCGCATGGGACAATCCATCCAGGAATCCTAAAATTAAGGTTTAGCTTATTTCCATTAGAAAAGTTAGGAAGCTCTTAACTTTTCTAATGGTAATAATGGTAATTTAAGATTTATTTATTGGTAATAATATGGTAATAATTGAAATTCAGGATTTATTTATTTCTAAGACGTTTAGTGGGATGGACTCCAGAGGACCATCTACTGAACGTCTTACAATTAAGATGCCACTCATTTTAAAGCATAACTAACCTTTTCTAATAGGAAAAAGAACGTTAAGATAATCTTAATTGTAAGAAAAACGCTGGGTTTATGTAGTGTCAGCGTTGCAAATGGTGGGCCAACATTAACCTAACATCGGCTCAACGTATCGTGTTTGGTGGGCTAAGAATGATCTTTGTGATCGCATCTTATTTTTCTCATATATATATCTGTACATCTGTATATCTCATATATATCTGTAATAATTAAGATTTATCTAAGCTTTTCTAATGAAAATGAGAGATGTCAAGATGATCTTAACCCTTAGAACACTGAGACTAAGAAATTTAAGTTTTCATCCACTTGAAGTTGTGTCTCGCTACCGCGATTCACAACTTCAAGTGACTGAAAAATTGTGTTATTTGAAATTTAAGTCCCGACATATATCAGTGTCTCAAGATTGGAAGCATATTTGATTTTTAACAATTAATTATACAGGTGCCAATAAATATGCAGAATTATTGTCTACTGTAGTCGACATCAGTGTTAGTCTATGAGGGTTAAATTTAAGATATTTTATTCGGCAGGACAAGGGTTAAAGTGTGTTATATCCCCCTGACACAGTATATAGATAGATAGATATTGTTTATTTCAGTGACATGTACATAACAACAAATACATGGGAACATGAAATATTGTTAAATGAAGTACCCAGCCCTCGAGGACTTATTAGTCACTATACATACATAATATATACAAAGGTGCAGTATAAGCGTGAAAAATAATAATAATAATAAAAAGCAAAACAATATAATGTGTGCTAGTTAAATAAGGCATGTTGCCGTTTATACCAGGCATTTGAAATGAAATCAGCTACGCATTTAACAAATTTATCATTCATTAAAAACGTTAATAAATCAATTCCTGACATGACTGAAATATTTACTACAGTGGGTTCGATCGAATTAATATTATGAAAAAGTGTATCTCTAAGCTTACTATAAAAATTGCAGGTACATAAAAAATGAATTTCGTCTTCTATTGCGTTTTCGTCACAAAAAGTACAATATCTTTCATTACTAGGGATCTGTCGATATCGTCCTGTCTCTGTTGCCAATGGTAAAACGCCACATCTAAATTGACTCAGTAATGATCTTTTGCTCATAGGTAAAAGGGAAGACACATACAATTCTGTTTGATATACTAATTTGAATTTTACAAAAGTTCTTAATTTTGGCTTGGAAGCTATGGTGTTTCTCCATTCTGTTTGTTCTTTCTGTCTAATTTTATCCAATACAACAGAGACAGGAATGTGTGTGTAATTATTTGTGTTAATGTTAAAGTCTTCTGACAGTGATCTTATTTTTTTAATCCAACCGCTGTTGTTATGTATCAGATTTTTTAAAAGTTTAAAAGGCAGCCTTGATTGTTCCATTTTAATAATGCGGTTCCATAATTTAACAATTTTTATTATGTGTCTACATGAAGGTGATGTCCATCCCATGTCCCCTTGCATAGCACAAATTGGTGTTTTTGGTCCCAAGCCTAAAAAGAAACGTATCGCCCTATTTTGTAATTTATCTGACTGTTCAAACTTTCTAATTCCCCAAATTCCTGCAAAATAATCAGATATAGGTACCACCATAGAATTATATAATTGTGTGTATGTTCTATATCCAACATCTTTCATTGATTTAAACCTCGAAATACATGATCCTAATGATCTTCCTGCTCTACTGCTTAAATCGTTTATACTTATTTTGAGGTCCATGTTTTCGTTAAAAATAAAACCGAGGTACTTATATTCAGAAACTATGTCCAGTTTATTCCGCCCTTCTTTAAAATTAAATGTTGTTTTATTTACAAGTCTTTTTCTAAAATGAACAATTTTTGATTTATCGGCATTAATACGAATGTGCCATTTCTGACACCAAGAACTTACGCAGTTAAGCAATTCCTGCAAGTCTGCTTCACTTTCAGCTATTAACGCTAAGTCGTCCGCGTATAGAAGATGAGATAATATTATATCCGGACCGATATGTACACCAACATTAAGAGTTTTTAGCTCGTTCGATAAATCATTTATAAAAATATTAAAAAGAGTCGGGGATAAATTATCCCCCTGTCGGACTCCTGATATAGTGTTAAAAGAGCTAGATAATATATTATTAAGCTTCACACACGAAGATGTTTGACAATATAAAGATTTTATAGCAAAATAAAATTTTCCATCAACACCGTTCATAATGAGTTTATAGAGCAATAAGTCACGGTTTATCCAGTCGAATGCTTTTTCAAAATCAATGAAGGAGACGTAGGTTGATTTTCGCTGATCAATTCGATCTTGTATAAGATTAGTGAGGACGAATGCATGGTCTTCGCATGATCTTCCTTTTCTAAATCCGTTCTGTTCTTCACATAGAACCCCGCATGTTTCTAAGTATTCGGATAGGCGTGAATTTAAAATTGACGAGTAAACTTTAGATACAGTCGATAACAAGCTTATACCTCTGTAGTTTAATGGTGTAAAAATATCTTTATCTCGACCTTTAGGTATCGGCGTGATTACCGCCTGTCGCCATATGGATGGTACGACACCTTGTTCAAAACATTTTGCTACAATGGCCCAAAGTAGAGTTAAAAATGCAGGTTCTTTTAAAACATAATTTGGTATACCATCGATTCCGCATGCTTTGTTATTTTTTAATCCTTTTATTGCTTTTTCGATTTCATGAAAACCTATTTTTTCGTTTAGGAAATATATACTATCATTTGATTGTTTCATTTCACATTCAATACGGGACACATGTTCTTTGCATCTATCCCTAAACTCGACATCGATATCTCCATTAACTTCAGATGGATTATAATATAAACTGACAATTCGGCAGGATAAGTTTTAAAGTGGGTTATATTCCGACACAGTATATAATATAAACTGACAATTCGGTAGGACAAGTTTTAAAGTGGGTTATATTCTGACACAGTATATTATATAAACTGACAATTCGGCAGGACAAGGGTTAAAGTGGGTTATATTCCGACACAGTATATGATATAAACTGACAATTCGGCAGGAAAAGGGTTAAAGTGGGTTATATTCTGATACATTATATGATACGCCCAAAACTGTGGGCTGAACAGGCTTTCTTCGGGCTGGCCTATACCACTAAATGTCTGTGTTTAATTTGTGAGTAAATCTAAATATTATGATCAAACGTTTCAGTCACAAGACAACTTGTTTTATTCCTTGTTTTTATTCTCAGAGGGTTGACAATATTGCACTGTAATGGTTGGCTTATGATTTCAACACAACGTTTATTTATGTGATCAGTGTACTATTTGTATACATATTTAATATTATGAGGCTAGATCATAAGGTATGGTAATATTATTTAATTGATGGTCAAGCAACAGAGCTGAATATACATGATAAATACTATGTGTGATTTATGAGAAAAGCCAGACATTTCAATCGTATACGTATTGCAATAACGTTTTCAGTAAAGGACACCAATTACAAAATTTTGCAAATCTTGATGTTTAAGCACACATTTCATTCTCATTGAACTTTGTGAGATAGAGTCGGGGAATCTTATTCGCTATGAACTGTCGTAATTCACACCTCGAGGTTAACGTAAATGAGAAAAAAAAACTGAATATTAGAATTGTTACCTTTATTTTTAAAAATTCATTTATAAAAAATAACCGTCGGTTTTATATCGTCACTATAAATATACACAGATTCCTTGCATTTCCAGATCGATCATTTCTTAGGATATACGAATTATATTTTAACATAATTTCATTCACGGCGAGATGTCAATTGCGACCGTAATTTTCACGTGAAAGCTGCTATAAAATATTTATCACGTGACAGCAGATATAAACTATATCTCGTGACAGCAGATATAAAAAATATCTAGTGACAGTAGATATAAACTGCATCACGTTTCAGGAGATATGAAATATATCTCGTGACAGCAGATATAAACTGGTCTATAAACTATATGTCGTGACAGAAGTCCTAAGCTTAAGAGGTGGGTTGCATTTTCTCTGGAAATAACTTTAATTTAAAACGTCAGTTGATGTGTATATTATGCGTCACTATTAGGTGAAGGGGGGGGGGGTTATGACCAAGGAGGTTATATAGTAACCTTCTTGGTACGACACAGGGGCGTAATAAGAATTTAGAAAAAGGGGGCTCGGTGGAGTTTTGTAGACCCCATCCCCTCACTTTTATCAAATGTTAACAAATACTTCTCAGGTAATACACTGGGTTTTGGAGAAACTATCCCAGTAACTTTTGAAAGTCCAATGTTTGATAGAGTAAGGGGGAACAGGACCCCCATCCCCCTATCCACATTATTATCATTACCAATATAAATCTAGTCAGTGTGTTTACGCCAACAGGTGGAGGGGCTAACAATAAATGTAGGACTACTAAAATGTTGCCTTGAACCATTTTTTCCGGTGAATATACAGTAGTTAACATCTCGGTTACAGTATATTTCTCGTGATTTATCCATATTACACCTTAATATATTTTTGCGGAATATTATTGATGTTGTCGGCGCTTGGTGTTAAATGCATGCTCGAACGTTATATATTTATGCTACATTTTCTTATACTCATTTTCGATTGTCGTGGAAGGGCGACGACCAATATAATTCATGATCAAATTTATATTTACTTATTTATTTAAAAATATATAGGGGCTTATACTGGGTAGCCCTGCTATTTTGCACATACACATAATAATAATAAATAGTTTATTATTATGATAAAAAACTACATCATATGGATATGTATTAAGTAAAGCTAGAGTTATTGCAACAGAAATACATGTAAATAACATAATTACACAAGTGATTCACTGAATTTCTAAAAATTAACAGTTTCATGGCACAATATATCGCACGTTAATTATTTGATATTGTTACCATATTTTAAACAAGTGGTTACGTTTTAGGATTCGAAGGTATTCTATATGGGTGGGTGAATATCTGATGTTTAAAGGCAGCTAATTCCATAGATGCCCCCAAGAAAAGCGGAGTAACTATTTAAGTATTGTTCAATTTGGTTTTGGTAGATAAAGATTAATAATTTTATTGAACCTTTTGTCAATACACTATGTTATTCTTCAACGCAGGTAAAACGATCAGAAATATAGTTTGTTGCCAAGTTTCTTTCCGTAATCTGTCAATGTCGATCGTGTCTTTTTTAAGTCATGGCTTAGATAAGTTATTGTGTTTAGCCCCTAAAGCGCTATTTAAATACAACAATTTAAATTTCACCACTTGAAGTTGTGTCTCGCTACCGCGACCAGCAACTTCAGGTGGGAGAAAATTACATATATTTGTTCGATTTGGCACAAAACATTGAAAAACACTTATTTCATTCTCACTAACAGTGATTTTTTCGGCTGAAAAACAATTGAAAAACGACTTTAGTCGACAGAATCTGACGTCTGGAGACGTCAGATTCTGACGACTAAAGTCGATCCCCGCGAGTAAAAATATGTCTAAAGGCCGTAGACACATAACATAGGTATTCAAATTGATCGGAAAGAGCTAACTAAGACTTTTATTATGATTTTGAATTGAATAAAACCCTTTAGTCTCCATGATTTGTACAAAAATAGTTCAGCGCTTTAAGGGTTAATCTAAAACAAATATACTGTGCTGATCAAATATTTTACAGATGCCATAGATATTTGAGTAATAATTACCTTTATTTTCTTGATTTGAATAATCCTGTATCGTGGTAGTGATATACATGACGAACGTTACTTTTGTTATATTTAAATATGGTTTACCAAATTTGTTTTTTGCATTTTACTTTTACTATTGACATTATGTACATGACCCATTATTTAGATATAAATACTTCATTACTAATAAAGTATATTTATACGTTAACAGATAAGATACAAATGTCATGCTTTGTTAAGAGTAGTGTGTGACATTGTTTTATGTTACTGTAATTATTATACTGTTTGTAATATGAAAATGTAGAAACATTATAATCTATACATAGCCTATAAATTATTTATTATGATATTGTTGTAGCTGCTACTTGATGAATAAACTACGTATTTGTATTTGCACTAGCATTTAGCAAATCAAAGTATGGTGGTGTTGTGGAAGTTTTTGTTAAGAAATTTACTACTTATCGGATAATGCTACATTTATCTAAGATATATTAAAAAACACAATATCTAAGGAAATATCCCCAACGCTGGCGTCAAAATGATAAGTTTTTTAAATGTATGTATTTATAAATAGAACATCTATGCACTACAAGTCGAGAATAGCGAGAGTAATTCGCGGCTTGTGGTGAATGGCAGTTTCAATTGTTAATTTGGACTTTAAAGGGACTGGCTCAGGCGAAAATCATTAAAAAATCGGTGATTTTATACTGGCTTATTAATATGACCATATGATGTAAACATGACCGTAGACTAAAACAGCAATTTTTTATTATTTTTTTGTGCTGCGCATTTACCAGTTAGGCTTCATATAGAGACGAAATTCCCGTATTTCTCATTTTCGACATGGTTGTCAATAACTAGAAATCAGGAATTTCGTCTCTAAATCTAGCCTAACTGGTAACTGCACAGCACGAAAATTAGAAAACTTTAGCAGTTCTTGACGTGTTTACATCATATGGTCATATTAAAAAGCCAAAATAAAATTATAGATTGTTTTATGCTTTTAGCCTGGGCCAGTCCCTTTAAAGCAGCTCGAAGTGATAGATTTACGACACACCGGGGGCTTGTTTGACTGGAATCACGTTAACAAGTTTGCGTCAAACAAACCAATAGCCTGCAAAATGTAAGACTCGTAAATGTCACGTAGCCTATACTATGACATCTTCATAGCTGCTCTCAATTTCCGTTTATACTGTCCCAGAAAATCGTGAAAGAAATATAAGGGAGATTTGAAATAGGCGCCAAACTTTACTCTCCACTCTTCGTAACACAGCATGATATAATATCCTAGAAGGAGTGTCGAAAAAGTAGGTCGGGGAAATTTGAATCGCAAGGCAACTTCCAAACTGAACCAAATGCTAATCAGAAGGTAGTAGGATCAATATACCACGCATATAATTATACCCGGACCCTAAAAAACTGCAAGAAAACGTTTAAACCAAAAATCCATAGTATATGAGCAAAAGAATGCCATATAAAAAGTTGTCTGCATTTGGGTCAGGGGAAGGGTAGATAAGACGTCATAAAAAACCGCTAATTGCTATATGTAATTGGCTAGGGATTCATGACTATGTTTCCATTTAATAGAATTCTAGATTCCTACTGTTAGTGTACGACATATATGGACTCATCCATTTATAAGTAGTTATGATTATGTTAAATTGTACTTATTTTTCATTCTTTAAACTTCTATAGCGCTTATATCCTCAGCGGACCGAGCTCGGCGGCATAACTCATCAGCGACTTATTTTACATTATTGTAGTTTATAAGCAACCACGTACGACGTCAACCTTGCAACTGTGCTCCCAAACCAGGATAAGCTTATATCAGATTATGGTAGGGGAAGTATACGCAGAATCAGACTCTGAATGATGCATAGCTTCATTGATTGATAATTTTTAGTTATTCAAAACGGCGTCCAAGATGGCCGGTGCCATATTCCCGGTACCATAGTCTGTAAATTGGTTGAATTTATTTCAATTTTATTTTGCAGTACCTCATTTCAACTAGTTTGGTGATCGGTGAATCCATCTAGACCACTCTCAGAACATTTTGAAACATATTTAACCCTTTTGGCCCAAGAAGTATTTTAACCAACATCTGTAAAGTCATTTGAAAAACGATTTATATTAATTAATGTTTAATAGTGAGGGCTTGGTATCAATACAAAAACTATGGTAATGACACGCTTACTGGTCAATTATTTTTTAGTTATAAAAGGTAGCGTGTCGGCGTCAAGTCAGATTTATTTTAAAAAAATGTATTCAATTTTACCAATTTTCTTTGCAATGCACCATTTCAACAAGTTAGGTAGTCACTGAATCCTCGTAGACCAATACTATACCAGATACTTTTTAAAATAAATTTTAGTAAACACCAGGCTTATAATTATTACCTTATGTCAATAATATTGAATTATCATTTATATCGATTAATTAATTAATAATGGTGATAAATTCCTACCGGCTGTCATCTTTGATCAGCCGCTATTCTGAAAACGTAATCAGAGATATATGGTTGACAATTGTTCAATGAAATATACTAGAGGTTGTTTTGTCATTGTGAACGCGACTTTTATTGGGAGCTACAACAAGAGTAATAAATGAAAGCGGGCTTAAATACATTTTAGTAATAAAAATATATGCTGAATGGGAAAGTTACGATGTTTTCCACGCTGCGACGTTTTCAAAACAAAGTGTTTTAAGTCTCTCCTCGAATCCTGCCCTTGAGAGCCCCTTGCAAACCAATTAACAACAAAATGCAGACAGACAATACCTAATGCAGGTTGGAAGACAATTTTAGCAGTCCTGTCAAGTCTCAGTTGACCGTAAAACAAAATCGTAATAGTAAATTATTGCTTTACGTCACTTTTCGGCACAATTTGTCATTTAAGTGACATTATAATACGATAAAAACGCTGCAGTCAATTGATGAGATGAATGATGTTCGTAAGATAAAAATATAGGCCTAAACGTACGTGTCGAAGGAAGTGGTCACCTCAAGGCGATTGTTTTATTCTCCGATAAGATGTCGAACTTAAATGAACACTACTTGCGTAACTTGATATATCAAGTAGCCCAATAATTTCATATTGCCGGCGCATCAGTGCTGTTCACATGTCAATGACAATTACACTTAATTGTTATTAGTTTGTTGTTTCTTGGTTCAAATATATCAACCTGATGTTGGGAAACATTGGGTGATAATATATAGGTCTACATTTAAACGCAAGACCAAGGACAGTACTACCGACGCAGCGCAAGGAGGAAATATATAGGCAAGCTGTTGCGCAAAAGCATGGCATAATAACTTCGCAAGAACAAGAAGGGTCAAAAACGCGGCACAGGACGTGACACAATATGTGAAGCACAACGCACAAGACGTTTCTTAGGACGTAGCGAAAGGAGTAAGAAGAGAATACACAGCTTGAGATGCGACATAAGACACAATGCAAGAAACAGTGGGCGCAAATCATAGCGCAATATACATAACATAACAACACAAATGAGTGGCTCCGTGCAATAACATGTTAAGTGCATGTTTTATAGTTTTGAAACGATTATATTCAGTCATGGAGCTTAAAGAGTTCACACATTTTAAATCTTACATGTAATTTGATACCCAAACGTTACAAGCGTTGATTTTGAATTAACATAAAGTTTATTCCGAATAACAGTAATTTAATTTCCTAACAAATAAATTAAAAACGATTATATTCGTTTATAGCGCCTAAAGGGTTAACATATTTTGACATTTCTGTCATATTATATTATCCAAATTTGGGAAAACTTTTGACATGTACTTCATCAGGGGATATTCTCGTAAAAAAAACAACGTTTTCTTGCAATTTTTTTAGGGTCAGGTTGTATATTGATCCTACTAAGGTCTCACCACCCAAATTCAATGCTCACATCATTATACAGTTTACGAGAGCTAAGACCTTTTAAAAAAATTGTGGCTCTTTGAAGCAGCCCTGGTGGAAAAAAATACAAATATATAATTTTGATACCAATTTAAATAGATTTTTCGTTACAAAAGCCTCAACATTGGAAAAAAATAAAGATAAATCCCTCTGCTGGCTAAAAAAAATACACTGCATGCACCCGAACACCCCTTGGATGATGCAGTGACTGACAATGGTCACAAGTTTGACACAACTGCTCCTAATACGGTAGGCCACTGAAAGAAGACAATTGGTCAAATCAAGATGGCTGCCTTTCTATATTCTTGTTTGGAATCGCCCACGAAAACGCACAATGCTAATAGACTTGCACACATTGAAAACCTATATATATATATATATATATATATATATATATATATGGTCGATTCCCACGAAAGTGATGCATATCGGCAAAAAAACGACTTTGTTGCAGGCCTGAATTCAGTTTATATCGCAGACATATGGAATTTTCACAAAAAAATATATGCGAGCTCTTAAAGCAGCCCCTTGGGATGACATCAATTTTCGTTTTTACTTCCGAACTGAAGTAGTGTATCCCACGGATCATGTTTTTATTTTTTTCAGAATTTTCATATTTTTATAAATATTTTTAATCAACATTTCTATGAAACCAGAAGTAACCCAAACAAACTATTTGTATACCTGAAGGACGATTGAATATTTTCACAGCATTGGGCCACATGCTGATGGCATCGGCCCAGCGTTGGGTAGACAATCAGTGCTGCAGGTGTGTCCTCCCGTGTCCTGACTATGATACACCAATTAGCGGCGACTGCTCTGATCTTACCGTCTGATACGTGAGAATATGTGATGTAAAGTGCTGAATATTGCTGACTTGTTTTGTTTACATGGCAATATACGACCTGGAAATACAACTATTTCGCTCTCTTTTCGGTGCTTTAAAATTGTTTTTTTTTTACTTTTTCGTATTTTTAGCTAAGATCAGTAGGCTATATAGCTTCATATAAATTGAATTTTCAAAATTGACAACATTGAAAATGTCTCATCCCAAGGGGTCCCTTTAATATATGACAGTTGTAACATGAATGGAGTTCATGCTCATTATTGAACACCAGAGTAACCCTATAAATGCATATTATGTAATATGTAAATGCCATAATGTAACTAAAACTTTGGTCGCAAAGAGTACAGCAGTTCAAGCGGTAACAATTAGGTGGTAATTTTTAGAATAGTTTAATAACAGTTGCGAAAATTTGATACTGCACATAATGATTTGTAGCCAACCTCTACTCTGCTGCAAATAATCAATATTCAGAAAATATACAAAAAAAGACATGTCAAACATAATATTTTTTTCAATTCAAGGCTTATAGTGGAAATAGCAGCTGAATATTAAAATGTAAATGGAGCATTTTGTTTAAAATCATGATTTCATATCATTTGTTGATCTAAACGTTTTTCTCATAGGTTTTAAAGGTGTATTCGTAGGGTTACAAATTGATATTTTATTGAAAAATAAGGCTATTAATTAACATAATTGTTGTGTTATAAACGATTTGTATCGATAACTATTATTACTTTGACAGCCACATTAATAAACAATCAGAGAAGGATGGAATAAAGAGTTTTTGGCAACATGGTGCGCGAGAATCACGAGAATAATTTATTTATTGCTTGTCACTGAATTAAAGGGACTGGCCCACGCTAAAATCATCAAAAAATCGGTGATTTTATTTCCGGTTCTTAATATGATCATATGATGTATACATGTACATAGACTAGAACTGCAAATTTTTATAATTTTTGTGCTGCGCATTCACCAGTTAGGCTAGATATAGAGACGAAATTCCTGATTTCTAATTATTGACAACCATGTCAAAAATAGGAAATGCGGGAATTTCGTCTCTATATCTAGTCTAACTGATGAATGCGCAGCACAAAAATTATAAAAAATTGCAGTTCTAGTCTATGTACATGTTTACATCATATGGTCATATTAAGCCTGGGCCAGTCCCTTTAATAGCCAACCTAAAATATATACATACATATATACATATATCATTCACTTGTGAAAGGTATTTGACAGATAGAGCTACAATGAACAAAAAAGGGTAAAACTGGTTGCTCTACGTCGATTCAAAATGCTTATACCAGCCTTGTTCGTAGGGTTACGCTGCCATTTGTAGGGTTACTCTATCTAGGTGGCCTATGACAAAATCATCACAATACTGCAATATTGACGGCTCATTATATTATTTAAACACATGTGTGTTCTTTCGTATGATACTGCTCAATATCAAATAGATTTACCACGCTATAATTACCTTCACATAGACCATTAAACAAAATATCTAATTTGTCAAATAATTGTATGTATTTCCAACTGGTGAAGTCAGACCATGATTATGTCGCTATTGTATCACACACGTTTTAAAATACCACTTGTTTTGGCTTGCTTGTATATATTGTTTTTGAAAAATATCGTGTTTTTAGATAAAGGTCTCGCAATGCCAATTAAACACGTCTTGTGTTATACAACATAGAAGCTATTTGTGAAATTGGTAACCCTACGAATACACACAGTGGTGAACTCTTTTAGATGCTATATATGTTTAAATTAATATTTCCAATATTTGTAATACACAAAAGAATACACGTTAGATATATTTTTAATATGATGTATAACAAAGTATATTAACAGTAAATTAGTCTTTGCATTGGTGAGTTAAAATAATTTTCAAACGTTTTAAAAACGTGTATTTTATTTTTTGAATAGAGATATTTATTAGCTTGTTGAGTTTTACACCTTATAAGTGCTCACTATGATGTTAGCTTTATTCTTGGCCTGTTTTGCAATGAGAACAATATATATATTTTAATCATTTAACGTTTTTCTCTTGTAAATAGTAACCCTACGAATACTTAACATTTGTGTAACCCTACGAATGACAATATCATCAGTCTCTGGTGGCTCTTCTATTACATAAGAATATTTTAAACGATATCGTCCACATATTGCCATGTCATGACATGATAATGCATCATAGATATTCAATTAACTCCTGTATTCTCCACACCTACACAGTGAAATATAGCACTGTGATAATTTGTAGGATATATTAAAAATTCAAACATTGCTAACGTTTCAAGATATCTATGTTAACCACTAAAATCTGACTGTCGCGTACACTGTATCTTGGTTATTCTGTTAGACAAGGTGGTAAACCCCATGTCCTTTCATAGAATTCCACAGCTGCCAGTTCTTTATTTAAAATTCGTAGGGTTACACATATTAAAAAAAACTGTAGTGTTTAATGGAAGAAATTTTCCGATACGTTACCTTGCCCATAATATACACTGGTACCACAAGTGTATTCAGAGAAAAGAGCTTGTGTTAATCTGTAATAGTATTCGTTTTATAGAACATGAAAGCGCATTTGTATGGTTACAAAAAACACATTTTAAATTATTGCACTTATTTTACTATTACCAACATTATTTTGTGGACATGCTCCACAATGAATTCGGTTCAGCAAATAAACAGCAAGCACAGCTCAGGTCATAGATATAATGTGTAAAATATTTATATTGTGCAATATTGATTTACTCAGATATCATAACACAAGCTGTATTCGTGGGGTTACACGAGTTTTAAATTTTCAACAAATATGAATTAAAAAAAATCAAATTTACAAAAGCAAAAAAAGTGTTGGCTATTGATTAGGTGCAGGTGCCGCGCTTCAGAATGCGTAATATAAAGGCGCTGTTTATTTTAAATATTGAGAAAATGAACTTTTTTAAAATAAGGTCCAAATGCATCACTTTCGTGGGAGTCGACCATATATATATATATATATATTATATTTACTAGGTTTCAAGGCATTCAACTGAAAATAAGATCGATATTAAAATTGATAAAATCATGGTGGCCGCCGTAACCGCGTTTTCACATGAAAACGGACACATCAATAGACTCACAGACCCTGAAAACCTATGTATAGGCATACCAGGTTTAAAGGCACCTTTGTAAATTCTAAAAAAAGTATCGCCAGCTGGCTGCCATTCTGATTATCGGTGGAAAGTAGAAAATTCAATCAGGTCATCTCCATAGTCATAGGTGAATTCACATTAAAAATGGAGAGATCTAATAATTATTTTTCAGGTTACCGCGGTAACAAGATTTTTTTACCCAGACTTTGACCTATGACCTTGGGTAAAAAAAAATTGCCGAAGGGGTTGAATGTTTCTATATATTATGAATTCAATCTGTTGGACCATGTTTGCATAGTAGCCAAAGGTGGCGTCGTGCGGCGGCGCACGAAGGGGACGACAATTCCCTCCGGGCCCAACGGGCCAGGAGGTAAAAACGATTATACATTTATGTATGTCCATGGGACGGGTTTTAGAGACGTTAATACGAACGATAGAGCGTTTTCTGGCCTCTGGCCTTCAGGGTGGTGTTGCAACTGATCTCAGCACCACCTGGTGAATAATAAAGAGTTATTTTTTCAAAATAACTTTTATTAGTCATGAGATATAGAATGGAGTTATATTAGGCTTTAAAAGATTCCTAATCTGACCATGCTTTTCAGCGCAAAGCATGACTATAATCAGTGTTAAATATGTTTAATTTCTTAAAAAATCAAATGTACAAAAATATATACAGTTGAAAATATAATAAAACGTGACATAACCGTCGAATTTTTTGAAAAAAACAGCCAACTATAAAAACGATTATCTTTGGCACAAGATATTTCTACAGTTATAAGGAGTGAATTATTATCTAGCATGACATTGTTCCTATCGAAAGCAATTCGTATATTTATTCCGAATCCTCTGGGTTCTAAACAATTCCTGATTTATATACACGTTTGGTAAACAACATAATTATTCTTATTTACATAAATGTTTAAGTAAATATAATTATTTACTGTAAACACAAAAATATATTTATACGTTAGTGTAAGTTAAATATTTACACTACACGGCATCTTTCCCTAACTGACAAAAGTTTTGATTTTTTTTATTATAACTTTCAATCACACGTCTTAAAGGTAGAAAGCGTCTGTAAATTACTACTGTATTTAAAAAATCTAAAATTCACTCGCTTTAAGTTGTGGATCGCGTCAGCGAGATACAAATTGAAACGGGTGAAAATGCAGTGAAAAGGGTAACCCTCGTATTCCCAGGGAGCTCATTTGTATTTTGACGTGTGATTTAGAAAACAAGGTGAGCGAAAACTAAGGCATTTTGCAAGTAACTCAGTCAAATGGTTCATGTAATTTTCTTTCAAATGTCTTGCATGCAGAATAGTCAATGTGCTGCAATGATTCTGCTATTATTATATTCAATGATATCCGGGTCAGAAGAGGGTAATTCCGGGTGAAATTATATGCGGTCCTATCTCTCATAAAACCAACCCGGGTGAACGAATAAGGCAATGCGATTGTAGAAATGGAGAAGTGAAAAAACAATAATGTAAACGTTGTGCCGCTTCTGCAAAAAAATTCACGATTCTAAGGTGAAGTTCTCAAACAATATTGCAGCGATGTCCATGCGGTTATTTCATAAGCTTCGTGATTTCTAGTGTAGCCGTGAACGTTGTCGTTTTCCCGCTAGCTGGTCCACAAATGAAATGAATCGGGCTTTAGGCCACCTGTGTGCACATATAGGCTAAACTGGGCCAGGATAACCTCCTGAGGATGTGAGATGATTGAGATGACACTGTCCTCCAGACACAGGATTCGAAATACGAGCCCTGGCGGTCTGAGGCCGGGCACGCTACCTTTCGGTCATAGAGGCTCCCCACAATACTGACTTTCAGACGTGGATGGGGAAGAAACATTTTTTGTTGCTTTCAAACCGTCGCGACCGGGAACCGAACCCCGAAATCTGGCAAGAAAGGCAGCGGTGCTAACCGCTACCCTAGGGCCCCCGCCCACAAACCCACCAGGTGGACGATATTTTGTTGAGCCTGTCGATATCGACAGTGAAAACACATTGTTTCTAGATTTATTTAAGCTCACACTTCTTCAACTGTATAACCGCATATTTTCAGAATTTTTATATTTGAACGATTACTCAAAACTAAAGGTGTAGATGACAGAAAAAAACATTTATTCAACTTCCAAATTCATTTATAGTATTTTCTAAAAGAGACGACTTGTGTTAGCAGTCTAATATAACAACGTGGTATAATTATGTAGGTAGGCCTATGTATCGTTCCCTCGGGGTTGGCGTGTGTTGAGCTGCCACTTTGTAAAGTGGCAGTTTGGTACCCGCTGGCCCCAAAGGGACGATATATACCGACGTCCGGGCTGAATGACAATATCTGCAATATCTATTCTCGTTTGATTTTAGAAAATGGCCGCCAAGAAAACACACATTTTTAGTAAATATTCTATTGGGATAGAAGTCTAGATTTTGTGCATGTCATTTAATAAGTAATAGGCCTACTAAGAAGAATTGTGAAAGAAATCAAAAAATTATGTTACAATTCGTTTCAAGATATTTGCTTCAGTACCGTTATCCCAGCAAACACAAAACAATTGTACAACATGTGTACAACGTCGGCCCAACGTCGTTGATGTTGGCCCAACGTTGTACAAATGTCATACAAATGTTTTGTGCTTACTGGGATTACGGTGTGTAACGAGATGAACACACCACACTTGCAGGGCGTGTATCATGAACATGGCCGTGAACATCACCCCTCGTTAAGATAAACAGGTGACCATTGTCCACCTATAACAAGATTCAATTCGTTTATTATACTGACAAGTAAATTGTGATACAAACAAAATATAATTTGTTTTTTCTTTGTACCTAACCCATGTGACTTATTAGTCAGTTTGATATAATATATATATAAATATATATACATGTTCAGAAACGAGGAGTAAATATGTGAAGCTTAGTAGTTCACTATTAAGTTAATTTATGAGAGCGATGGGAAAAAAATATCGAGCTGCATGGCGTACCATATTGCAGCTCTAATTACTAGAGTCCGAAGTAGCAGCAAGCTGGGTAGGCTGAGGGGGGTTCACATGCTCCGCTTTCACCAATGAAATACCATGTTACTATCATGTGTCCACTCACGCGCTCTCTAAGCCAATCAGAGGGCGTATGACTTTAGCGAGCGTTGCCTTTAGAAATTCTTTGTTCAGTTGCGAGAATTTTCATCCAGGGTTAACATGCTTATTTTGAAAACAAATTCCCACCGCCTCCCCTTTTCGGCCACCTAAAAGACTAGAAAATTTTGATCAGGTTTTTCTTATGCTATGTTAGTTGTATCTTTTGGGAACTATTGGTTAATAATGCTGAAAATTCACTACAGGCTAGCAATTTAAATGTAGTAAAAGATGTGATGTTATTTAACCATTTCTTACAAAATGTTTGATTTAAAATACATGTTCTCTCTGGGGCGCAGGTCCCCCAATTAACAAATAAGCTAAAGCAAATTATTCGGTTGTCATAGCAACCAGCTGATATATAGATTATGCAATGTCACCCCACGTGCGGTGACATTGCATAATTGTATCCATAGTTTGTTTATTGTGCAATGTTGCCCCACATGCGGTAACATTGCATAAGTTAAGATGCAAGAACATAGCATATTATTGCATAATGTTAGAAAGTTTGTGGTCTTGCAATTTTATCTTCAAGTTCAATAATTAAAATGTCGCCAGCCGACCATATCCACCAAACCATGTGTGTTTGTTTTTATTTGTGTGTTATTATTGTTGCGAACATAAGTAACAATTATGGCACGCCCGACAGCCCTCTCGTCTTAACCCTTTAACCGCCAAATTATTTAATTTTACTTTTCACCCACTTGAAGTTGTGTCTCGCTGACGCGGTCCACAACTTCAAGTGAGTGAAAATTATTCAGATTTGACAAATAGAGGTCAACTCTTTTTCAAATCTTGCTGGTTGATGTCACATTTTATCTTTGACTTATTTAAAATGTGATACTTAATGTGCTAATAAAAAATGAAAACCCGAATATATGCGGCACCGGCGGTAAAGGGTTAACCCATCTAGTACCACCCACATTATACCCTCACACAGTAATGTGTGTAAATTACAATTACATGTCATGTTTACTGATCATACATAATATTATATAGGTTTGAATAATGATTTAAAGAATACAACTAAACGTACGTTCCCAAGGTGTTCTTGAGGTCAATTAGCGATAGTTATATTTTATTTTTAATTTCTGACACTGAAGATTATCTAGTAAATCGATTGAGGGATCCGATAATCCAACCAAGGTCATCTACGTTTACTTACAATATATTATTCAGTATAAATGCGTATGTTGTGTTCTAACTTTATTTGTGTTTTTAACCATGCAGTAATATTTTTTTTGCACCAGGTTAACCAAGCGAGTTTAGCAATGATAATAATAATAAATATATATTTATTTTAAAAATAATACCCTTAGAATACCATTATTGCTGCATCAGGCAACCTCTACCCGTAATCATTTAATTGCGAATACGGCCAATCCACATTTTGTGTACACAAATTCTATATTATGTTTAATGAAATACGGCAAGTACGGCATATGATATTTTGTATACATTCTGGCTGCATGAGCTACCAAATTGATTTATCTATTTTGTTTCAAAATAGGATTATAATTAATGATAATAGAGCATTAAAGGATGACAATTAAATTTTGCTCTGGGTATGTCTGCTGGGTGGTGTGTGGACAAAAAATAACAAGAGGACTGAAGTCCTATATCATCCCCCGCCATAAATTAGGTTAGACTTTTTGCGGTCACAAATATTTAAAAAGTTGATTTGTGGTAGCCATTTTAAATTTCAGTAAAATCACATGCACATTTCCAGATCGTGGGTAATGTGATTGTACAATGTGAATTATTACTGATTTCAATTTTTCAGTTTTTGCGCCCACAAGAAAATATGAAGTTTATCCATGGCGGCCATTTTGAATTTCAGTAAAACCTTATAAAAATCACTTGCACATCTCCATATCGTGGGAAATGTGATGGTAAAATTTGAATAATTCTTTCTTTAAGTTTTGTAGTTTTTGCGCCCACAAAAAAATTTGAAGTTGACCTCTGGCGGCCTTTTTGAAATTTGGTAGCATCTCTAAAAAATCACTTGCATATCCCCATGTTGCTACAAATGTCATGTTAAAATTTCAAAAAGATTTGACCAGTAGTTTTTGAATTTTTGCGCCCACAAGAAAACGTGACGCCGGACAAAATCCTGGCGGGACTAAAATCCCCCTTTCCCTACGGGCGGGGGATAAAAAGTGATAAAAAGTATCAGACAAAAAGAAACAGTTTTTACAAGGACAAAAAGTAGCAGAGATAAAAAGTAAATGCATGTTTTAACTAAGACAAATAAGATGGTCATTTATTTTAATTATGATATAATATTTGTCATCTTTTTAATTAAGATAAATAAGATTAAATATAAAAATGGCAAAAAATAAATACGGTTTTATGCTTCCCTTATTTTTGATTTATTATATGGCCGGTCGTTGTTACTTAATGTAACTAACTATCGTTATAAGTAAATAAAAAAGTTATTATTTACTTACGTATTTATATCAATATGTGCTAATTTCTCTTCTGCCAGGTCTTGCTAGCCGTATAGTTCGAGAAGAAGAAGAAAAATGTTTATTCGACAAATGACACTGAACAAAATACAAATCAAATAACATATCAGGATGACTACCATTAAGACTCAAAGAGTCGCTGGCATGGAAGCCACCTAATAAAAAATAAAGGTAAATCACGATACAAAATTATTATACAAAATATTATGCAACTTGTCAGATTAAATTTAAAAGGGACTGTGCAAATGAAAAAGTTTGGATAAATATGGGATAGGATTTTAACTCAAACTTAAATTTTATCCAATCACAATAATCTCCACCCAGCTGAGCCGGTCAGTCGCGTCAGCGAGACACAGCCACAAAATGGGCGAAAATTACAAATAAATAACATTGTAGCCAAAAGGAAAATGTCATCTTACAACTATGCCACATTAAAGCCTGGATGGTTATATAGTTATGTGTCATTTTAAAAAATTGGGTTCGAGGGATACGCTTTTGTTGAGAATTAACATGTGAGGTTAATTTTTTTTGATGAAATCATTTTTCAAGACACGGTGAAATGGGGGGGGGGGATAATGGCCCAAGTATGATAGTCTACCCCTAATTTAATAATCCCGTCATGTGACAGGCTGAGCCAGTATTTCATTGGTCGGGAGTAGAATGGTTATGGTGCGTTTTGATATGACTGTATGTTATTATTCACCAGTGAAGTCGAAAAACTAGATTAAGATATTTTTCTTCATCATATCCCAGTTCAATTGAAAATTATTTTGCGAATAATCTATAAATATCTGGGGGACGATATAGCATTCTGTGAATCGCAGTGACATCACTCTGTGAAAACAAGGTTATATAAGAACCCTCCCCCATACTTCATTGTATTAGCCAGCTCGGTGAAAACACAGGAGGTCGAGGTCATTGAGTTTCACAGAATTGTGTCACTGACAAGATATCACACACCTTTGAGGTCAAGCTTCGCAGACGAACTAGGGCAGAGTGCTGCATTGAAGCCACAAAACGCATAATATAAGTGTGCGCATATAGATATATAGATATACATATATACTATGGTAGGCGTCCGAATTCACCGCACACCGTCCGTAATCACCGACCGAAATCACAGCGGCGTCTGAATTCACCGCTCACCGTCCGAAATCAAAATGACTTACGGTGATTTCGGACCTTAATCATTGCATTATTTACTAATCAGTTCATTTATTTATTCATTCATTGAGTCATTCATTCACTCATTCATAGTCCTACTCATTCATTTCTTCATTCATTGCTTTATATATTCATTCATTTATTCATTCTTTCATTCATTTATTCTTTCAGACATATATTTATTCATTCATTAATTCATGCAATTATTCATGCTTTCTCTTGTTTATCTATTCATTCAATTAGTCAAACATTACTATTTTTTATTGATTCATTCGTTTATTTACGCATTATTATATTGACTTTGTGGTTCTAAAGTCCATTCATGCAAACCCAGGCGACAAAAGATGTTAAACTAATGTTGGATTAGAATTGAACTAACTTTGAACAAACGCACCTGGAAAGTAGCAGATTCCACCCTTTAATATCAATGGTTCTTAGTCAATGGTCGCAATTCGTCAAGTTTGTCAGATTCAGCCAGTTTTTATACTTTTGCAATACAAAGTAGAAATTCAAGCTTTGATCTGACAAAATAAAATTTACCTTGTCCATGAATGTGTTTTTAAAGTCTATTATCAAACAGTTTTCCGCATGGAAAAGCAGACATGCTGGAAACACAGGCATGTTGGAAACAACTCCATTCAGACTCACTTACAAATGACTGGATGGAGAGAAGAATACTGACAGGTGGATTTATTTAATGCACATAACATTATATTTTATTTTAAACACTTATCAAAATTTTTTCAAATATTGATAATATTATTATTTAATATATTTGACTTGGTGTTACAGTCTGTGTTGAGAATTGAATCAAACGATTTGAAAGATGAAACATCTCTAAGATAACCATACATCACGTTTTATGTTGTGGTGGAAGTTTACTAATGATGGGGTAGACAGGCCAGATGTGTAAATAAAGACAATTGGAAGGTAGAGAGACGTGTGTTATATTAGCTACACCTGATGCAATCAAACAAACGTCCTCATCACAAGCTCCTTTGTTCTCCAGCTCACAAAGTATGTTCCGTGCTCGCAAGTCGAATGTGTTTGTGACTGATTTAGTTTTCTAGTTTGCTCTCTTATAAAACAGAAAAAATTAAGCCAAGTTACACATTGCCAATATAAAAAATGTATGACTTAGACAATAATCACATTAGACTAAGTAACTGTTCAATAATTGCTCAGTTTGTTTCTGAATATTAGTGTTGGGCCACCGCTGATTGTGCTTTCTAGTGATATAGACACATCAGAGGGTTGAATGAAATAAGAATACCACAATAGCAACATCATAATGTATCAACGTAAAATTATAATATGTTATATTTGAAATATATTTTAGAATTATATCAAAAGTACAAAGTGACTTAATATATGTTATTTTGATAAATCCAGACAATTATATGGAATGAGTTTTGTGAGAATAATTATACCACAAGAATGTGAACACTTGGCCTTATTCTCCTCAACTCTTCAATAAATAATTACTCCTGAAACGTTTCTTTCATTTGGTATGCTACACATGGCTATTATACATGATTATACATAATTATGTAGTAGAAAAGTTCAAACGCACGTCATCTGAAAACTGCCTTCATTTGTTTATAGTAGGGCGGATTATGACCCAAATCAGGCAAAAGCGTGACCTGCTGGACAAAAGTATGAAACTTGGTACAGTTACTCTTTTGACACTACTGAACAATTTCAGAAGGGTAGCCCGAAAATCGTAGTCAATTATCTTAGTGAAAAACATGTTTTACGTAACCATGGCAACGCTAAAAACCTAAATCAGTAATATATGGACTATCCGTGATATCAATCGAGCTGAATAAATAAATCCCCTTTAAAACTGATATTCAGGACAACATACAATACCACCTCGAACATTACGGCTGTAAACCACGTGGTTAATTTGAAATTGCCGGTTACCATAGCAACCAGGCATACAAAAATACAGAAATTTAATTGTACCTGTCTTTATTCTCCAGATTAACGGGTTATATCGGCACCCAACTTTATATTAACACTCCCGGCCCTTCTTTAGAACGTTATAGACAATCTCTGATAAAAGTGATAACATAAACAAGTGAGGATATACAGAAATATTAATGTTCCCATGGATACCTACGAAATTTCTTCTGACAGATAACC
The DNA here is from genome assembly GCA_964017125.1 of Flabesymbios commensalis. Taxonomy (NCBI): domain Eukaryota; kingdom Metazoa; phylum Annelida; class Polychaeta; order Terebellida; family Flabelligeridae; genus Flabesymbios; species Flabesymbios commensalis. Next base: position 26,692,328 of record OZ024915.1, read on the forward strand.
ATATATTTTTTTTACAAAATATGTATATAATATAAATATATATATATGTTTAAAATATTATTTGTGAAAAAATAATTACCCCCCCCCCCATCTTGATTATCCCGTCTTCGAAAATTTTATGACGTCATCATTTTATGACGTCATACCTTGCTTATTACCGCTGAGTACTGATTTTTCAATGCCGGTTGCGCATTTTTCTTTGATTTCTCAGCGTTTTTCTTGATATTTTGCAAGGGCTATTTTATAGCAAAAGCCCACAAGCCGTGAACATTTAACTGTGTCATCGTTTATACATAATTAATGTAATCCTGTAAATTCCAAAGTATGCTTTTAAAGTATATTCAAGGGCTTTTTAAATCCCAAACTGTATATTGAAGGGTGTCATTTTGGTCAAGATTATATAATGTTCAAAAGCGTGTTTTTGTTCAATACTGTACATGCACGGACAAGGGTTTTGGCATATTACTGCCCGATACCCCCGCCATCTGCCCCTCCCCCCCCCCCCACTCCAGAATATTATTGTGCACATGCATCCTGTACAACATTAATTGAGATTGTTGTATCACTTGCGGAGGAGGTGACCTATTAAAATGTACCGCTGACAGTAAGGCAGACGATGGAAACCATGCACACGCACATTCTCACAATAATAATAGATTGTTTACCTTCAAATTTAAGGACACAGACCACAAACCCCCAAGAGATGTAATGTATCATCATTGCCCAGAAATTGCAACTGGTGAGGCGATTTCAAACAAATCTGAGTATCAAGTAAGTTTGACAACATTCAGAAACCACCACAAAGATTATATTGAGCAGAATGTAGAGAAGACGACGACAAATTCAAGCAAATAATTGAACCTCGAGTTTTGCTGAGCCGGTAATAATGTATGATAATGATCACTTCATTGAAAGCAAAAGTTATTTTTTAAATCTATTTTTCATAGTATACACGATCGCCCACTGCTTGAGATGTATTATATAAAGGATTAATAAAGCTCGATTAAAATTGAGATTTTTCATGGTGAATGTCAATAACGGTTTGATGGCGTGAATTGCCTACTGTAGGCTTAGTTGTCTTCATTCCTTCAAATTATCTGAATCTTTCTTAAATGTACAGCACCAGGATGCACAAGCATCTTAAACCTGTTCAACAATATCACATCATAATTATGTTTTTCATTTCCAAAAATAAAGCAATCGCAATATCACGCCATACCAACTATAAGGAACCCTCATTGCCTACTGAAATAAATATTTACACACTTACGAGTAGTGGGAAAATAATTGACAATCACTTGTAACATGGGATTTCAATTAGCTATGACCGTTTCATGACTCTAGAAATAATAATAATAATATTGGTAGTTCTTATATAACGCACATACAATGCTATGTTCGCTTCATAGACATTACCCCTGGTCACTAGACTTGTTCATTCATGTACCATTTCAACTCCCTTTTGGATCATACGGCACTGCAACCATTTCGGCGATAGGAACTTATCACTTGCCATCTATGCCCTACCAACATTTTTAATAATTAAAACATTTACACCTGAGTGAAGTGAAGCAAGTGAGGGCGATGTACATTGCCTAAGGACACAGCATCGAAACAGTGATGTCTCAGCGCTATGTTCAACCCGTTGTACCATTGTGCCACGTCCCTCTTGGCACTAAAAGGAGTATTTTTCAGTTTCCATCACCGCTGGGTGCTTGATGTTTGCCACTATTGTACGAGCCAATACGTTGTGAGTGTATAACTACATAGGCTGACTTTGTCTCCCAGGGCGCTACATTCATGTTCCACAATATCAATAAAGGTTTTCAAAAATGCCATTGAAAAAGAAACTGCGGGCGAAAACAAGCCGTTTCTGTTCTTTATAAGGAGAAACTCGAGTCTGGAGATTCTATATAGCATGGGCCTCTTTCATGCATTTGAACAACAACCTATTGACGCATGTGTCCCTTTCTTTTTAGAGCGGGACACGACGCAATTGTTAGAGCGCGCAGCTCTGTCAATGTCGCTGCCTGCCGTGCGGTTTCGAATCTCGCTTGGAGCAGGATTTTCATATAAATATCATGTTTTTCCCCTCTCAATATTGGGACATTGTTTCGATGTTGTGTCCTTGGGCAAGGCACTTAACCCTCACATGCTTCACTTCACTCAGGTGAAAATCAGTACCTGGTAGGACAGAGATGGCAATGTGTATGATAAGTTCAATGCGCCGAAAGGCTGTAGGACTGTATGCTCTCCGTGGAGTTGATATGGCACACGAGTGAACAGGTCCAGTAACCAGGGGGTGAAAATGTAAAAAGTCGGATGAAATACTTGATATCAGACTATATACCTGCACCTTTTTTGTTGTTGTTTACTGAAAAAGATGCATCTGTATAGCTAAGATTAGAAATGGGAAAGACATAACGTAAGAGAATATCTTAATCCTGGGTAGCTGGCTGTTGTTGCTGTGTTGTGTTGCTGTGTTGCTATGGCAGTGGCTATAAATCAACGATGATACCAAATTATAGTTATGTGATGTTCGGTGGTTTGCTTTTGCATAAGGCTCTCTGGAAACAAAAGGCAATTTTCTTGATCAGTCTGGTTGGGCAGTTAGTAGCGCTATATTTTAAAAGGTGATCCGACATCTCAATTTTGGGACATCGTCTTTTTTATTTGAGCACACCGCCGCTATTAACTTTTAAACGGAAACGGAACTTTTTAACGGAATTTTATTTAGGACATAGAAATGTTTTTTTCTAATCCGTTATAACGGTCTACTAATCCGTTATAACGGTGTAGTAATCCGTTATAACGGTTTACTAATTCATTATAACGGTCTACTGTTCCCCTTTAATAATCTACTATTCCGTTATAAGTCTAATATTTCGTTGTGACGGGATCCTACTTCGTTATAACGGTTTTATAGTCCATTATGACGGTCTACTATTCTGTTATAACGGTATATTATTTCATTATAACGGTCTACGATTTTGTTATAATGATTTACAAATCCGTTACAACGCTAAGGTATTTTGTTATAACGGTCTAGTATTTCATTCTAACTGTATACTAATCCGTTATAGCGGTCTACTATTCAGTTATAACAGTCTATTATCCCGTTATAACGGTCTACTAACCGGCTATAACGGTCTACTATTCCGTTTTAACGGTCTAGTATTTCGTTATAACGGTGTACTATTCCGTTATAGGGGTCTATTATTTCGCTATAACGGTCTACTATTTCGCCATAGAGGTCTAGTGTTTCGTTACAGCGGTCTACTAACCCTTTATCATGCTTATGACGGTCTAGTATTTTGCTCTAACCGTCTACTTTTTCGTTATAACGGGTTAATAGAACGTTATAACTAATTAGTAGACTGGCGGAAGACCATTATAATAAATTAGTAGACCGTTATAACAAAATAATATACCGTTATAACGGAATAGTATACTATTATAACGAAATACTATAGCGTTATAGCGAAATACGGTACCGCTAAAACGAAATACTCAACCTTTATAACGGAATAGTAAACCGTTATAAAGGATCAGGAGACCGTTATAACGTATTAGTAGACGTTATAACAGAATCGTGGACTGTTATAACGACATAGTGGACGTTATAAGGGATTAGTAGACCGTTTTAACGAATTAGAAACAAATATTTCTGTCCTAAATGCACTTCCGTACTTATGGCATCACTAGAGGCCTTTGTTCTATGTTTTTGTGCATCAGACTATACGGACTATGCACGCTGGTTCCCGATACATATTAGACATGAAAACACCCTTACTAGAATTCGGAAAATAATTTTAACACTGCAGGGCGCTGCATGCCTAAGTCGCACAATAGATTTTAATGCCTGCGACAGGACCAAAAACAACGATCCCACCAAAAATTATTGTGACGCTGTTGCCCTTACTGACTATTTTTATTGTATTCCTGACTATTAATATATTGTATTCCTGAGGTGGTTAGTAAAATATAAATTCAAAAATAATTAGTCTCTGTATGTTAAAACAAGCAATTCCAGTGGAAAATCTGACGAAAATAATGTAATTGTGGACCCCAAAATAACTTAGCAAGTCAATGTCGTGGTTAAGACATATATGATTTTTCTCCCACGATAATATTCCCTGGCCGCTATAAATATCAGAAATACTTCGTAGTCTTGCTTACAAACATCAGTATCAGGCTATAAACATGATAAATAACATTATAGTATGGTATGTGGAAATATTACACGAGCCCGAATGAAAAGATTATTACAGTGATTATTTGTGAAATTATATGGCTTATGAAACATTTAAACACATGTGTTTGCTTCAAAACATACCAATCAGTTGATTATGGGTTGTTATTGTAACCATACCTCGCATGGTATAAATTGATGTCTATTAGAATTAAAATGTTTTTTTTTATACCATCGATGTAAACATATATTTAGGTCAATAAATAAATCTATTATTTCCGATATGTTATTTATATAAGTATTATGTGTTCACCGTTGTTGCTATGATTACGGAATCACTAAAAAAACAAGTACAGTTACTCGAATTGTTGGGCTACATTTTACCATGTTTACCCAGGGGCCAGGCTGGCTTAACAGACACGATCGGTTGTGAAAGGTTTGATTCTGAAAATCATATCCACATGATTGTGCCCAGGATCACAACCTAGATGGACTCCCGCGTGAACAAGCTACTGAAAACGTGTGAGAAACAAAAAAATAAAAATGAGTGAAATAGCATAAATGAAATTTTTTGTCACTCTAATGATTTATTAGGTTCTCAAAAAAATTAGGCAGCTTATTTACGACAGAATTTGTATTAGAGATGTAATGAATAATTAGGAGTAAAACATAGCCGCCATCTTGGATTTGATAACACGTAGTAGATCTTCAAACATAAAACCTTTTGTTATTGAGTTTGTCGTCTTTGATTTAGTCGAAAAGGTGTTACATGGAAGATGGAGTTTTCATTTCACAGTTAAGAACAACATGTCATAGATCCTAAATGGCTGCCATCTTGGATTTCATCCTTAGCTGACCTACAGTAACCATTAAAATATTTCATCAATAATTTAGTGGAAAATGAGATATTGCATAATAAGCTTTGATTTGTATTCCAAAAGTTAGAAATTAATCAGATCCAAAATTGGCCACCGGCGGCCATTTTAAATTTTGGCTTCTCACACATTTTCAGCAGCTTGTTCACGAGGTAGAACCCCCTACGTTGTGCTCAGAAACATTTGTAGATAAGAATTTCATTTGTCGACCTTTTACAATCGGCCGTGTCTATTTGCCAGAAAAAAAATCCTTCCAATATGGGTCAAATAAGACAATAATCTAACAGACCATGCATGATATTCAGTCGTTTACAATGAAATTATTGAGTGAAAGACAAAAGTTTGTCCAATCTGAGTAGTCAGCGGTAATAAGGACGGTGTGACGTCATAAAATGATGACGTCATAAAATTTTCGATGTCGAGTTGAGGCAAACATAGGGGGGTTAAATTTTTTTTCAAATAATGAACTGGTGGTTCATTTAAAGCTTATATGTAATGTAGATGTATACATTTGTAAAGAAATGTATCAGAGGATATCTCGTCCGTATCCATGGCAACATGATAATTACTGTATATATACTCACTTGTTTATGTTATCACTGTTATCTGAGATTGTCTACAATGCTTTACAGAAGCGCTGTTAGTGTTAATATAACTTTCTGTAACGCTATAATCCGTTAAGTTAAGGAATAATGACAAGTAAAAAATAATTTCTGTAATAATGAATACGTGGTTGCTATGGTAACCAGAAATTTCTAACAAAACAGAGGTTTTACTGCGACTGTAATTAAGATGATGATGTTTTTTCCGTGTATATCGGTTTTTTAAAGGGTTTATTTATTTATTACGCATTGAACCACCGATATTATTGATTCAAGTTTTTTATGTTGCCATGGTTACGTAAAATGCCATTTTTACTAAGAAAATTTATTCCGATTTTTGGGCTACCCTTCTGAAAATGTTCAGTAATGTCGCAGGGGTAACTGTGCCAATTTTCATACTTTTGTCCAGCCGGTCACGGTTCGACCCATAATCCGCCCTACTATTATGTCTTATGACCATTACGAAGCCAGAACCCATAATTATCTGTGCATGTATCTATCTATTTATTCACCAGCTATTGTATCTGATCATGAAAACATTGCTAAAATCAGAATTGAGCATGTTTTCTTTCAGGAGATCATAGTACTCAGCATCCACCCATTCATTCATCCATTCATGTATCCAATTATCCATCCATTCATTCATCATCCATCCATCCATCCATCCATCCATCCTTTCATTCTTCCATCCATCCATCTATCCATCCATCCATCCATCCATCCATCCATCCATCCATCCATCCATCCACCCATTCATGTATCCATCCATCCATTCATTCATTATCCATCCATCCATCCATCCATCCACCCATCCACCCATCCATCCATCAATCCATCAATCCATTAATCCAACAATCAATCAATCAATCAATCAATCAATCAATCAATCAATCAATCAATCAATCAATCAATCAATCAATCAATCAATCAATCAATCAATCAATCAATCAATCAATCAATCAATCAATCAATCAATCAATCAATCAATCAATCAATCAATCAATCAATCAATCAATCAATCAATCAATCAATCAATCAACATCGATCTATCCATTCATGAATTAATGAATGGATGGATCAATGGGTTGGTTGAGGCAGCCTGAGCCCACATTATGGCCTGTATGTTTACGTGTTATGCTTAAGTTCGCTAGGTATTGACTGATGTAGTTTGAACACACATTGGTGGGTGCTCTGTATGTTTAATACAGTATGGGTTATGCTGTCGAGGTATGAGGCAACAAAATCATTATCGTTTCCATTACCTAAATATATGTTAGGACGTAGCTTTCTCTCCCATTAGACTGTAAATGAGGGTAATTTTGTTTTGCTTTTGGGGCTTGTCCGTTGTATGAGTTCAGAAACAATTTGATATTTACAGAATAGCAGGGAAACCCAGGAATAAATAGCTTTAAAAATGTGTATATCTTACATAAGGCCTACAGCAACTTCCCAATAACTGTGAAACAATCATCTCGGAGGTGTTGTTTGTGCTGTATAGTCAAACACATACCGGCATGTCTGATGTGTCAATGTGATTTATATTAGGCCTATTATGGCATCGTCGTCATCTTTGACGTCAGACATTTACATATATGTGATGGGAGATGATCAACGGAGCCATAGTGCAGCAGAGAGTCAGCATTCCGTACATTATAATTACCTGACACGTCATCTTATTTAACCCATTAAGTGATTTAATTGAGAAAATTTCCCTCACTTGAAGCTGTGTCTTCCTGACGCGATACACAGCTTCACATAAGAGAACATTTGTATTTCTGTTTTTTTTTACAGATTTGTCAAACAGTCATGTTTAAATCTTTCTGTGGATTGAAGACAAAATTCACCTTGAAAACGTATGCCTACTATTGAAATATTAATAAAATGTTAAAAATAATATAGTTGTCATCGACACATAGAGGGTTCAATCGTCGAAGAGGCAGCCTGACCTTTCCTACAGGCAAGTCGTGGCACAAACATGGGGCGCTGATCCCATGTTGGTTTGATGCTGGGCCAGCGTCGCAGATTGTAAGCCAGCATTAAAAAACATGAGCCGAACCTATTCTGTTTGTTGGGACTACAACCTTAATATCACTTGCCACAAATATAATCTAATTATAACCGTAATCTAAAAACGATTCATGGTCATGGTTAGCGCTTAAAAGGTAAATGAATAACAGTAAATGAATTATTGCTAAATGCCCTTAGTACGATAACTGTGAGGTAATTCAGATGTGTATAATTATAATATAGCCTTTGATATTTTAGTGTTGGTTTGGGGCGTTTGGGTTGGTGGTGACTGTTTCAATGATGCCTGTACATACGAGACACTATGGGGATAAATGTCATTGACACATAACGATGGTGAAATTATCAATGTTTGTATTCTAAAATGATGAGTAGTAATAACGTATATGACTGGGCCTGGGCTAATCGACACTCAAACAATTAACTTAAATTTATGTCTTATAACCTACATTCCCCATTGGGCTCAGACATAGACCCTTGACCAGTATTGACGCACCCTTAAAACTATTTGAAAAGTAGTAAATTATACTAGATTGGAATTGTGACTTTTCAAGTAACAATAATATTTGGGCTATGTTTTATGAGTTTTTGTAGCGGCCATTTTACATTTTGTTGGGTTATTTGTTCTATGACAGATTGATTGGAATTTCGCGTATGAGTTTTTTGGCAGCCATTCTGAACTGGAATTTTAGACTTCAGACTTCGGACTTAAGACTTCAAATTTCAGAAGTCCCTACTGAGCTTTTGCACTTGTAAATAAATATATATTTGTTTGTCAAATGGAATCGCATTCAGAGTGCCCAGTACACACATTGACTTGTCTCTTTGTTGACTTAATGTTGTATCACTATCCCAGACGCTAGCCCAAAATTAAAACAACATTGCTTCAACTTTTTGTGTTTATATAAAATTGCGACTGTTATTTTAAGTTTTCAACTGCCCATACCTAATACACAATATTGGTTTAATACTGGGCCACTGCCTGCGACGCTGGCTCGGAATTAAAACATTGGATTAATGTATTTGTATTATCAAATCTAGAGACTAAAGGGTGGAGTCAGTCTGGACATAGGGGCACCCTGTTCACCCTCCTGACAATGAATGGAGAATCACCCGACGTGTACACTATTGAACCAACATTGGACCCTATTACAGGCCTACTGCCGTGCAATCCAAAATGCAGTATATGCTCACTTTACAAGTAAGCAGATACTGCCTTTTGAATTTAAAGAGCAGCATAGTGCAGTATCTGCTCACTTTACAAGTAAGCGGAAACTGCCTTTTGCCATTCAAGAGTATAATGATCCATGAAATCATGGATAAACCAGAAGAGCATGTTGAATGACTTCGAAAAGTCATAGCACATAGCACCCCTCCTGACTACTCTGGGAATGTTGTGTCAAAATTTGAAGTTGAAAACTCAGGGAGAAATAGCATCTTACAAAAACGTGCCAAGAATAATAAGTTTAAAGTTCCGTTGAAAACTCAATATATTTGGGCATAGCCCAAATAAAAATAATAATGTAACATGAGGTCATTCTGCTCTCCGTATGCCCGAAGCAAGGTTAGTGTGAATTTAGCTATAACAGTGTTGTAACCATCAGTTTAACGCTGACCAGTATGCCAGAAGCTGGTTTTGGTTTAAAGAGACCCCTTGGGATGAGACATTTTCAATGTTGTCAATTTCGAAATTGTATTTATTTGAAGCTATATAGCATACTGATCTTAACTAAAAATACAAAAAAGTCAAAAAACAATTTTAAAGCACCAAAAAAGAGTGAAATACAGTGTAGTTATATTTCCAGGTCGTATATTACCATGTAAACAAATCAAGTCAGTAATATACCGCACTTTACAACACATATTCCCACGTCTTGGACGGTAAGATCAGAGCAATCGCCGCTAATTGGTGTCTTATAGTCAGGACATAGGGAGATACGCCTGCAGCACCGATTGTCTGCCCAACGCTGGCCCGACAGCATCACCATGTGGTCCAATGCTGTAGGAACATTTAACCGTCCTTTAGCAAGTGTTTAGGTATACAAAAAGTTTGTTTGGGTTTTAAGCGGATTCATAGGAATGTTAGTAAAAAAAAAAAAAAATCTAAAAACTCTGAAAAAAATAAAATCATGATCTGGGGGATACACTACTTCATTACAAAACTAAAAAAGAAAATTGATGTCATCCCAAGGAGCTGCTTTAACACGATGATAAACCGGTGTGTTATGTTGCCAAAAGTTAACCATTTAGCATTAGGTTAAGGAAGTTGATGGCAATAGCAGCTCGAAATCAAATCATGAAAATAGCTAAATTATCATAATTATCCATGGAATACTAATAGACGACATTCATAATTGTGTAGAGTCATTAAAAAAAAATCAACATTATAACATATTTTTGTTATATATGGAAATGCAAATCAAAATACTTTTTAAGACATTGCAGGTATCAACTTCTTTATTTTCAAATCAGTGATGTACCAAACAAAATTATACACACATATATGCATGCCTATCGCAATTAAATACTAATATACCAATCGAATTAATGAAATATGTTCTTATCTCAGATTTTATTGTACATACATATGACAATGAAATATTAGCCTTTACAACGCTAAAATAAATTTCGTATAAAATATGAGCTGATAAATGATGACTTAATATATACTTTTTATGACGCACAATAACATCGGAGATAATACAAAATGTAATAACCCTTTCAGCACGGGGACCGTCTGTTGACGTTAAGACGCCTGATTCTAACGTCTGTAGACGTCAAATTCAGACGTCTATAGACGGTTCACGCGCTAAAAGAACTTAAATTATAATTGCCCTACACCCATAACATAGGTAGCCTACCCAAATGAAGCAAAACGATGTAACCAAGACATTAATCATTTTTTCAATTTGAAATAATCAGAAATATTTTCATTAGCTTTTTCTGCTTTATTTGCTTCATTTTTAATTCTTTCCGCGCAGGGACCGCCTTTAGACGTCTGACGTTTATATACGTTAGATCAGAAATGCATTATGCATTTCTGGTTGGATTCAGACGTATACAGACGGTCCCCGTGCTGAAAGGGTTAATACATCTTTTATTATCTCAGATGTTACTGTGCGTCATAATTTATTCTCGCAAATTTTATTGCGCAGTATAGATTTTAATATAATTATTATTCATGTATCTTATGTAGGACCTACTCACAAAATCTGTTAGACCAATAATCTGTCGGCCATCACAAAATTGCCTCGTGGGTTGACGGATGGCAGCATATTAGGATCAATGATGTCATCATCAATGTAATGGTCATCATCCAACTCAACAACGAATATGAATTTCCCTGTGTCTTCTTGCTATGTTGTGCAGAACACAGCAAGCCACAATTATTATAATCAATCTGGTGCTTAATTTAGTGTGGAGGCCAAAGTGCAAACATGCAAATCGTCTTAAAAATTATTTTCAAATGCCAAACAATCTCTCTATAATTCGGGTCATTATATGAGACAGATTGTAATGCTGCTCATTATCTGTTGTTGGCCTAGCGATTGGCGTGAGGTACAGCAAGCATGGGTACCCGGAATCCCCAAGCAACAGTCCTCTTGTACGCTCATCCTCATACATAGGGTCTTATGTCAGTAAATGTGGTCCCGTGGGAATTGCATGTTAATTCTTGTTCAACCTATGTTCAATTGAAAGAAAAATTAATACTGAACAAAATAAAATAGGGTGTCATTTTTTTCTGAAGCTCTAAAGGTCATTTCCGGGGTCTTAAAGGTCATGACCCTAAAAACACAAAGGGAATTTTTAAAACGAAACGAAATAGTCAACATTCATAATTAATAAATATTCTGAAGATTTTCCGGACATTTCCGGTCTCTTGAAGATCATAACCCTAAACACTCATATAGTTCATAGGCCAGAATTGATCACCGTGCGACCCCCCCCCCCCACCCCTACACACACACACTACTCACCCACACCAACTTTTTGTTAAGCTTTGATATGTCCAAAACATGAAATGAGATGTTACCAGTAAAAAATAAGGACGAAATATCTATTTTAAACGCTTATGTTGGGGTACCCCCAAACCTAAAATTAGGGGTTAGTGTTACGCAAACGTCTGTCGTTGCAGTTGTAGCTGACCAATCTACACAAGCAACATACCATATAAAAGATAACTAAATATCCATTCTACTGAAGTATTGCATGATCCAGTGGATTAAACAGTTATCTCTACATATACGTTTAAACATTTGTTTTAATACAAATAATCAAAATCGACAACAAGACAGACTAGTAAACATGGTCAATGGAAACAACTTAATGAAACATAATTATTGGCCATATATATAATATTGACCTATGTTTTCTAAACCCAGATGTGTATATCCTTAAAACTGAGTGGTATTTAGATTTGTACATTGCACATTGCATATATATTTTTAATCGAAAGAATATTGCAGACTTTTTTCAAAATGTGTGGAGTTATCCTGAGTTGAAATATGAAACATTGAACTTTGATCTGCAATTAGGATTATTTTTTTGGTCCCGCTTGTTTTTACATAATTGGTGTGTGCTGAATTCGAATCTGTCGGATAAAATTATATATTTGGTGTCCTTCACCTTTAAATAAGCAGAAAACAAAATGGCCGCAAAAACCACATCTTTTCTATATTTTTGTTACAAATTATTGCACGATTTCTGGTTTCTGCATGATTTTGAGTTGATGAATTTATGTCTCATGTTTTTCGATCAAAATGACCTTTATTTGACCTTCAAATTCAAAATGGTTACCGCCGACAGACAAATAAAAGTGTTTTTTATGCACGTGAACTATAATATCATAAACAACATTTGTTCACTGGAAATCTAAAAAGTAGACTACGTATTACGGTAGATTAGGTTGCAAGGCATTCGAAACTGTGTTTAAGTACAGTATATTCTAACATGCTTTGATGTGCTAAGTATTGAGAATGGCATCATTATTTTAATAGTAAATATGCAAAATGACGTCCATCTTGGATTTTACGAAAAACTATAGGTCAGACGATGAACAATAAACGCCAGAAATGCTTGTTTCGGCCACCAAGTCACACAAAATCAATAAATTGAGCAATTCCGAGCCAAAAATTAAAAAAGAGGTTAAATTTACATTTTGATAGCCATTTTGTTCCTTGTTCATATGAAGGTAAATTTCGCGGCCATTTTGGCTTTTTTTCTTTGAAATTTATTCGTCAGTAACGTTTAGTCCTAATCCACTATGTTACCACAAAAACATCATATTATTGTCCACATGTTTAGCAGTATACTTATAGTAACAGTAAATACATAAAAACGGCGGATGTCTTGGATCTAAAGGTCAAATAAAGGTCATTTATTTCCAAAAACACAAGAAAAAAATTAACAATTATAAATCTTGCAGAAACCACAAATTGTGCGTTTATCTGCGACAAATTATAGAAAATATGGGTTTTCTTGGCCATTTTGTGTTTTGCTAATTTGAAGGTAAAGGTCGCCAAATATAGAACGTTATCTGGCAGATTCACATTCAGCACACGCAAATTATTAAAAAACAAGTGTCTACAAAAGTATAAGCCTACACTAAAATTCCGAGCAAAGTTGCATGTTTCAGATTTCAACCCAGGCTAACTAGACTTATTCTCTTAAAATGCTGCAATATTCTTTTAAAAAAAATATGTGTGATATTTATATATATAAATAACACACATTTGAAAGCATACACATACCTGGGTTCAGAAAACATAGGCCAGATATGGATATATCCAATAACTACCATTTAATATGTTGTTTTTAATGACCATGTTGACTAGTTTGTTTTGCTGTTCATTCTGATTATTTTATAATAAAAACATGTATGAGCGTATGTGGAGAGACGACTGTTTACTCTACTGTAATGGGTGATATATTAGTAGAACGGGAATTTAATTATCTGTTATATGGCATATTGCATGTGCAGATTGGTTAATAAGAACACCAACGACATACGCTTACGCAACCCTACCCCTTAATTTCAGAAAGGTTGGGGATACCCTCATGAAAGCGGTCAAAATATAAAGTTCGTGTTTTTTTTACTGGTAACATCTCATTTCATGTATTGGACATTGGACATCAAAGCCTAAAAAAAGTTGGTCGGGTGAGTAAGTTGGGGGAGGGGGTGCATGGCAACCGATCCATGGACTAATATGTATATTTGAAAACTTTGCAATAGTTGACCTTGAAAAGACCTTCGAGGGGTTTCAAAATGTTGTTCCATTTTGTTTTAAATTTGATGATATTTCCTTAACAATTTCGGTCATTTTGATGTGTTACACGACTAGTAAGACATGTGTTTAAAACAATAAATAATAAAAAAAGAGATCTAGGGGTCATGACCTCTAGGGGTCGAAAAATGACCTTAAGGTGACCTAAAAAAAATTACACCCTATTTTTTTGGAATCAGCATAAAATTCTGAACAAGAAAAACGTAGGTGACAAGAATCAACACGAGATTGCCACGGAATTACATAAGACCATACACTACTGAGGGGAATCACTGCAAGTGTACAGAAATTGTATGCTTCACGGCGTCACAACACTGGTTTAGTATTTAACCTTATGGTTTATTAACACGGTGCTAACCTTGCTTTTGGCATACGGGCTAATTATTTTTAAAACACTGTTTTACTTAACACTGTGTTAAGCCTAAACTTTGTGTTAGCTAAACTAGCTTCGAGCATACGGCCCTTAGTGTAGAAGTATTTAATTCGAAATAAACATATTCAGTGTGTAACAAGCCCCGTCTTTTCATCCCTGAGAGATGAGGTTTGCCCAGTGTGCAGTGGGCCCCTCGTCCCAAACTAAGCATAAAATATGACGTTTACCCAGTGTGCAACCAGCTTCTCATCCATCCTAATTACGATGGATAATGATGAGGTTTAGCCAGTGTGAAATGGGCCCCTCACCCCTCCTAATATATGAGGTCTACATAGTGTGCAGTCGGCCCCTCATCCCTGACACTGACTCAGAGATGATGTTTACAAAGTGTGCAGTGGGCCCCCCTCATTCCTGAGAGATCAAGTTTACCAATGTGCAACCAGCCCCTTTTAACCCTTTCACTGCGGGATTATAGCGTCATAAATTGCCTGAGCGCCCCCCCCCCCACCCCCTGGAAGATGAGATTTACCTTCTGTGCAGTGGGCCCCTCATCCCTTCCGTATGGAATTCCATTGGGGCCATCCCAATTGTATTTTCTCTCGCACCACGATACAATGGAGCGACGGAACGAAAGAGCGACGCGAAAGAACGACAGAGCGAGGCGAAAGAACGACGGAGCGAGGCAAAAGAACGACAGAGCGACGGTACGACGGAGCGAGACGAAGGTACGAAAGTACGACGGAACGAGGCGACGGAGCGACGGGACGACGGAGCGAGGCGACGGAGCGAAAGAGCGAGGCGAAACAACGACGGAGCGAGGCGAAACAACGACAGAGCGACGGTACGACGGAGCGAGGCGAAGGTACGAAAGTACGACGGAACGAGGCGACGGAGCGACGGAGCGAGGCGACGGAGCGAAAGAGCGACGGAGCGACGAGGCGAGGCGAAAGAGCGACGGAGCGACGAAACGAGGCAAAAGAACAAAAGAGCGAGACGAAAGAACGACGGAACGAGGCAAAGTAGCGACAGAGCGACGTTTATATGTATTTGTACTGTCGCTCCGGCGTTAAACTCGAGTAAAGGTCTGCTCAGCGCCGTGTATGCCATCACTAATCAAATCTCCCGTCGGAATGTTCAAAACGTCTGTTAAATCTGACTTTTTTTTAAATGGCTGACTTTTTATAAAGTCTCACCACCCTAAATAGGGCGAAATCCGGCTAGATGTCTACTAATAAAGGAATCATAACACAAAATATTTTTAATGCTTCTGTTCTAACCTCGGTTGAATTAAAAAAATATATAAACAGGCTATAATTTTGTGAATATTTAATAAACACACGTTGTTTCCGTCATCCAGGATATCAGATATAACTGTTTCATGATAATCTCGCAGGGGTACAGTGGGTTGATAGGATATGTGTCTGGTCTGTAACAGAGGGTAGGAATTAGAGCTAATTTTGAGCTGCTCTGACGTTTATACACGTCATGGACTGTATCTCAAAATCTGTCTGGTTACCAAACATATATCGAACCTGTTTTTGAAAAAGGACAGATCAGGTTTTGTCATGATATGCAACACTATATGTGGATATTGTCGAAAAGGGGTGAAATCGGCCCATGGAATTGAGGCAGTTTACATGTATTTCAATGGGAGCGGCATTTGGGGTGGTGAGACCATAACAAAAGAAAAGTAGTATCATATCGTCGCTCCGTCGCCTCGCTCTGTCGTTCCGTCGCTCCGTCGCCTCGCCCCGTCGTACCGTCGCTCTGTCGTTCTTTCGCTTCGCTCTTTCGCTCCTTTGCCTCGCTCCGTCGCTCCGTCGCCTCGTTCCGTCGTACTTTTGTACCTTCGTCTCGCTCCGTCGTACCGTTTGCAATGGCTTTTCATAACAGAAGAAAAGTAACGAGGCAACGGAGCGACAGAACGAGGACATGTAAACCTCGCTCCGTCGCTCTTTCGCCTCGCTCCGTCGTTCCGTCGCTCTTTCGTACTTTCGCCTCGCTCTTTCGTTCATTCCCCCACGCTCCGTCGTACCGTCGCTCTGTCGCCTCGCTCCGTCGTTCTGTCGCTCCGTCGCCTCGCTCCGTCGTGTCGTCGCTTTGTCGTTGTTTCGCCTCGCTCCGTCGTTGTTTTGCCTCGCTCTTTCGTTCTTCGCCTCGCTCCGTCGTTCCGTCGCTCCGTCGCCTCGTTCCGTCGTACTTTCGTACCTTCGTCTCTCTCCGTCGTACCGTCGCTCCGTCGTTTTTTTCGTCTCGCTCTGTCGTTCTTTCGCCTCGCTCTTTCGTTCCGTCGCTCCTTCCTATCGTGAGGTGAGAGAAAATACAATTGGGATGGCCCCAATAGAATTCCATACTTCCGAGATATAAGGCTTACCATTCCTAGCGTAAAGTGCTGAGGTTTACCTAGTGTACAGTGGGCCCCTCATCCCTGACTCTGCCTGAGAGATAAAGTTCACCCAATCTGCAACCAGCCCCACCTACAGCCCCTACTTCTCCCTGAGATGAAGCTTACCAGTGTGCAACCAGTCTCTCATCCCTCCTGAGAGATAAGGTTTTTTTCAGTGTGCAATATTAACACCGTAATAAAACAATGATCTTTAAAACTTGGATTACTATCAAGGTATTTTGCTAATTTTCTCTCTAACTCCCATTTATCCACCTAGCTTTTCTAGCCTAGATAACGTTAGGCCTAAGTTTCGTAAATATATGCTTTGAAAATTCATCTGTCTAAAATATATTTTAATTTGTAGCATTTGCTGGGTCTAGCTACAGAAGAAAATATATCATACACATTATGTGTGGCACCAGATGGTTAACATGGTTAATATGGGAGCAATTTCATACTCTAGCCACCAGAAGATTATTATATGAGACATATGATTCTAGGCATCAGAAGGTTAATATAGGAGAAATATGATACTCTAGTTCACAGAGGTTTGAGACACGTGATACTATAGACACCAGATGGTTAAAACACTTGATACTCCAGCCTCCAGACAGTTAAAGCGACACAATCAGGCTAAAATTATAAAAAATCCTTAATTTTTTTTTGGCTTCTTAATATGGCCATAATATGTGAACATGTCCATAGACTAGTATTGCTTATGTTTTTTTAAATTTTGTGTTGCGCATTTATCAGTTAAGCGAGAAATAATTACGCAATTTAATTTCATACATGCATGTCTAGATTAAGAAATACAGGAATAACTGATAAGCGGGGCTTTCCGCCAGGCTTGGGGCGAGTACTAGACAAAAGTACACGAGTACAAGTACAAGTACTTGAAAAAATGACGAGTACAAGTACAAGTAAAAGTACTGGATTTTCAAAAGTACTTGAGTACAAGTACAAGTACTTTAAAAGTACTTGAGTACAAGTACCGAGTACTTTGGTTGTAAAAATTAATTATATGAAATGTATTCAATAAAAAAATGATTATGATATATGTTACTTCATGTTGACATATATGTGACCCGATCTGGCAAAACGAATCTTAATCACTTTGGCAAATGCTTATTAAGACAATGGGGGTAGTAATGATTATTTGTTCTATTTTTTTTAATACAATGTTTTAATTACACTTTCTAAAAGTGCACAGATTGCCTTTTTGAACTTCAAATGCCATTTTATCAAAATTATGCAATTTCATACTTCATATTTTTCTGAGTTTGTCGTGTCATATTTTTGGAGTTAAACACGCTACAGATTTATGTGATATACCATTTCAAAGGTAATTTTGTGTAGGTTCGGGATATCTTAGAAACTCTAATATTTAAATATGCAACTTAAAACTCATTTTGCCAGATCAAGTCACATATAGATATAAACAGTGGTGAAAATATTTTGTTATGGGACAGATATTGCATATCTGATGCTACGTCCCAGCCAATAGTGTAATATTGCATTTTCTTATCAGTACACGTAGTATTGTATGTTCCATGTAGGCCTACTACTTGGCGAATTCAAATAAATAAATAAATACAAATATAAATTGTCTGTGTCTAAAGCTTTACGTTGCAAAACACGCTAGCTTGAAAACTTACAGTGGTTCTAATGATGTTTAAATTTTGGGCCAGTGCCGGCAACAATTGGCCGCCACTTTAAAAAAAACGTTCAAATGAGCCTGAACACACATTGTGTCAGAGAAAAGATCAAGGCTTTGCACTACAGAATTGTTTTGCGATAACAGTCACACATTAGTCACTGGTGATATAAAAGCATATGTATCACCATAATACTTGTATATCCTTACAAGATTCAGCCCGGCATACGCTGACATACTATCCTAATATTAGTTTAAAAATAACTTTTATGCAATTTACAGGAGGAGCACCTCAGTGTTGTATTTATTTTTATACTCGGTCCGTCATCGCATTTCGGGGACGGGAAGGATTGTATAAAGCCGCCGTAGGCAGACAATAGACTCATTATGTAACCCCACACCTTTAACCCTTACGCGACACTAACGTGTTCAATTATATTTTTCTCTAATTTGCAGCAATAATTAATTGCTGACTCAATTTCTAGCTTCAAATGACGAGCTACATAATCACGATATCAAAAAATAGACAAATAAAAAACAATTTTTTAACTTACCTGCTGCTTACTGGTGACCTGACGCAATGAATATTGTACATTTTAAGGTTATTTAGTTCGCTAGACACCTGACGTCTTGTAAACTTGTACATACTTTCGTCTACTTTTATTTTTGTCTTGTTTTTCGTAGGTACAGGTATCCGATTTTTTTTGATGGACCGCATTATAAATGATTTGTAATAATGATATAGGCCTATAAATAATAGTGGTGTCCCGCAGTTAAAGGGTGATGTTTGCCGTCTAATTACTGTGGTCATCTGTGTTTGAACAGTACTGCTATACCAGGTGTTAATCCTATGTCTTCTCGGTACAATTCTGGTTAATTCTTGCCCCAATGTCATGGACATTAGCCCGGTATCATGCCAAATTTAATGATCAGCTAAATCTAATGACACCAATATGGCGGCGGGGTGGAGACAGGCAGGGGGTGACTACGCGTGGAGGGGTGATTCGAGGAAGTGTGTGGTGTTTAAATCTGTATACATGACTGCCGATATTTTTTGCATACGGATAATTACAAATGATTATAGCTCAAGTGTAAAAGATAATATACATGATGCATGTTTCCACTGCCAAATCCGGATATAAAAATAATCTCATATTGGTATATAGCAGGGTTGGGTGAGAATACATTTTACTTCCGTAAACAAGTACAACATGATCAAGTATAAGTACATATTTTCTTCAAATATACTGTGGTACATTGGATACAGTGGCCAAGTAGCTACCTAGTACATTGTCGTAATTATCGATATGTAATAATAAATATATGCACAACAAAATAAATGAAACTAAATCAACTCAACTCAAAAGTATTGTTTTTTGTCACACTATATCTATTGTTGTTCACTCACTAATATATTAAAACAACTCATTTAATTCTGGTATGCTTCTTTTAATATCATCTTCATGTGGATGCAGGATATGTTGTAGTATAAATTACTGCATGTGATAAATAATAGCCTGTATGATATACTTTGACATGAGAATGAGTGTGGAACGTATACTATGCATTTCAATACACACAACTATCAATAATTGCTATTTCTATTCGATTACTTCCCGATGCGTCATCGTTTTTTTTATTTTTTATATGCCTGCTAGGATTGACTGAAAATCATGTCACGGATGTGTTATGAAGTTAATCTACGCCTAGGAGTATTTATGCCCTACGACCTGTTACGTCATTCTTTGATCTACCAATAACTCGTGACTTCGTGCAATAAGCAAACCCTTTGCAATCCCATTTCACATATGCAATTATCTAATCTTTAAAATGTATGTCCTCCACAAAATAAATTGTAAAACAGTTCACATAAGTTCTACCAAATGGGCTGCATCTTCATGTCGCCCACCACGCATGTCATTTATATATGCGACATGCGATGAATTAAATAGTGGAGATATTAAGATATTATGAATCTACATATTATATTTAAATAACAGTTTACGTTTCCGCTTATGCATATGGCTTAAACAACAGGCATACAACTCCCTAAACTAAGGGAAAATGTAAATTGTAAGCCTTTTATGTCAAATGTTTTAAATTTGTTATTATTATTTGCTTTAGTATTGATGTTATTTTTTACACGTATTTATTTAGCTACAATATCAGCAAACATGGTACGTTGAGCCAAGGTTCGTCTGATGTTGGCCCACCGTGTACGACACTGGGCCAGCATTAGCCCGATATTGCGTTTATAAGCTTCCGGTGTAATATATCCTTGTTTTGTAACATCAATATTAAAATGTAAAAATTCGCCAGTCAGCTAGATATGGGTTGCGCTGGCCACGGTACATAAAGCATATAACGTATGGTCAGCGTTCATCTAATTTCGCCAGTTAGTATAGTTGTGTGTGGTGTTGGTCAACGTTCATCTAATTGAAAATAGGTTTATTGTCGGAGTATCAGTTGCATAACAGGCAATAATGATAATAAATCGCAGTTGCAATTAACGTGATCAAATATGTTGTTGCACGGGAAATAAGACTAAACGCAAATATTCAACAATTAGAAAGATATAATCAGGTATAGCTTATTCGAAATATAAATACAAAGGTATGACAATGCAGGCAATGGAAAATACGTATGATAAAAATATTATTAGTAAATTAAATTGTTCTGAAAAATTACTTATGATTAAATGTATATTTATATAATCAGTAGAACTACTGGAATTTAATGCGTTGCAATATAGGCTGATTCCAAAAAACAACACACAACAATATTTGATAGTTCATTCAATTTTGCCAATCAGTAAGCTATGCATAGCGCTGGTCAGTGTTCATCTAATTTCGCCAGTCAGCTTACTATATGTACAAGCTGTTCACTGGTCATCTAATTTCGCCATTCAGCCACTATATGTATAGCGCTGGTCAGTGGTCATCTAATTACGTCGACCAACTAACCAGGCCTATATGTACAGCGCTGGTCAGTGGTCATCTAATTTCGCCGTCAGCTTAATATATGTATGGCCCTGTTCAGTGGTCATCTAATTTCGCCGACCAGCTAACTAGGCCTGTATGTATAGCGCCAGTCAGCTTCCTATATGTACAGCGCTGGTCAGTGGTCATCCTGTATGTACAGCGCTGATCAGTGGTCATCTAATTTCGCCAGTCAGCTTCCTATATGCATAGCGCTGGTCAGTTGTCATCTAATCTCGCCAGTCAGTTAACTATATGTACAGCGCTGGTCAGTCGTCATCTAATTTCGCCAGTCAGTTAACTATATGTACAGCGCTGGTCAATGACATCTAATTGTGCCAGTCAGCTAACTATGCATAGCGCTGGTCAGCGTTCATCTAATTTCGCTAGAATGCATGTATAATTAGCTGGCTGTCTCCATTTATTAAATGAATATTTTTTAAAGCTTATGCATTCTTTATGTGACACAGTTCTTATAACTTCTGACGAAATCCCGCGAGATCTGCTCCGAGACCGGAAGATTAATAGATTTCGCGTGGTCATTAGATTTGGCTTGACACCGGCATTGTAAGGTCACTGTAGATAAGACGTCGCGTTGTCGCGGTCGTGCGCTTTGGTACTTACACAACATTGGTACAGAGCTGTATGAGCTTTGTCAGTTTTATTATATGTTAGTCCACACCGAGTCTCAACTATTTTATAAGATAATACTGGTAGTTATAAACTACTTGTTCACTCACGTGACATTAATTGTCCGGTGCTGAGGAACTATCGGCTGAGCGTCTACGCAGTTGGGCAAATATTGTGCAAATATTATGCAAATACCGTCTGATCGTCCCAACAAACACGAGACAAAAATGAAATGAATCGGGCTTTAGGCCACCTTTGTGCACATATAGGCCAAACTGGGCCAGGAGAGCCTCCTGAGGATGGTGAGATGATTGAGATGACACTGTCCTCCAGACACAGGATTCGAAATTCATGCCCTGGCGGTCTGAGGCCGAGCACGCTACCTCTCGGTCACGAAGGCTACCCACAATACTGACTTTCACACGTTGATGGGGAAGAAACATTTTTTGTTTCTTTCAAACCGCCGAGACCGGGATAACCTACCCCGAACTCTGGCGTGAAAGGCAGCGGTGCTAACAACTACCCTAGGGCCCCCGCCCAACAAACACGAGACGAGAACGTGGCCTAACATTATACCACCATTGGTTAAATGCCTCGTGTTGGCTGTGGATTAGCTACGACGGAAGGTGTGTTGTAAGTGTGATTTTAAAATGGCGCGACATCATTGTTGAAATCACGCCTTCCCCCCTTTAAATGGTTACTGGTCCTACCGTATAGTATAGTCATGTGTAAATACTATATATCAACATGTATGCCTGTTTTCCAGAGACACGTCTCTTGTCTGAACTACACTAGGATAATTGTATATACAAGATAGAACAAGCAATTAGAAGCATGATATATAGTGAAAAGGTGCACTTTTGTTATCAGTTAATGTAAGTACTTGGACTAGTTTGAAATAATTTCAAAGTATTAATTAAATTATTTTTCAATATAATATGTAAATGGGTGGAAAACGAATCATTAACTAAATGTTTCATATCCCGCTATAATGATTTGTCTGTGAGCTGTTTTGGATCAATTTAAGACTCGTAAAGTACTTGTAAGTACTTGTTAAAAGTAATTTTATTTTTAAAAGTACTTGAGTACAAGTACGAGTACAAGTACTTTTCAAAAGTACTGAGTACTGACGAGTACTGCAAAATCGGTTCTCGAGTACCGAAGTACCGAAGTACCGAGTACTTTATCCACCCTTGCTACGTTGCCACAGCAACCCAAAATTTAAAAGACTTCCGCAATTCTAGTCTATGGACATGTTCACATATTAAGGAAGTAGGCCTATATTAAGAAGCCAAAATTAAATTATTGATTTTTTGATGATTTTAGCCTGATTGTGTCGGCTTTAATATGGAAGACATGTAATACACTAGGCAACAGACGGTTAACATTAGATAAATATAATAATCTAGTCGCAGAAGATTTATATTTGAGACTCATGATATCAGAGACCCCACAGGATTAATACATGTGTTACTCTAGTCCGGAAAGGATTAATAAATAAAACATACTCTAGGTATGAGAAGGTTAATATAAAAGAAATATGGTAATCTAGTCCACAGAGCGGTAATACACGTAACACACGTGATGCTATCGACCCTCTGGACCTCATGGGGTTAATACACATCAAACTGTAGCCTATAATATAGGGTTGATAAATAACATCTATGAAGCTCTAGGTATGAGTAGGTTAAAATAAGATAAACATGATAGTGTAGGCTACAGAGGGTTAAGACATAAGAAACGTGATACTCTAGACCACAGAGGTTTATTACTTGCGATAGTCTAGTCAACAGAAGGTTAATAAATAAGACATGTGATACTCTAGACATCAAAAGGTGAATATAAAAGAAATATGATAGTATAGTCTACATAGGGTTAATATTTGAGACACGTGATACTATCGACTCTCCGCACCTCAGAAGGTTAATACACGTAATACTCCAGCCTATAGAGGGTTAATAAATAACATATGTGATGATTTAGGCATCAGTAGGTTAAAATAAGATAAACATTATAGTGTAGTCCACATAGGGTGTACAACTTAAATTTTCCTTTATTTCGTACGCCACGGTGTATCGAAGGCACAAAATTAGCGGTTCCACGCCCCTCACGGGACACAGAAGAGGATTTAACTGTTATTTGCGCCATCAAGG
>OZ024915.1:26716679-26842801 GCA_964017125.1 Flabesymbios commensalis
ATTACAAACATAAAAATTATGAATTAAACTAATGTCAGAATAATTCTCTATTAAATAGTGTTTAGTATATTGTCCAAAATCTTTTAAACTATGAGTGAGTACCTTTTCTAAAATTGATAAATGTGTGGTATTTAATAAATGTGGCATTTGGTTTCTGATACAATTACGAGCAAACTCATGTTTAAATGGGCATTTTTCAGTTGATCCCCCCCCCCCTTGTGTTATAATCATGAATGTCAAGAGTTTAGAGCAAGGTTAAAGTCATAAAAAATGATCAGGAAGAACGTTGTTTATTAATTTAAAATAAAATTTTAGTTGTTGATGGATATGTATATCATTTACTTTCAAAATATTTATTTTTTTAAAGCTAGGATCGGAGTGTGTATAAAAACTACCTTGAGAAATAATTGGAATTGCTTTTTTTTGTTTTTTTTTTGTTTTAAATCCGATTTGAATCATGACCCCATGCTGATATGCAATAATTATTATGTGGAAGAATGAGAGAATTGTAATTGGTCAATATTTGTGTGTGGTATTAAGTGTTTAAGTTTATTAATCACACCTATTGTCTGCGATATTTTTTTTCCTATTTTATTATCATGTGAATTACATTTGAGGTGTTTATTTATAATTAGTCACTGGCTATTAAATTCATCCACACATTCGATTAATGTATTGTTTATTTTCAATTTTGGAATTGTTACACGTTTCTGTGGTTGATGAAAGAGCATGAACTTTGATTTTAATTTATTTAGGGACAGCTTGTTAACTAATAACCAGTAACTTATTTTTTCTAATTCATCATTTAATATTTTAATATTTAGCCCAGAATCATGTTTAGCATAAAAATCATTTAAATTTGGGAAAAGGGTTGTGTTATCAGCATAGATTATGCATTTGAATAAACGACTTGCGTTCGGGAGATCATTCATTGACATGATAAACAGCAAGGGCCCTAATATTGACCCTAGTGGAACCCATGTGGATATATTTATATCAGAAGATCTGAAACGGTCAATTTTCACACACTGAAATAGAGTGATTTTGTGTATCGAACGCTTTTGACAAATCCAGGTAGACAGCAAAGGGTGTATTTCCATTATCCATATGATTTACTATTAGTACAAGAGGAATAAACCCATTTTTGGTGTTGAGTTGACACTTAAATTCCTAGAGATAAAAAATATATCACGGGAAAGGTTTAAGTCTCTAGTTTATGGTGGCGTATATCGTATTTGCCGTACGTGGTCAATATGTTTTTCAAACGTCGCTATGGCAATGACGTCATTTTATGAACCAAATTGGCCAGACAAACTACGAAATAGGGGTCATGTTTAGGTCACTGCTCTGTATGATGCGGTGTCGATTCTTAATGTGTCAGCACATACTACGCACACCTGGTAATAGTTGTATATTATTCATTATGTCGTAAATTCATATTTAATGACCATAAAATTACATAAGTCTTTGATGCAAGTGAATATATTGTTTTAGAAAAATAGGCACGCGAAATATTGTAGATAATAAAGTTGTGTGTTATATCTTTAATTCTGATTACGGAAACCCTTATAATATATCATTGGAATGGTAATAATCTCTACATTTGCGTGAGCTAGCGGTAGTAACGTCAAAATAACCATATGGTGAATACAGCGCTCTTTTATGACGTCATAGTTTTTCGTATTTATCAAGCTTACCTTTGATTTATACACCATTTATCACTAGGTGGATATTAACGACTCGCTGAGCATACCCCAGCATACACAACACGTTGACCCAATGCTGCCCTTATGTTGGACCAGCGACAAAGACGGGCGAAATATGCTCTAGAATGCATTGTGTAAGTCTTAATAAAATTTAACAATTTCTCGAAGAGCATGCCTCCGACCCCTCTAGACAGTAATACAAGGAGGCTGACTGAGTCAGATATATGATAGGCGCCTCCTTTCAGTCAAATCTTGGATCCGTCAATTAGTGCGAAAGCATTAGTGTTATGTCTAATACGATTTGAAGGCAACAAAAACATACATTTATTTTCAATTGGCTTTCATATAATAAATTAATAATAAATGGGGGGGAGCTATGTGATAATCTTGTTATTTGAAATTTTCTGACAAGGATCTTGTTGACAAAATGGAACCATTGGATTATGTGATAAATTAAACCAAAAAAAATCAAACTTGAGCAAAGAAATGGTTAATTTACGTAACCAAATATACTAAAAGCTGTTTTTTTCAGAAATTATAGCGGGGCTTCTACCCATACAAATGCTGAAACATCCTTAAAATCTACCTTGTGTCTGTTTTTAATTCAAGATGGCCGTCATCATGGTGACGCCATTTTTCGAAAAACCAAGGGTACACTTCATCACTTTTACAATTTGTATTGCAATTTATTGTGTGTTTACCCAGGATTTGAGGTACGAGAAGGAGTAATATCAGTTCTTGCATTAATATATATCCAAGATCAACCACACGCTCTAACAAAGTTATTCTGTCACGTGTGATGTCTCTAAAAAAAAGTAATGCTACACATGGGTGGTAGGGGTGGAGACCATGTGTTACTTGTTATGCGGTCACCATTCTAGGTTATTTTTTTCAAATTATCAGTTTGAGTGGATTCGTTCAGAAGTACCACGAGCACTATTAAATTCAGAAACCGTACGGTATTTCTAATAGTATTAATGTCTAATTATTCCCTTAGCACATTATATCACTCATATTGTAATAATCCTACCAATTTATTGTGACGCAGTAGAAGTCCCTGACCAGAATATTGTTATTTATTAGAAAAAATGAGTGATCATGGTTATTGTGACACACATATAACATGGCGTTAAAGGTCGCTAGGCATCAACATTCCAATTATAGGGTGGGCGGGGGCCCTAGGGTAGTGGTTATAGCACCGCTGCCTTTCATGCCAGAGTTCGGGGTTCGGTTCCCGGTCTCGGCGGTTTGAAAAAAAACAAAAAATGGTTCTTCCCCATCCACGTGTGAAAGTCAGTATTGTGGGGAGCCTCCGTGACCGAGAGGTAGCGTGCTCAACCTCAGACCACCAGGGCTGGAATTTCGAATCCTGTGTCTGGAGGACAGTGTCATCTCAATCATCGCACCATCCTCAAAAGGTTCTCCTGGTCCAGTTTAGCCTATATATGCACTAAGGTGGCCTAAAGCCCGATTCATTTCATTTCCAATTGCAGGGTTTGACGAATTTAACCTGTTGTTATAGCGCAGCCTGACCCGTCAGATTTTAAAGTGATGAGTCACATAATACCATGTTCTAACGGATATAATAATGACGATGAACTGTTAGTTATATCTCGATTTTATAGTGCATATTCGGACATTATTGTGCCATATCCAGACATTAAGATGACATTCAATGATGCCAAACATGCATATCCTAGCATATCCATGCATATTATAATTCAAACATCATGACATTATATTGTCATATCATGGAAAAAAATACTTACCCTGATAAAAAATGTCGTTCCCTGACCATACACCGCCCCACATCCTGACATAAAAATGTAATTTCTTGACAACAAAATGACACAACGTGACGCCATACTGCCATGTCCTTATATTACAATGCTATATTGGCACATTAATATGCCAGATCTTGATATTATAATGCCACATCCTTCTATTATGAGGCCATATTGTGTCATTAAGCTGCCATATAGGCTACTGATATTATAATGCTGTATACTGACATTAATATGCTACATAATGAAAATAGAATGTCATAGCTTGGTATTAACATGATCTAATGATATAAGACTATATTGTGACATTAAAGTGGCATATCTTGATATTACAATGCCATATCCTGACTACATAGTGCAATCTCCTGCAATATTATTGCCATATCGAGACGTTAAACGGCCATAACCTGATAATATAATTCCACATATTGACTTTATAATATCATAACCTGACAGTCAATTGTGATATCCTGACATTAAAATTGCATTTACTTATATTAGAATGTCGTCCCCCGACCATACACTGCCATATAATGTTATGATGATATTGTAATGCCACATCCTGACATAAAAGCTCCTCTAACCATTGAATACATTTCAAGTCATAAATTTGCTTTAGAAAACTTTTGAAAAATAGTCGTCTGCGCAGTAAGGCTTATTTTATATGTTTCAGTCCAGTTTAAAAAAACTGATATAATTAAATTTAAATAGCAGTGGCGTAAGCAGAAGTGGGTTCTATGGCATCCAAAATTTCTAGGGGGTACGGTCGACGCCATGCCCCCATGAACACCCCCCCCCCCCCACAGTAACTCCACTACATACTCGTTAGCTCGAAATGATTGATTAGGTTGTTTTGCCAGTTAAAGTTATTATATGGTCCGCGGGCACGAGATGTCACCTGCGTAGAATGTCATCTATACAATTTTAAGGCGGCGGTAATATTTATTAGTAAAAATAAATCACATTAGAAATAGTTCATGTATTTGAATCTGTAAGAAATAATAACCGGCGTGTTTCTCTTCTGTGAAAAATACATTTAATATTGATATTAAATATTCATCTGTTTATTCAGCTCATACGAAAATTCTATTTTATCATATCATTAAAAATAATAATATTGAGTAAGATTTTCCTAGCACTCGCTGCACGATGATAATTGACTTTATTTTATCATTCTTTATGTCAGAATTTGTACGTAGGTATAATTTTATAGGCCTATGTTCACATCCTAGTTGTACCATTCTACGGATATCTGGTCCAGCATTAAACCAACATTAAACCAACATTAAACCAGTATAGTTATGTTTGCTGGAAGTCGGTAATTTCCACTTAACTCATACCTTTGCACACGTCACACACCTAACATGACAGGAGCAGAAAAAATAATGGGTTTATTTTTCTAGAGGTTGGCAGCCCTACAGATATTTTTGGCTACCTGTACAGTTAAAACTAATTATGTCATTATACCTGAAGATGACGCAGGCGTCATGCTTGAGAGGTTGGAATGCGGGTTTGGCCGGCTTTAACTGAACTGCCGTAACACCAGGTTCAGAAATACTTTTTATGTGATAAAATATACAGACAGATTTTATATTTTTTTTATTTTTATGGAATTTTGAAAATGTTTCATTCCGTTGCAAATATATCAAATATTGAAATTAAATAGTCATCTATTTGTCATATTTGTTGAGCTCATACAGAGCTCATTGTTTAAAGTCGACCCCCGCACTGAAAGAGTAACATAATTATAATGACCGTAGACCCATAACATAGGTAGGCCTATTCAAATGAAGCATAAAGAGCTAACCAATACATTGGTCCCAATTCTGTGTGAAGAGCTGTTTATATTTCTGTCATAATCTATTCTATCGATTCAAGGCGAAGTTGAAATGTTTTCCAAAACACGTCTACTGACATTAATCAAATGTGCACGTAGCTGTTAAAGACCAGAACGTTACACGTTACATATTTAGCCCATTTACACAGTTTGCGATAAGTCGCAGTGGATTAATGTTGGGGCAGCATCGCAAATGTGTTTCAATGTGAAATTATCGAGCGTTAAGTTTTCACCACACAAATTCAATCGCGAATGGTTCCTTTTTTTAAATTTATGGCTCTTTGCAGCAGCCTCGGTGGTACATATTACAGATATATCATTTTGCTACCAATTAGAATCGATTCTGTGATGATTTGCTGTAGCAAAAGCATCGAAATAAGCAAAGATATGGTAACAGAAAGTCCTTGCTCTAACAGTAACTAGGCTCTTCTCAAAACCGCACTCATTTTTTTTGCTACATGTAGGTCGCTCAGGGGAGAGTGGGCAAGAGGTTATTATGGCCCAAATAAAAAATACGTCAGTTTCACATGCCTTTTCTATGTTTTCTATTGAAAGAGAACAGACTGATGGTTAAAATAATATATAGGGTTATTTACATTTCTCTACTTTTAGTGCAAAACACACCAACGCGAACGTCAGCGCGAATAGGCACGTGACGAGTGACGCGACGACTGACGCGAAAATTACATGACCGTCCACACACCGACGCGACGACAAACGCGACATGTGACGCGCGACAGCCGGCGGGCGGGGGCCCTAGTGTAGTGGTTAGCACCGTTTTCCCCCATTCACGTGTAAAACTCAGTATTGTGGGGAGCCTACGTGACCGAGAGGTAGCGTGCTCGGCCTCAGACCGCCAGGGCTCGAATTTCGCATCCTGTGTCATCTCATTCATCTCACCATCCTCAGGAGGTTCTCCTGGCCCAGTTAAGCCTATATGTGGACAAAGGTGCCCTAAAGCCCGATTCATTCCATCTCATTTGCGACAACCGGCGTGACGAAAATGTAACAGTTTTGAAAATGGTCGCGATGCCTATCGCGCTCGCGTATGTCGACGTCATTTAAAGCTGACAATCACGTCACCAATTCCAGCTATATAGAAATGATTGTATGTATGTGTAACACAGTAAATGATGGGGAAATATCACATTATAAATCCCTCCCGAACTGTTTCGTGACGCGAAAACACTACAAAACGAGGTATTATATGATTCTTTGTGACTTTTATTTGTAAAGTTTTGAAATTCTCATTCCTTGATGGCGGCCATCTTGGCGGCCATTTTGAATTTATTAACCTGCAATTTTTTTAGGTTGAGACCAAAATTGTATTTAGTTTGTCAAAACCTTGCTCTGTACCAAATTTGAAACTTGTATCAATCTGGGATACATAAATTGAAAATGACTAGGGGAAGGGCGGGCAAAGGGGGCCACTTGACGTTTCAATGGTATTAAAAGAGAATATTCGAACTATTTTAAAACCAATGACTGTTCTATGTTAGGTACATGCAATGTAGATAGGCCTACAATGACAATGACACCTTATTTTAATTGTAAGCCAAATAGATTTGCTCTCAAAGTGGCCCCCTTTGCCCAATAGCTTGGGCAAAGGGGGCCAGCGCATTGGGCAAATGGGGCCACCCCACCTTGGTACTTTTTATTTTTTTGATACACAAGTGTGTACATTGAAGTAAGCCTGATAAAACAGATATAAAAAACCTTTCATTTGATGTATATGGTGACATGCTTTGTTGGACATAATACTAAGCAATATACTAAATACTTTCGTTCACTGGGATTAGTGTGTGAAATATGTACCCATTGTAAGTTAGCGGGCAAAGGGGGCCATGCTGTATGGTCTTTGTATTGAAATGGCCTGCCCCCCTTTGCCCTGGCTCCCTTTGCCCAAGGGGTAGAGGTTGGACATTTAGCCTATTATCTCTCCCAAAGTGATCTTCTGACTAAAGTAATAACTAGAAAACAAAGGCAATATATAATGTACCACACAAAACAAAAGATTTTCAGAAGAAATCACATAAATTCATCAAAAAATTCATAAAAATATATAAGCTTATATTCATAAGATTGTTGCCAAAAACTCCCTGTCGTCTATTATTTCTATCTAAGATATGTTGGCCTATGAGATGTCTATTTATGGTTTTTGTATACATATGTTCATAATTCATAACTATGACGTCATTACTATTTCATACAACATGTCACAATTAAAATATCATTGATGGCCCCTTAGGCAACCTAGGCAGTTGATAAATGATCCACCTTTATAAATATCCGGTAGAAATTTTTGAAAAAGTGACATCATCACGACATGACGTCACAAATGCACGTTTTATGATAAACTCGACCACTTGCCGCACAAACTGTTCACGCTTCGTAAAACTAGACGTTCATGAATACATTTGCAGCGATATATCATTTGTCTCTAGGAATTTAAGTGTCAACTAACTCTTTAAATAATGTCAATTTTCAGATTTCCTCCTCTACTATATAGTATCAACAACATTTAGAGCAGCTAATTCACTCGAGTGATATTTACGAAATCCATATTGTTTATCATAAAAAAGGTTATTTAGAGTAGAGTAATCATTCAATTGAATAAAAATGACACGTTCAAATATTTTAGAAATTGCTGGTAAGATAGATATAGGCCTATAATTCTCGATTAGAGTAGGGTCTCCTTTTTTAAAAAGAGAAATGACTTTAGCTATTTTCAATTTGTCAGGAAAAATACCCCCAAAAAAAACTAAATAATTTCACCAAAACAGTTTTTTTTATAAAAACGACACCGGTACAACATTTATTATAAATATAATTGTAAAATATGCATGTAAACATAATATATTGTACACTCCGATCAATATGCATAAGGAAATATATGGATACAAATCACATTAAACTGCTCCATCAACTGTAATGTTGTAGAACACATGGTTTAGTAGCCAACGTGGCTTTGTCGGGTCCGCCTGGCGAAGAGACATGTAGAAAAAACACCCAGTGGCGGATCAAGAAATTGGTAGACGGAGGGGGTCGGGGGGGGGGGGGGAAAGGGGGGATGAGAGAGGGCGCAGATTTTTGCAAGAATTTATACACACCACAGCTGGCACATACATGCTCTAGAGGGGTCAGAGGCCTCAAATGACTCATTCTGGACCATATCTCGGCCGAAATATGGTCTTTTTTTTGTGACCCTGAACGGGGCCGGGGGGCACGCGCCGGTTGCCCCCTCTAGATCCGCCACTGTCAGACCTGCTCGATTTTCGGCCGTCCACATCTGGGACTGATTAGGCCTAGTGATCTATAATCTGCTAGCGCTAATAAAATATACACAATTCAAAGTTCGAATCGAGCAGTATAAAATGGTCGCCATTTTGAATCAACATCCAGCGTCCTGTCTGAAGCGCATTGGTGTCGGAAGGGATCTGGTCTATCCGGGACCCAACAAACAAAATATCGACGCAATGTTGGTTTGATGCTGGTCCAATGACTATGACGCTGGCCCAGCATCAGTCCAACATTGCGTCGATATGTTGTATCTACTGGGATCAGAGAAAGGGAATTCCCACATCTCTGATGACTGTTTGCGGACATGACACTTTAGAAATAACGAGGAAATCAAGAGTGCCGTATTTCATCTCAGATTTATATTTCAGCGACACTATAATTATATAACTGGGTAGGCTAATAACGCCTTTTCTCTCCCACTCCCTTTAAATTGTTGTGTTTCATTCATTTTGATTTTCAAATACCGCTAAGTTTACAAACTGAAAGAGCTACACTTTGCAATCAGTGTTTTGTTTTAATTTTGTAATATATAGGTAGACCAATAGTATTGGGTTTCGTACCTGAACAAATTCATAAAAAGCTGAAAATTTCAGGAAAAGGTTAGAAAATGATCCCCTGAAACTTACTTAAAGTCCCAAAGAATACACAATGGGCATTTTGATAAATTCAAGATGGCGCCCAAGACGGCCGCCGATATCACATTTTGTCATATCTTTGGTTTAAATCATCATAAAATGTCATTAACGAGTCTAAATATAGTGTGTGTTTTTTTTTTGGAGGGGGGGGGGGGCAAGGAATTCGATTTCATTAGTATTTCAACACTAACATAATAATTTTTGTGATTTTTTATATATACATGTAAACTTATATTTTTTGCTGACATATGGTCTCACCACCCTAAATAGGCCGAAATCCAGGGAGGTGTCTACTAATGATGGAATCATCACACAAAATAGTTTTAATGCGGCTGTTCCAACCTCTAGTGAAACAAAATAAAATATATAGAAGTCATAATTTTGTGAATATTTAATAAGCACACGTTATCGTCTTTGTCAAGGATATCAGATATAACTGTTTGATGATAATCTCGCAGGGATACAGTGGGTTAGAATGATGTGGGTCTGTTCTGTGAAAGGGAGTACGGATATTAGCCCAATTTGAAAAGTAGTGATCTTTTTACACGCTAGGGGTGTAGCTCAAAATCTGTCTGGTAAGCATACCCATAGCGGGCCTGTTTTCGAACAAGGACATCTCAAGCTTTATCCTGATATGTCACACTAAATATCTAATAGGTTTAAAAGTGGTGAAATCGGCCTGCGGAATTGAGGAAGTTTACATGTGTTTCAATGGGACTGGCATTTGGGGTGGTGAGACCATCGGTAGACACAAGGGAATTGCGTGTTCTGGTCTTTTCTCGACATATTCCAGCTGTTTGATAAAAAATCTGCAGCTCGATATCTATATTTTATTGATTTTTACCATCGCTGTAACAATCTAAGTGTAATAGTTTTTATTAGGAAATATATAATTGGTGAATAAATGTGATAGCTATGCCTAAAAGAAATCTGAAGAGGCCGTGTTTTGATGATATAAGTCATGAATGAAATGCCTGGTTGGTAGTTTGATTGTCATGTGGGCCCAAATAAAAAGAAAATGTAGTGAATTAAAGTATGGATGTTACTAATAACAGTCCACTTTAATATGTGTGGCATATTTCAACAACAATTTTCGAAATAGAAGGTAACCATGACGACTTTGTGTGACGAAATAGAGGCGAGAATAGCCACTTCATTTAACCGTTTTATTCAATGCGACTTTCATAGAAATAAAGCTGATTTTCATGATATCAATAATTATTGAAAGGGCTCCGAGGGCAACAGTTTTCAATATATTTGCCTAATTCAAAAACTATATTGCTCAGAACACCTTCAAGCTTCATACCAGGCCAAAATAAAATAAATAAAGAAAATTATATCTCTACATATGGTCTCACCACCCTAAATAGGCCGAAATAGTTTTAATGCGGCTGTTCAAACCTCTAGTGAAACAAAATAAAATATATGGAAGTCATAATTTTGTGAATATTTAATAAGCACACGTTATCGTCTTTGTCAAGGATATCAGATATAACTGTTTGATGATAATCTCGCAGGGATACAGTGGGTTAGAATGATGTGGGTCTGTTCTGTGAAAGGGAGTACGGATATTAGCCCAATTTGAAAAGTAGTGATCTTTTTACACGCTAGGGGGTGTAGCTCAAAATCTGTCTGGTAAGCATACCCATAGCGGGCCTGTTTTCGAACAAGGACATCTGAAGCTTTATCCTGATATGTCACACTAAATATCTAATAGGTTTAAAAGTGGAGAAATCGGCCTGCGGAATTGAGGAAGTTTACATGTGTTTCAATGGGACTGGCATTTGGGGTGCTGAGACCATATGTACTTGAAAGGTATCAATCAGCAAAATCATCAACGTAGGAGCAAGTGTAATGCCCCTACCTTTTTCGTGTATTTTTGACCGAAATATCCATTTCTTGTATTACATGTACTTTCATGATCTAAGGTCATCTTCAATTTCAAAAATTCAATTTCAAGGTCAAGTAAGCAAAAATATGATTTTTACCAAATAAAACTAGGACCATGACTAATAGCTCATTTTCATGGGATTTCGATTGGAAAATCCATTTATAGTTTTATGCTTTATTTACAGTATTATGCTTGTGATTCGAGGCGACCTTCAAGGTCATAATGTCAATTTCTAAGTCGAATTAAAAAAATGTTATTTTACAAATAGCAGCAAGTGTAATACTTATTTTTTTATGTGATTTTGAATAGAGAATACATTTGGATATTATAAATATGGAAAGGTAAATTCCTAAATAAAAATTTAGGGAGTATGTTTTTTTATGATTAAAGGTCATCCTGGATGTCGAGTCGT
The DNA here is from genome assembly GCA_964017125.1 of Flabesymbios commensalis. Classification (NCBI taxonomy): domain Eukaryota; kingdom Metazoa; phylum Annelida; class Polychaeta; order Terebellida; family Flabelligeridae; genus Flabesymbios; species Flabesymbios commensalis. The sequence goes on from OZ024915.1 coordinate 26,728,245, forward strand.
AAATATTAACTAATGTAAGCTCTTGTTTTAATTTGATTTTGTCTAGAAAATCAACGCCTTCCCATGCCCTTTGATGTTTTCATGTCGCCCATTAACGCACCCGATCTCTTTTTAATGCATCTGCGTCACTCTTTATCGCTTCCTCGTCGACCTTTATTGTCCCTCTACCACCTTTTAACACACCCAGTCAAACTTTAACGCCTATTCATCGCTGCCCGTTAATGCCTCTTTAACGCCTTTTAGCACCCCCCCTCCCATTTGTTATTCCTTGTAATTCCTCCTTAAAACACTTAAAAAAATATTAATCGATTTTTTTCACCTTGAGCAATCACAATATTAGATCTGAAATCATCATAAAAGTTTTAGTTCTTCCCGCTTCATAAAATTATATGTTATGGGTATACGGGCCATATAAATATTTTACTCGTTTAGTGCGGGGATCATCTTCACTCTGTCATGTTATTTGCGGCACGCAATCTTGAGCTGCGCTCTGCGTTAATTGAGACTGGACTGGTGCAGATGTGCGGGGATCGACTTTAGAATAGGACGTCTAAATACGTCAGACTCTGACCCCAACCCCAACCCCCCCCAAAAAAAAAAAAATCATGTGTTCCATGTTATAAGGTTACGATGAGTGAGTATACAATCGCAATCATGAGTACATGTAATTAGAAGGACATTGCCCTCCACTATGTTCCAGTTGTCGAGGTTGGCTTTTGCTAATTAGAGTACACGATGAGCCGGTTTTAACCCCTTAAGCACGACTGTAGCTGTTTTTAATTCGCTATATCAGCCGTGTAAATCATTGTTATTGGAAAAAATGTGTGTTTAATCATCATCAAGATTTAAAAATGGTCGGTCTCAATTAAATTAAACAAATGAGTTTTCACCCACTTCCAAGTGGGTGGAAATTGAAATTAGAGAACTTAGAGGAGGCTAAATTGACTAGCCCACCACATAGTTTTTGTATTTTTTGTCAGGTGCAGCCTAAATTTGAACCATTTGTTTTGTTTGAACCATTATTTTGATTCGCTTGAGCCATTGTTATTCGTTTATACCATTTTTGATTCGCATGAACCAATTTTGATTCATTTGTCAAACTTTTTTATTCGTTTACACCATTTTTCATTTTTTTGTCAAGCCATTTGTATTCGTTTCAACCATTTTTGCTTTGTTTAAACCATTTTTTATTCGTTTGAACTATTTTTGAATCGTTTGTCCGGCAAGTTAACTAAATAAATATTGGAAAAACAAAAAATACCTATCTATCTATTTATCTTATTTATTAGGTGCTGTATTACTATGAGCCATTTTTATTCATTTAAACCTGTATGTCTGCCGCCGACACCATTTTCAATTAAATGAAAACAAAACCTTCGTTTCCCAGAAGCTGTTTGATGTCAGATATGCAGAAAGTTATCAGAATTAATACGCTCAGATACAGGTATAAAATAGTGTAACTAATGTGATTTACATTTATTTGAAAGTGATAATCGCGGTGGTGATACCATATTTAAATATTTCAATCATTTCATTTAATAACATTGATTTGATGATGCGTTTGTTGTAGTCTTTATCATATTGGTATGGCAACACCTTCTGATCCGTATTCATCTTTTTTGTAATCAGCGATAGAATGATTATTTCTGCAACACAAATATACATTTACAATGATTAGAAAGGGGAGATGGTAGGCAACACACAATAACCACTATTACTGCTGAACTAATGTCGTCGTCTCAATATGGAATTGCCAGCACAATTTCCTGCTTCAAATGACGAAAAAAATTTAGATTCGTGAAAAATAAATATCTTTAAAATCGATATTGCTTCAAACACACAATATTTTATCAATCTCAGCTCTGTAACGTTACTATATAGACCAGTTGCTGCAGCAACAGGGAAGGATTTTTCGTTTCTGATCTAGAAATTTTCGAATACCGGGTGCTGAAATAAATAAATGGTGTAGTAAGCGATCATAATGTGTTTGCAACATAAGGCATACAAATCGTAACAAAAAATACGACAGCTTGGAGGATATACTTCATTTCCCTTTGGAATACTAAGCTGTACAGTGAGGTCCTCTGTGCTCTTGACTGTGGTAACCACTTACCTACCCATCAATGTAAACGTATTTCCTTTCACTGTGAGCTGAATTGCTACCGCAATTCCCAGGGCTTGGTGGTGGGACATATTACATGTTATAAAAGACGAGCATACTCTTGTTTTGAAGCTATCGCGCCCGCAAGTAATGTCAACGCCGACGCCGATGAAATTCAATTGCAATATCGCCCACTTTTTAAATTAACTTCGGTCTTAAAATGTAAAATTGAACGCAATCCTAACACAAAAGAGCACACTCGACAATAGCCCGTCGCAATGCGATAAATCGGTAATTTTAATTTTTCAGCCATTAGTGAACTTGTCCGAAAACTGGTTATTATCAACTTGCAGAACAAATGATGCATAGAAAATGTTTGAAGTTATTGTGACCACAAAGGAAATGCCTAAGTTCAATTGCAATAGCCCACCTTCTTTAAATAAAAGGCGGGTTAAAAAAACGATCAGAGTCAACTAACGCCACATTGTGCGTAAATAAAAGAAGCTGACCTATTCCATAGCTTGTTATTTTTTATAAATGTTTCTGCTTCCTGGATACTCTGTCGCAGTGGTTTATCTTTTGTCTCAGGCAGCAACAACACCAAGAGACCCGCAGCAATGGAGACACCACCAAATACAATGAACGGTAAAACTTTGGTGATCCCTGCCTATGAAATGAAAAAATGATAAATAATCAGTAAACGATATGCATTTGTTCAAGATTGTTCTAATTACGTGATTATAGCTTATATTTTATTTCAGAACAAAATAAGGATTGAATATTAGAGGCTAATAATACGTGTCTCATTGATACAGATACAATGATTATGTTGTTGTAAAGATAGGACACTAGCGTAAAGGATTAATCTTTAAAGTACGAAATTAATTTTGTATAAATCATGGGAGACCAAAGGGTTTATTTCAATTTGAAATCATTTTGAATGGCTTAGCTAGCTCTTTTTGCTTCATTTGAATACCTATGTTGTGTGTAGACCATGAAGGGGTTATAATCAGACTTACCAGAAGGCTGACATAGCTGGTGAGTACAGCGGCGATTCTTATTGTTACGCCCTGATTACGTATACACGTAGGGTAAGCTTCACAAGAATACGTCCAGGCAAGCGAGAAAGAGGCAGTGATGAACAACTTGCCAATCATAGACAGACAAATTATCAGCCACACCGTATCTGTGTACAGGGGGAACATTCAGATAATCAAAGGGTTGTATAACTTGTATTATCATGTCTGCATTAGATCTATTGCAAGGCTGGCATAATTTTGTATGTTCAATGACTCACAAAATTATGTATGTTGAAAGACATTTTTTTTTTACATGGGATCAATATTGTATAATTATATGGCATATAGTAATGTCTGTTCAATGACTTGTATACATTTATGTTCAATGACTCGTATAATTATGTATTTTCTATGACTCGCATTATTATGTCTCTTCTATGACTCGCAAAATTATGTCTCTTTCATGGCATAAATATGTTTATTCTATGCATGACTCTCATCATAATGTCTGTTCTATGACTCGCATGACATCTGTTCTTGTCTCAAATAGTATGCCTGTTGCAAATGAACATTTATCGTGCTCTATTAACGTACATTTTGATACAAAATGTACATATTGATACAAATGTACATATAGAAGTAATTTTTAGTCACTTGAATATGTGGGTCACTTGAATTTGTGGGTAATTTGAGAATATCTTGTACAATTCGAGCTACGCAAGAGCAAATTGACCCTTAAAGCGCTAAGCACGACTACAGTCGTTTTTAATTCATTTATTAGCCGATTATATCGCAGTTATTGAGAACGAAATGAGCGTTTAAACATCAAGATATGGAAATGTTTGGTCTCAAATTAAACAAATATAAATAATTTTCAACCACTTGAAGTTGTGGGTCGCGGTAGCGAGACACAAATTTAAGTGGGTGAAAATTTAAATAAATACACTTTGCGGGATAATAGGGTTAATCAAATAATCCTGGTAGGGTTCAAATTACTCAAGTCGGACTTCAAATTAACACCTTACCCTCAAAACACACGTTAATGTTGTAATAGCACGTTCTCGAGAAAATGTTATTTTTTGGTCGTCGACTTACCTGTCGGCACAGGGGCTGTGGCTAGCAGTGATACTCCCGCTAATATCAGACATCCTGAGAAAGGTACGATTCTTCCCAGATATTGCCCCCATACTGGCCAAATTCAAGAATAGATTGCCTCCAAGGTTAGATGTGTTCAGTGATCAACCATAGTAGACAAAACGGTATATGACATTTCACATATACCGTTGCGAAATGTTAAAGAACATCTAGTCAAAAAGGATACCCATCAATGGAAACTAAGTGTGGCATCTAAACCCAAGTTACGAGCATATGCTCTATTTAAAATAAATCTCAAAACAGAATTGTATGTTAGTTTATTAATTCCAAAGTTTAAACGATCTATTTTTTGTCAATTTAGAAGCGGTATTCTTCCTTTGGCAATAGAGACGGGCAGGTATCGCAATGTACCTGCAGATGAACGGTTGTGTAAAATATGAAATTTGAATCTAGTGATGAAATTCACTTCCTATGTTTTTGCCCTAGTTATCAGGAATTGAGAACTGAACTATATCAGAATGTTTTATCTTTAGACTGCCTTTTCTCTCAATATACGGATACTAAGAAACTTAGATTTTGGATGGACGACAGATTTGTAAAACTGACAATAAATGTTATATATGGAGCTTGGCAAATTAGACAGAACATTATGTTTAATTAAAATACATATTTCTTTTTTTTTATTAATATTACTATTTTTATATTAGGCCTACTTATTTTTAATCTGCTAGTAGGGTTATTTATCCATGTTTCAAATATATATATTTAGTTGTTATAAATAAGTTGTTATAAATGTTGTAAGACAGTGACTAATAAGCCCTAGAGTGCTGGGTATTTATTTTTGTGTATTATTATACTACGTGAAATATATGTATGTACTGGTCACTTTAATAAACAATTACTTACTTACTTACTAAAACCTTCTGCAAACCTGAAACGCGAGCCATGGGTCGTATCGTGCATTCAATAAAATATTATAACACACAATATGTTTAAAAGTTGAGGAGGCTGTTATAAAATTGTCCCCTCCCAGTACTAGGTAGGTAGGTAGGTAGGTAGGTAGGTAGGTAGGTAGGTAGGTAGGTAGGTAGGTAGGTAGGAGGGTAGGTAGGGAGGGAGGGAGGGAGGGAGGGAGGGAGGGAGGGAGGCAGGCAGGCAGGCAGGCAGGCAGGCAGGCAGGCAGGCAGGCAGGCAGGCAGGCAGGCAGGCAGGCAGGCAGGCAGGCAGGCAGGCAGGCAGGCAGGCAGGCCGGCAGGCAGGCAGGCAGGCCGGCCGGCAGGCAGGCAGGCAGGCAGGCAGGCAGGCAGGCAGGCAGGCAGGCAGGCAGGCAGGCAGGCAGGCAGGCAGACAGACAGACAGACAGACAGACAGACAGACAGACAGACAGACAGACAGACAGACAGACAGACAGACAGACAGACAGACAGACAGACAGACAGACAGACAGACAGACAGACAGACAGACAGACAGACAGACAGACAGACAGACAGACAGACAGACAGACAGACAGACAGACAGACAGACAGACAGACAGACAGACAGACAGACAGACAGACAGACAGACAGACAGACAGACAGACAGACAGATAGATAGATAGATAGATAGATAGATAGATAGATAGATAGATAGATAGATATTTATTGACGACGGTAAGTCTATGCAGACATATGCGTCATTAAAATGAACATATGTACAAGATTATATACAACAGGATCAGTTCGGTAAAATATGCAAGCTAAGTTAACTTAAACATGTTAAAATCAAACGACATTATATACTAAAACAAGCACAGGTTAAATAAAATATGCATCAGAACTATTTAATATAGCCTACAGTTAAACAGCATTGGCATGATATTTTTAAGTTTCCCGCACCAAAACCAGAGATAAAATAGCTACTGCATATAGCAAAACAACCTCTAGAAAGCGTAGAAGCCGAGTAATTACATAATGAGTGAGAGTATGTATAAAGAAGAAAATCATAATATTAATTACATTTAACATGTTAAAAAACAATCTACAAAATGCATTGCCTGACGTCAGCTCGAAACACCAAGAACACGTACAGGTACTCAAGATTCAATGTGCAATGATCACTGATGACGGAACCAGTTATAGCAAAAAGCTGAACCTGGGTTACTGTCGCAGCCTCTCCGATAACAGATTCTACTAAACCGGTCTAATCAATTAATCGCACATAATTATTCTAGTACTAAAAGAAAAGGAATATATATATATATATAGATCTCTAGAAAATACAAACTATCATTTGACACAAGTGACTAAGCCTAGAATATAGCTGAGGCTAAACAGCAGTTGATTAGATAAGACTGCTTGAGTGGAACTGATTTCGTTGGTGGATGATTGGAGGAGTTACCAGTCGCTAGTACCACAGTGATGACACCCCCTCCCTCTCGACAGCATGGATGATTTCATGAGTGGATGATTAGAGGAATCACCAGCCGCACCAGTCGCTGGTACCACAGTGGTGATCCCCCGACAGCATGGATGATTTTATGAGTGGATGTTTAGAGGAATCACCAGCCGCACCAGTCACCCTACGCCCCAATCGTTTTATAAAGCAGAGGTACGCGACACGCTTAAGGTTTAAAAACAGCTATAGCTAAGCTAAGCATATTGCTAATGCTCGATGTGTAGATGACATAATAATATATAAATTTGTCGTCGTTTGAGAGTGAGTCAAATTCACTGTTGAGTTGTTTGCTTTCGGCAAGTAAACTAGTTCGCTGTGTAGCGAAGTAAGAGCAAGTGATTAAAAAATGAATTTCGTCATCAACGGAGTTTAATGTACATCTTCATGTGCGCTGTTCTAGTGGTATTTTTTGCGGCTTGACATGCCTTCCTCGTTCAATTTCTAGCATATGTAAGCTCATTCTCAATCTTGATAGCGCCTTTATCCACCTTGTGTCGGGGATGTAAAACAGATATTCTTCTAGCGAGTGGTCGAATTTAAACTTTATGTACGTTCGCAATTTTATGGAGTTTCAGGCTTTGTTAGACCAATCAGCTTTATATATATTAATCAAACATAATTTACCTTGTTTGATGAGACGATGGGCATTTTCGACCCTGTGATTTTTCCAAACATCGCAGTGGTTTGTTCGGAATAATAATGACTTGATGTGAGAGCACCAATTAGTTTCACCAATAAAATCAAGAGACGCCAGTGAGTTGTACACGATTCTCAAATAACAGCTTTTAGGCAAGGAGTTCAAGGGAATCCAGTATTTCAACGCTAGAATTTGTTGTTTTAAAAAGAGGGGATACCTTCCTGTATCCCCATAAATAGTAACTGGTGTGGTTTGTTGTTTGACTCCCAGCATATTTTTCAAGAATGATAAATGAACCATCTCAAAGTCAGATATTTCTTTACCAATAAATAGTACCTCGCTACCATACATCAATATGGGTTATATTTGCGCTTCAAATACTCTTAAAGATAATACAGGAGTAAGGTGTCCTAAGCTGTGACTGTAATTTTTTATTGTGAAAATTGCTTACCTAAAGTATGGTTGAATGCTAGCACAGCATTAGGCCACAAGTTGATGTCGTCGGCCCAGCGTCGAGCAGACCATCGGTGCTGTATTTTATTCAGGATCAGTAGGATATATAGCTTCATATCAGGTAAATTTTCAAAATTGTCAACATAGAAAAATTCTCGTCCCAAGGAGTTCCTTTAAAACAAGTGGTATAATCTGTCAAAATATTGTTCGCACCAGGTTCAAATAAGCCATGAACCATTGGTGAACATGATTTCCTATTTAGATGTTTCTTCAAATGGTATCTTCTATCGTTTTTACTTATTATTTTTGCCGATAATCTGTTTGGCAGCAGAATGTACACGTGGAATTATTGTTTTTATTTGGTACACCAAGAAAACACGAAACTTTTGCATAACATTTGCACAACGGCCTCTTCGACGTTGGTCCGACAAATTGTACAAATGCTAACAAATGTTTTGTTTTTACTAGATGTATATTACACTTGGACAAAAAAGTAGTTAGTTTTCAATAGTCCGTGATAGCAGACTCTGTAGGGCTACGCGATACATGGTCTGTAATCACTAGTCCGTAATAACAGACTCTGTAGGGCTACTTGATACAGAGTCTGTAATCACTAATCCGTAATAACAGACTCTGTTGGCCTACGCGATACAGAGTCGGTAATCACTAGTCCGTAATAACAGACTCTGCAGGCCTACGCGATACATAGTCTGTAATCACTAGTCCGTAATAACAGACTCTGTTGGCCTACGCGATGCACTAATCATTGCCATTCAAAAAGCTGTGCTCCTAATTCTACTTGCTCAATTAAGACGTCCATGTTTGATTTGGATAGGGTTGTCCGTCCAATCCGAGTTTTTCTCGGATTTTTTTTAACTTGACAAGACACTAACTCGGTCGGAACCTAACCCAAGTACACATGGTGACATCTGTTGGTGTTTGGTACCATAGGGGATTTATCCCAAGATCATGGTAAGGTCATTTCAAGATCACAGCGAGGTCAAATCAGCTTGATCTGATCTGATGGCTTGAAACATACCTAGATCCCAACACCGACCTACATCAAATCACCCCGAGAGGTTACAGAGATAACATAAGGGTTGGAGGGTTTTTCCACACCCCCTTCAAATCACCCTTATGTCAACACTGTCTGATATGGCAGAAATAAATCAAATAGCACACTGGTGTTATATTTTGACATTGCCATGACCTTGGGATATTCAAAGGTCATCTATAGGTCACGGCAAGGTCAAATCAACTGAAAACACCTGAAAATATCCTGTTTTTGCTGTTTTTCTACAATTATGTTCACTTTAGATGATAAGGTTATCTCAAGGTCACAGTAAGGTCAAATTATCTAAAAAACGGGTGATAAAAGCTTGTATTTGCTGCTTCAACTTCAGACTTCGCAAAAACCTCGGGCTGACTCCTCTAAGAAGCCCAATCCCAGCCCATGTCACTATGTGTAACCCATCCAGCCCTTCTATTATTATCCTGTAAAGCTCTTGAGGTGTTCGTGTATTTCCGTATTAGCGTCTATGTATGTTTCAAGCCATCATTGCCATCCAAAGTGAACATAATTGTAGAAATATCAGCAAAAACAAGATATTTTCAGCTGCTTCGAACAATTTTGACCTTGTCGTGACCTTGATATGACCTTGGAATGACATTGGGGTGACAACCCTGTAAATACAACCCTATTTCAACATGTTTACTTAGGCTGTGCCTTATCAGATAAATGTTTATTTGCCATTGGTCAAAATATAACATCAGTGTGTTATTTGGACCTATCTTCCTTATCAGACAGTATTGACACAAAGATGAAGGGAAGGGGAGGGGTGAACAAACCCAACCCTTTTGTTATCCCTGTAACCTCTCGAGGGTGTTTTGGTGTAGGCCTATGTTGGAATCTAGGTATGCTTCAAGCCATATGATAGACATTTCAAGTGAACATAATAACAAACAAACAACAAAAATGGGCTATTTCAGTTGTTTTGATCTGATTTCACCTGGCTGTGACCTTGAGGTGATCTTACCATGAGTTTGGAATAACTCCCCTATGGAACTAAACACCAACCGATGTCATCATGTGTACTTGGGTTGGATTTCGACCGATTTATTGGAAGTGCTGGTCTAATAATGTACTCTCAACCATTTTGTGCTAATTTGACCTTGCTATGACCTTGAGATGACCTTATATGCTTCAAGCCATATGATAGACATTTCAAGTGAACATGATAACAAACAAACAACAAAAATGGGCTATTTCAGCTGTTTTGATCTGATTTCACCTGGCTGTGACCTTGAGGTGATCTTACCATGACCTTGGTATAACTCCCCTATGAAACTCAACACTTACCAATGTGACCATGTGTACTTGGCTTGGGTTTCGACCTATTTATTTTTATACCACCCTAAGGGTCAAGGGTATCATACTTCGATGACCTCTGGTGACCTTGTCCATGCATATAAACTCTGCAGACCACCTAAAGTAACGTGGTACATAGTAATGTTCCAAAAAATGTGGTCTACACAAATACCCAGGGGGAGGGGGTACAGCTGGGCCCATGCAAGGTACAATTCCTTGAATCTGCATACACTGGCTACCAGCATACAAAAACACATCATTTGCTGTGCTGTCCATTCCAGACGCTAACACATGTGCTTGCTTCTTAGTCGGACAAGAATCGAGAAGGAAATTTCACAGTTCAGGATGACTGAAAAAGAGATTAAATACATTGCGGTTAATTCTTTAGGCGCTACGTTATACAAATTTAATTGTTACCCACTCGAAGTTGTGTCTCGCTACCGCGACCCACAACTTCAAGTGGGTGAACAGTTAATTACACCTGTGGAAATTGAATCGACACATGTGGCAATCCAGTTAACTTTTCTTCCTATGAGGACAGATAAAAAAGCTTAAACGGTTATAGACGAGATTAGCACTTTACCCTTTAAAACGCTCACATACTTTTGTGTAAATCATGGAGAACAAAGGGTTTTGTCAATTTGAATAAATGTCATAAATGTCTTAGTTTGCACTTCCTGATTCATTTGAATACCTATGTTATGGGTCTACGGCCATTATAAATATTTCAATTCTTATAGGGCGGGGGTCGATTTTAGACGTCAGAATCTGACGTCTACAGACGTCAGACTCTGACGACTAAAGTCGATTCCCGCGCTGTAAAGGTTAAGGGTTAACACAGTCATCACTGCACCCCCGACACGGAGCAAATCCGGCGCAAATCCAACCTGATTTATTATGATCTTACAACCAACACCAAAAACGTAAGCTTCAAGGTCCGGCTGAGGGGTAAACCTTGTCTTACTTTGTTACCGTTATTATTGGGCCCACTGGCAATTCAGCTAAACATGTGACGTCAGACTTTGGTAAATCTTGAAAAATCAAATTTAAATTTAAACCATATAAAATTGTAAAATAATGTTGGAAGTAAAATAATAAATAAATTGAATTATTGAAATGCCAATCTAGCGACTGTAATGCTTATTGCCATGACTTCCCTCGTTACGTTATCAGATTTTTTGAACATGATAACAAACAAACAACAAAAATGGGCTATTTCAGCTGTTTTGATCTGATTTCACCTGGCTGTGACCTTGAGGTGATCTTAGGGGTAAACCTTGTCTTACTTTGTTACCGTTATTATTGGGCCCACTGGCAATTCAGCTAAACATGTGACGTCAGACTTTGGTAAATCTTGAAAAATCAAATTTAAATTTAAACCATATAAAATTGTAAAATAATGTTGGAAGTAAAATAATAAATAAATTAAATTATTGAAATGCCAATCTAGCGACTGTAATGCTTATTGCCATGACTTCCCTCGTTACGTTATCAGATTTTTTGTTTTTTTCGTTTTGTTGTCTCTCAAATAGTTCATAGCTTTTAACGATTTTGTTATTTTGTCGTGTCTATTCTTCTGAGTTGCCACCTGTGCGCAGTCTGGCTATAAATAATTATAATCAATCCCGTTTATGTGTTTAATATAGCCATGCAAATTTACTGTTACGTGATCACGCCAAATGGACATGGTTTTTTAAGGCTTTGTGAGTTTTAATATTTCCGCTCTCATTGTGTTTCTTTTGATATTCTGTGTGGTTTTTTTTGCGGAGAAGAACACGTGTGCGCTATGGTAGATGTTTGTATAATCATTGTGACACCATGCATTTCTACATTGTAACGAAAACAAAATTGAAATACGTCGTTATGTGATCACCGCTACGTGATCACTTAAAGACCAAAGAAATTTTAAAAAATAAAGTCTTGCAATGGAATAATTAATATCAGCGTTACGTTATCGATTAAAAAAAAATCACCAAAGTCACTATATCTAGCTTAAGGGTGAATAGTCCTGATTTTATTTAAATAACATTTTTCGGTAATTAAAAAAACCTATCAAATCTTTCTTTTGTGATCACTCTAATTGTGAAGTTTCCTTTTAGTGTCAAAATGAATTAGCAGCCTAAACACTCGATGTATCTTAATAATTTCTACGTTACTTGTTTCTGTAAGCCTCTGGTTTAAATCACAATGTTTCTCGATATCAGAGAGATCATTTCTATTATAGAGGAGAAAATTAATTGAAAACAAAACCGTTACGTGATCACAGTTACGTGGTCACATTATCGGCACAAAAGGTCTTTTAAGTGACATTGTAATACAATAAAAACGTTGCAGTCAATTGATGAGATGAATGATGTACAGATGAGGGTGGGAGTGATTTTTTTTTATTATTATTTCGATTTGTCATGACAATGGTGTTGTACAGCATAAATTACAGAAAATGTGTGCAAGCACAGCCAGACAGACAGATATTTTATTGACAGAAAGAAAGTCAATCCAGACTTATTTGTCATAGAAATAAGAGAGATATATGTACATGTATACAAGATTTGTTAAAATCATATGACAATATACATAGTGACATACATAACTAAAATCATGTTAACTGGCACAATATATATACAAACAATGCTGAGTTTAAAAAAAAACATGCTCTGACTGGCAGACAATAACAGGTCTCTAAAGTCCTCTGCTAAGATCGCCTACCACATATAATAACAATAACAATAATAATAGTGACATAAATTAAATTATGATATTACCACTACAGTATCTATTCTTTATTAGTATCCCATTTCACTAAAATGTGTATTATATATATAAAAAGCTAATGATGTTTACTACATCCACAAGCTGCACTCCATGAGCATTGATTATTTACATCGTATGTATTAAGTTACCTTTATCTTACGTTTAAAAATATTAATGTTGCTGGAAGCACGAATGCTGTCAGGTAAAAACAGTTTTTACAATCCTATTAAAATATGAATTATAAAATATCGTTGTTTTCACACGGGGTAATTTGAAAATAATTCTCTTTTGTGCAGATCGACGACCTGTACTGGTATCGACTAAATTAAAACAAATCGAAAAGTTACAATTACCTTTTCCATGAATGCAATTAAATATAAAACAGAGATCATGTATTTCTCTACTGAAAGGAAGGGGTAGTAGTAATAATTTTGTACATCTATCTCTATAGGATATATCTGAGAAATCATTAAGAATAAATTTGGTAGCACAAATTTGGAAGGACAAACAAAGGGGCTCATTTTATACCCAGATAACATCAGCTATTAACGTGATTAGCACTTCACCCTTAAAGCGCTGAAATACTTTCGTACAAACCATGATGACCAAAGGGTTTTTTCAATTTGAAATCATCATAAATGTCTTGGCCAGCTGATTCATTTGAATACCTATGTTACGTGTCTACGACTATTTTAAAGATTTTTTACTCTTTACAGTGTGGGAATCGACCTTAGTCGATTCGGACGTCTAAAGTCTATCCCCGCACTGTGAAGGTTAAAAAACAAAACTGCGGATTTTGATCTGTGAACCTACGCTTTGTGTTCATACTGATTATAGAAGATTTACCAATGCGTGTACAAGACGTCTCCACAATGCTGGCTTAATGTTGGGCCAGCGTTACAAACGTTGGGTCAACATGACACCTGTATAATTTTGCAGGGCGAGTTGGCTGTGAAGCCTAACCCAGCAAACACAAAACATTTGCATAACATTTGTACAACGTCGGCCCAACGTCTTCGACGTTGGTCCAGCATTGTACAAATGCTATACAAATGTTTTGTGTTTGCTGGGAAGTGCATTATTGTGTATATTATACAAATCTATCAATTTTTTTTTCTTTTTCACATACCGCTCTGTATCAGCTATTTCTAAGGTGCAGAGTTTCAGCAAACAAAACATCAGACATCAAAAACATCAGTACATCAAAACATCAAAACATCAGTAGGTGTTTAATTCCTGTAAGAAAATACTTGAAAAAGCGACGCACTCTTTACTTATTACTATTGTTCCTTTATGATATTACATTTTAATGATAGCATATAAAATACGAATGATAGCCTATAATAAGTTAGAGTGGTACATGTTTTATAGCCTATAAATAGGGTTAGATGGTAGATGTGAGAGAACTTTTTACCACTTTGTTGTTGCACAGCAAAGATCTTAGAGCTATTTAGTTTTATATGTTTCAACAAATCTTTATTTTAAGCAATAACAGGTTTAGCTCATAACGTTACTGGTAATCTGACAACTAATTGAATGATCATACAATATACCAATCACAGCCGCATAACACTACTTAAATATATTATTTTCTTTGTCTTCCACATTTGTTTAATTTGAGACGAAACATTTGCAAACATAGTTCACTAACAGTAATTTACCCATTTCGCGCTCATATGAACGCTTGCATAATCATCTAGGTGTAGAACCACGAATTACAATTGATACTTTAAAGCTTAACCCTTAAAGTATTGAAATATTTTTATATAACCTAAGAGACCAAATGGTTTGGTTCTATTTGAAAGCATCATAAATGTATTTGCTAGCATTTCCCGCTTCATTTTAGTACTTATGTTATGGGTGTACGGTCATTATAAATATTTTACTCCTTCAGTGCGAGGATCGTCTTTAGACTTCTGAATCAAACGTTACAGACGTCAGCTTTGAAACGCTGGATAGTTGCGGGGCCAGAAATCAGCAGGACTGAGTATGATCTGAAGTACACACATAATGACAAGGAGACTGACCGGCACCATGAGCAAGCACTCAGTACATATATTTGCTGCTACTGTCAAGAGTGTAGCGATGTGATTGAATATTACGATAATCCGTTCACAGATGATACTGCAGATTTGTTCACTTTGGACACAAAAGTCGTCATGTCCGATAAAATTGTTGAATTCATTCGAGCAGCCGAGGAAGTGGGCACAGCACAGTATCAGACTTTTTTCAAAGATAGACTAAGTGATTCTTCAACACGTTTTTACGAGCACATTCATAAGAACAATCTTCCTGCAAATCTAGAGAGTGTGATATAGACACTTTTTTCGAACATGAAATCACCCATGACCCAGGGTTGGGGCAAGTACATCGCCTCAGTACTTGGGTACAAGTACATTAAAAATGTTCAAGTACAAGTACAAGTACAAGTACAGGGTTTTGCGAAATGTACTTGGGTACAATTACAAGTACCAAGTACAAGTGTATAATTTAACGGGCACGGCGTAATGGCCCAATGTGTTCGCTGCGTGAAGTACAGAGAGGTTTAAAAAACACTTCCCCCTGTTTTTATTAACTAGGGTATGTTTGTTGACATTAAATAGAATGACTAATGTATTGCGATTTTTTTTTATTTTATTTAAAAAAAAATCCTTTCACTAGATATTAGCGAGGAATACTATTAAACTTCATTTGTTAGAATTCTTAAGTTGCCAACAAAAACACGATGCTCCACCATATTTTCCACTTAATCAAAAACATCAAATATGAAGTAACCCTGCAGAATATAATATGATTTACCTTTAAAAGAATTAACTAGAGGATATACAATTATTCTAATGTCAATAATGTGTTGAGTGCTGAAATGGTCTAGTGTCGTAAATTCAAATGATAAGACAAATTAAAGGGACTGGCCCAGGCTAAAATCATAAAAAAATCGGTGATTTTATTTCGGGTTCTTAATATGACCATATGATGTAAACATGTACATAGACTAGAACTGCAAATTTTTATAATTTTTGTGCTGCGCATTCACCAGTTAGGCTAGATATAGAGACGAAATTCCTGATTTCTAATTATTGACAACCATGTCAAAAATAGGAAATGCGGGAATTTCGTCTCTATATCTAGTCTAACTGATCAATGCGCAGCACAAAAATTATAAAAATTTGCAGTTCTAGTCTATGTACATGTTTACATCATATGGTCATATTAGGAACCCGAAATAAAATCACCGATTTTTTTATGATTTTAGCCTGGGCCAGTCCCTTTAAGCGTATTAATTTCATTATTATCGTCTATTTATTTGATCTTACAGGGTAATTTATTTGGTTTGGTTTGACACTTGAATATAATAGCTCGCCGCAATGAAAGTGTTAATGAAGGTGTGCTTCTTAACGCACCTTTTAATTGCTCTCACATGCGCGCGGTCAATGTGACACTTAACCCTTCTAACTCTAAGATGCCTGCATTTAAAATTTTCTTTTTTTTATCATGTGGCTTGTTTGTAATAATTTTAGCACAACAGGCGACATTATAGGTATTCCGGACCAATTTAAATATCATTTCAATGCTATCATGTTACATCGATCGAATAGTACTTTAAGAAACATGAACATATAATTATGACCCTCGAAATTATAGGGTTTTATAAGAGGTAATCCGCAAACAATGAAAGCTCATCCCTTCAACAGCAGACAAGATACGTTAATCCAATGTCGATTCAATATTGAGCCATCATCTGCAACGCTGCCCCAACAATAAACCAACACTGGGTTAATATCCCGTTTTTTTGGCCAGCTTATGTAGCTGTGTTAGATAGCGATGAGGTATAACAATTGAAACTAATATCTGTTGTTACGCCTGTGTGTTTGTTTACCAATTTTATCAGTACAGCCAGATATAATCCATCTGGCCGCCTCACTTCTAAATGAAAGATCAAAGGGAAATATATACAGCTCATTGAGGACAAGAATGTGTCATAGAACTTTTAGATTGATACAGCTGGATAAAATACATATGTTTTGCGTTTAGCAATTGAATTGTTTTTATATTTATTGTCTATAGAAAATATTGCACTGAATAACTGAAAAAGTGATTTTTTTTTTAACAAATCGGGATGTACTTGCAATGTACTTGCCTTCAAGTACCAAGTACTTTGTAATGTACTTGGGTGAAAGTACAAGTACAAGTACATTTTTGACGCTCAAGTACAAAGTACAAGCAAGTACTCGAAAAAATATACTTAAGTACAGGTAAGTACAAGTACCGATGTACTTGGCCCCAACCCTGCCATGACCTACCTTGAGCCACTAATGACACTATTCGCATCTGGGAGGCAGATTGATCACATCCTTCTCACAAATGGTGCTTTGCTGCAGCATACCAATCGTGCTGTGTATCCAGCTGGGGTAAACACTGATTGCCAATCCCAACTTGCCAGATCCAAAACTGAATAAGCTGGACGAGAGATGGGGACTTATGGTGCTCTGTTTTTAGTTCAAGAACAGAGGCACCAAAAGCATGCAGATGATTAATTAAGTGTTCATTCCGTGACAGCCACTGGTGCAAATACAAGAAGGCTTGCCTGTCATGTATACAGCTGTGTGTTTGTGAAGGAAAATGTACATGACGCAGTCAAATTCCATCTGATAGCTGATTTCTACAAAATAAAACTATTGTGCTTGATGTCATGTTTTATGTTTTTGATGAACGACAGAAAGTACATTGATAACCATTGTTCCAATAATCAATAACTATCTCCCATTATTATTCCTAACAGGAATTTGTTTTAAAAAGGAAGCTAAACTGGTGGCCAACCACAATTTGTTAGATAATTGTGGCAATATATATTATTGTTTTTATTTATCAAAATCAAACAATTTTTAACCAATTTTCGGTGGTTTTGGTGAATATCTTGAATTTACACTTTTTAAATAGCCACCATATCAATAACATGAGAAACGAATCCCCCAACTTTGAAAACATGGGTTTAGATATAAAAAAAATCATCCTTATATTGCAATTAGAACTGTTATTAGTAGTTATTAGTATTTTCGATTTCGGTCATAAACGGCGTGCATCTTGGATTTTCAGGAGGTTACGGAAATCGGATCAAATGTATCATGATCGATTTGAAGAAGAAAAGAAGACCCTGACGCTCGAGTGATTAAATTAATCATCTTGTTTTGGTTATTTACATAAACTGATCTGTTTACTTTATGAAGGAGTCATTATCATGTTTACATTATGATTATCGTGAGTGTTTGGAATTAATTATATGCGCAATTAGCTAGTAATAGTAGACATTTGAGCCAGAGTTTCCTACTCTAGACAGAAAAAAATACATGCACAATAAACGCATACGAGACTCACCATTAATCACAGTTATTGGGTTAAATCACAGTTATTGGGCATGACATGAGTGCTTAAAAATCATGATTTGAAAACGTTTGATCTAAGATACAACACATGATTAATTTTCATCCACTTGAGGGTGAAACACAACTTCGAGACACAATTTCAAGTGGATGACAATTTAAATAAGATGACTTGTCGGCTGCAAGGGTAATGTTTCAGGGTGGCACAGACAAAGCGTACACGTTTATATTATATGTAATATAAAGGGTATTCACACAGCAAATATAATGATTTTAGTGGAAGATAGCTCCTAGCTCGATTAAAAAATCAATATCAGTAACATTGTATATTATATGGGACGGAAGTGGTACGCTGAGAGGAACGTGGTTTATCGGGTGACTGAACCCAGTAAACACAAACACAGCAAATTGAACCAATGTTGGCTTAATGTTGAACCAGCGTCTTTGAAGGTCGAACTGAAAAGTGATATTTGCATGGCAGGCATAAACTGGTTTAGCCTGATTCATACTAACGAGTTTGCACGAAATTAACCCTGAAAATGAGCTTCCCACGACTCAATGTTGACACTGGAATTGACCACATATTTTTCCAAAATAGTCAGATAAATAATTTACCCTGATCCCCAGAAAAACCCTGTAATTAATCCTAAAGGGCAGAGGTCACTCGGGAAACACGAGGGATATAGAAGAAAATTGTTGGTTTAAACTGGACCACCATCTGCGACTCTGGCCCAAAGTTAACGTGAAGTTACTGAATGTCTCGTGTTTGCCGGGAAATTAACTAATGTTACCCTTTTCACCGCTGAGAACGACAAAAGTCGTTTGTAATTTGTTTCATTATTCGATCAAATCACAGCTTTTGGGAAAGACATCACTGTTTAAATATTAAGATGTTTGGTCTCAAATTAAACAACTAATTTTCATCCACTTGAAGTTGTGGGTTGGGGTAGCGAGACACATCTTCAAGTGGGTGCAGATTTTAATACGATAATTTAGCGGGAAAGGGGTTAATTTCAATCAACACGCAATGATTGCCATGTGATGCTTAACATAACAGCAACATACGGTACGGTGGTCTACATCACAGATTTGTCAGTGAACCTTACCCATAACTGGACAATATAAATAGTACACCTTAACCCTTACCACACTGGAATATATATATATATCGTCATAAATGTTTAAGTTAGCTCTTCACACTTCATTTGAATACCTACATGTATGGTATGGGTCTATGAACACTATAAATATTAATTATTTCAATGCTGGGACCGTCTTCATACGTCAGAATCAGATTCTGACGTATAAAGACGATCCCCGCGCTGAAAGGGTTGAAATATAATTTTTTTAGCAGCAGTAAATATTTATTTTCCATTCATTTCTAATTGCAAATTTGAAGTAATTAGCAACGAGTCTAAATCATCCGACACATAAACTTCTTTGTTATAATCTACAAAACCATGCATTCAAGATCCATCTTCCCTTGGCCAGTCTCACGCGACTGCTACCGCAGGGGCCTGGCCATATCGAGTACTACAATCAGTTATTCTGTCTATGTGGTCATCTTGTTGTTTCCGTTGCTACATGTATTATATAGACAAGCTGGGAATCTCTCATTTTGGACAGTGAGGTGTACCGAATGCCCGCCATTCAGGGAGCTGGGAACACAATGACATCAGCGTGAGATTCCGACCTTATATATCATCTTATCTATCATACCAACGGAAACAAGCAAGCTTTGCTGTCAGCCAGCTGTCAAGTGCTGTCTGATTGGCCGCGCTGTCTGATTGGCCGGTCTTGAGACGCACGACATTCAAGGTATATCGCTATTTAAAATAATTGGACGCTATGCTCGATAAAGCAAGG
Organism: Flabesymbios commensalis; assembly: GCA_964017125.1. Classification (NCBI taxonomy): domain Eukaryota; kingdom Metazoa; phylum Annelida; class Polychaeta; order Terebellida; family Flabelligeridae; genus Flabesymbios; species Flabesymbios commensalis. The sequence goes on from OZ024915.1 coordinate 26,748,348, forward strand.
TATTGCACTGCATGTCTTGTGTCTACTGGGTCACTTATAATATTGTATAGTCTACCATGCATCGGTACTTTCACAGTTCAATGATTTTGAGCACAGTCCAGCGACTAAAATGAGGATAAGTGATTTGTTTTCTCGCCATAATATTCCGTAGACACGATTTGCACATTATATTAGTAATCTGGTGGTTTCTTCTTGCTATGATGAATAATAAGATGCATCACTTCATAAAGTACGGAAGTACGGGGCACTTATACAATGTTGTTTTAATGTGGTTTCAGTGTCGCAGACGGTTAACATTGAAACATCATTGGTTTAATGTATTGTATTTGCTTTATTGTCAGGCGTGGGCAGACCCCCGAAAGAACACCAGCGGCGTAATTCCAACAGCTGCTGAGAGGGAGAGGAATAAATGAATAAATGAATGAATGAATGAATAAATGAATGAATGAAAAAATAAATGACTAAATAAAAAAATAAAAAAATGAATGAATAAATGAATGAATGAATGAAGGAATGAATAAATGATTGAATAAATGAATGAATGAATGGGGTTTTATGTCACCTTAGTGCACATAAAGGCTTAACTGAGATGAATCAAATGATAGTGCTCTATAGACACAGGATTATATACGAGACCAGGTGGTTCCAGTAGATCAGCTGCTCTTTTGAAATCATCGCACTGGCTTCCAGTATCCTACATGATAAAGTAGTAAAGTTATCTATCATAGCCATTTCGTGCACTCACTATTCACGAACCCTCATACCTTTAGTAATATCTTATTGCCGGCGGCCAGTTCTAGGGCATCAAAAAACTATTTATTCCACGTTTAAAAACGAGGAATGGATTCAGGGCCTTCTTTGTTGCTGCACCATACTATGGGAAATTTTCCTTTTACAATTCGGACTGCTAACACCATGACTTCTTCACGGAAACTATTAAAAAGTAATCTATTCGGTCTGGGTTTCCCACCCTAGCTCCACGGTGAACCGGTGACTTGTTGACGACTATAATTATGCTCTGAACTTGGACATGGCATTGGCTAGGAATCGGTCTTTTACGCCTCTGAGCTCGGTTATATTGAGGAATCAGGCACGTTAGGAGTTATATAATTGTTTGATTGATTGATTGATTGATTGATTGATTGAAAAACGCTGTTTAATCGGAAAATCATATTAGTGATTAAGCCTACTTCGCTCAGCACAAAATCACTAACAATTCTCATGATAATTAAAAAGCTAAAGTCATCTTAAGAGTTATAGATCCCTTTCAGTGAACACAGTTAATGCTTACAATTATTTTTGTATAAACCATGGAGACCAATAGGTCTTATTTAATTTGAAATAATCATAAATGTCTTAGTCAGCTCTTTCCACTTTACTTGAATACCTATGTTATGGGTCTACGACAATTATATATTTTGTTAATTCTTTCAGTGCGGGGACCGTCTTTAGACGTCAGATTCTGACGTATAAGGAAGGTCCCAGTGTTCGAAGGGTTAAGCTGACTTGTCTTCCGAAATAAGTTATTTCAACCGAAGTAAATTAAGCTTCTAAGCTGACTTTAATCATTTTATTAACAAGCTAATTTTCAGTGGATATAAAAATTGAAGTAGGCTTAAATAATATTTCATTAAGTTGGACTTTTAACGTAACTGATTTCTCCTAATTAACCTATTTGATTTCCCCTGATTAGGGCCAACAAATCCTGTCTACTGTAACAACACGATACGGCCGACACGATGTACATGTAATTGGCACGTAGGTGACACGCCAAAAAAATATAGAGTAAACATATGGTCAGCGACAGGCAGGTTATCTAGCATCTAATAAGTCCCGATGGCGATTTTTATGTTCTAATGCCACATTGAGACATATTTGCAATGGTGGGAGAAACGACATTTGGCATGTTGACTGCAGCAGAGACGTCTGTGCATATTTAAGTCTAAATTATAAAAAAGCGGCGAGACCAAAAACCTATTTCCACCTTGATTGAAAGTGACGATGATGCTGAAAATAGGATACACCATGTGATCACGGCGGCAATTTAAAAAGACATTATTGTTAAACTCCCCCCCCCCTTTAAAATACATGTCGTAATGATTTCAAATGTCCCATTAAAACTTGTAATTGTATTGAACCTTATATTAGCCTACATCTTAAATACAATGACTGGGCTAAAGATAAAGATAAAACGTGTCCAAATCATAGCATGAGATTGAATTGTCTAGTTATTAAATTATGCACAATGTTCAAGGTTAGTCATTATAGTAGAAGAGCTAGTTCCTGTAGGACCGTTATTTAGGGGTTGGTACAACCCATCATACTGACAAAATCTGATTGTATATTGTATTTATAAGGTGGGCGTAAAGTACAATTTTGGTATCAGTTTTTTTGTACAGCCAATTTTCTAACATAGCGGGTGTTTTCGCTATTTTCGTCAAAGTGGAGGTCAAGCTCGGAAAATAGCCATATCTTTGCAATGAATAGATCAATTCTCACACTTTTGATATCAATACACTCAGTATTCAATTATCTACATGTCTTTAGGTCCTTAGGTCACATTGTGTATTGTGAATATATACCAACTTTGAACAAGTCACATCGCAATTGTAAATCCGCTATGGATGTTTTTGTTAAATCTTTACAAGAAATGAAGCAGAAATTATACTACGTGTATTGGCTAAAAATGCTTTATATTACCAGAATAAACAACGTCTTGAGACAAAAGTAAGACCCAATTTGATTCCATGGGTGTAACTTTAATGTGACTGAGCTCACTTCATTCAGCATACGGTCCTGGTGATTATTGATATATTATAGTTGTCATTGAGACCACCCAAATCTGTTTAGATTTGGGGGTTGAGTTATGTAAACGTTTTTTTGTTGCTGTTCTAGTTTACCAATCTACACATGGAAATTCAATTGCCGTTACAATGATATATTGCATTTTGCAGTGGAGTAAACAGTCATATCTCCACAGACGTTGAAACTTAATTTGTATTAGAAAGTAATCAAAATCATCAACAAAACAAACTAGTCGATATGGTCAATGAAAACCCATCAATAAAACAATTTTTTTGCCCATATCTCCATGTGGCCTATGTTTTCTGAACCAAGATATGTATTTGTTTAACACTCAGTGGTATAACGTTTTTCAAATGTTCATTTTTTTATGTAAGAATATGGCAGCCTGTTATGAAAATGTTTGTATTTAGCCTGGGCTGTAATCTGAAACATTGAACTTTTCTCGGCATTTGAGTGTAAAATTTGTTATGCACTTGTTTTTACATAATTCGGGTGCGCTGAAAGCGAATCAGTCAGATAACGTTCTATATATAGTGACCTTCACCTTCAAATTTGGCAAACAAAAAATGGCTGCCAAAACACATCTCTTCCCTTTTTTCCCGACAAATAAATGCACAATTTCCCGTTTCTGCATGATCTGGAGATGAGAAATGTATGTCTCACGTTTTTCGATTAAAATGACTTTTCTTTGACTTTCAAATTTAAATGGCTACCACCAGCACAAAATAATAGCGTTTTTATGTATATAATAAACTATAATATAATAGGAAAAACACTTTTTTTAATGGAAATTTAAAAAGAAACTAGGTAATACGACAGATTTGCTTAGAAAGCATTCGAAACAAGGCTTAATTACAATATATTCTAACATGCTTTACTGTGCTCTGCATTTAGAATGACGTCATGATTTTAATTGTAAATATGTAAAATGACGGCCATCTTGGATTTTACAATAAAATATTGATGAGGCAAAGATAAATATACATCGGACATGCGTGCTTCGGTCCCCAAATCATAAACAAATTATATATTAAGCATTTCCGTGCGACAAATCGAAAAAAGAGGTGTCATTTACATTTTGATAGCCATTTTGTTTTACGTTCATTTGAGGGTGAATGTCGCGGCCATTTTATATATTTTTTTTAATTTACACGACAGTAATGTTTATTCTTGGTTCACTAAGTTACTACAAATAACTCATATTATCGTCAGCATATTTAGTGGTGTAATTATAATGACAGTAAATATTTTAAAATGGCGGACGTATTGCATTTGAAGGTGAAATAAAGGTAATTTCTTCCAAATTACCCCCGAAATAAGTTTCTGAAATAAAAATCTTACAGAGACCAAAAATTGTGCTTTTATGTGTGATAAAACAAAGAAAATACGGGGCTTTATTTACATTTTGGCGGCCATTTTATGTTTTGCTTATTTGAAGGTCAAGGTCACCAAATATAGAATATTATCCGACAGATTCGAATTCAGCTCACCCAAATTATGTAAAAACAAGTGGATTGCAAATAATACACTAAAATGCCTAGCAAACTTCAATGTTTTAGATTTCAGCCCTGACTAAAGACAAACATTTTCATAAAAGGCTGCAATATCTTCCCATTAAAACAAAATATGTGACATTTCTAAATACTAATAACACTTTTTTTTAAGCATAGACATATCTGGTTCAGAAAACATAGGCCAGATATGGATATGTACAATGATTATTTTTTAATATGGTGTTTCCTCTGACCATGATGACTAGTTTGTTTAGTTGTTTATTTTGATTTTTTTCATTATAGAAATTATGCTTGAGCGTATGTGGAGAGACGACTAATTACTTTACTGCATTGTGTCATATATCATTAGAACGGACATTAAGTTATCTGTTATATGATATATCGCGTGTGTCGATTGGTTGAGCAGAATAGCAATGACAGACGTTTACGTAACCCTAACCCCTAATTCCTGACAGGTTTGAGGGTACACCCATATAAGCGGTCAAAATAAAAAAAATGATACCACAATTTGACTTTACAACCACCCTATAAATGATCAGGAAGGTTTCCTCAAACAGAATATGTAGTCAGATTTTGTCAGTATGGTGGGTTGTACGGACCGATTTTTTTCTCAGGTCTAGCTCTTCTACTATTATCGTGTTCGGTGTAGAAACAAAGCAATAACATGAGTGAGTATGAGTTGGAGAATGAGTGTGAGAGTGAGTGAGTGAGTGTAGTGAGTGAGTGAGTGAGTGAGTGAGTGAGTGAGTGAGTGAGTGAGTGAGTGAGTGAGTGAGTGAGTGAGTGAGTGAGTGAGTGAGTGAGTCACATTGTCGTTGTTGTTATTCGATTATTTAGTTTGATTAATGGTTGTTGTGCATGTTTGGTTGTAGTAATTCCACCACAATCTCAGACTGCAGGTAATTATTATAGCCACCGTACATATAATAGCTTGATAAATACAGTGATATGTAACACATTTCCGTTTGATAAGCAATAAAGATTATAAATAATTGTATAATCTACCAGAATAAGGTTTACGTGTGCTTTGTTTGAGAATTTTTTGTTTATATTGTATATTTATATTGTGGAATTGCGACAGTTCTTGACATATGAATGTAAATGACCTGCTAGGACCATATGATTTTAACCCTTTAACCGCCGGTGCCGCATATATTCGGGTTTTCTTTTTGTATTAGCACATTAACTACCATCATTTAAACATGTTAAAGATAAATTGTGACATCAATCAGCAATATTTGAAACCTGTTGACCTCCATTTTGTAAAATCTGTATAGTTTTCACTCACTTGAAGTTGTGGATCGCGTCAGCGAGACACAACTTCAAGTGGGTGAAAATTCAGATTGAACAATTCAGCGGTTAAATGGTTAAGCAAGTTTCACAACAAATAATATGTCACAGAAATTATTAAAAATACCTCGTGGAAGATATCAGTTAATCGAAAAATTCGATTAAGGAATCGTCTATTTTTCCTAACTGGATCTATTTTTCGTCAATGGGAACTGAACATTGCGTTAGCAATTTCAGTTGCCAATGAATGAAAAACACTGACTGACAATAATGAGATGGTTAATGCAACGCCAATGTTACGCCACATTCTGGGAGTAGCCCTTTTTTGTATTTTCCACGTTGTCATTCAACATTTTCTTTCAGCTTCCTCAACGCCCCTGACAATATGTTGGAACCACGTTGTGACTTTCAGAAGTTGACAAGAAATACAATTCCTGTTTACAAGGGCGGATCCAGAATTTTTAAAGGGGGTGAGGGGGTCCGATTAAAAAAAAATAAAAACATGGATGTCTATCATTTTTAGTCTTGTCAACTAATATATGCGTATCAAATACCGACAAATGCCCATATTTTGGCAATTTTCATCGATGCTGAGGCATTTCAGATTTGCGGGTTTGACATTGATGGTAAAATGTCACCACTCATTTTATTTCATGTCACAGAAGGAACAATTGTAAACTATTAGATACATCTCTACAAAATTTACTGTTTTTTGGGGAGATGGCCTAAACCATTGTGTACAATTTCATCGATATTGCTTGCAAATATACGCAGAGAAATCGAAGATACCTATATCCCAGCCTAAGACAAAACATAATATAATAGTATAGGTTTCATATGGAGTCTCTCACCTTGTAGATCGCACGTGTTGGATTGACGGAAGCCATCAATCAGGTTATAAGGGCGTCGTTAAACGGATATCTATTATTCATTAGTCGGTGTATATAGCATAAAATTCATGCGTTTAGCATAAACTATGTCATAAAATGCATGCGTTTAGCTCTACATGGAGCCTGTCTTCTCATTTCACTCGTTTACGAAATAAGCTATATCCATTGCGAGACATGTGTGTGACCGAAACATATCCCAGTCAGCACGTGACGATGAACCAACGCTGGTTTAATGCTGGCCCACCCTCAGTGACGCTGGACCAACATCAAACAAACAATGGAACAACGTCCCGTGTTGGCTGGTGTACATTTTGTTTCTTGTGATACCCATTAATGATCTGTCATGTAAGTTTATAGATCCGACGTAAAGCCTGATAAAGAAAAACAATTCTACAATCGTGATGACAACAGCAGATTGCATCATACAACATCATGGTCGGTATTCTCGTACAAGTTACGATATATCGGAGGCTTCGGATTGGTCGAGATGGCCATCTCGACCAATCCGAAGCCTACGATATAACGTAACTTGTACGAGAATACCGATCCAGCACTTCAGGGAGAGTTCACATTTTATATATTTTTCTGTATGTTCAGGAGAAAAATTCGTACACATCTCACTGAGAATTTTGACATCTTTGAATATTTGGACATTCCCCAAGATAGTTTTCGCGCTTTTGTAAAAATATTTGCTGCGAGAATAATTGGAATAGAAACGTTAATTTGCTTAACATTACTAGCATTGACAATATTCTGTGAAACTCAATGACCTTGACCTCCTTTCTTTTCACCGAGCTGGCTAATACAATGAAGTATGGGGGAGGGGGTCTTACATAACCTTTTTTTCACCGAGTAACGTCACTGCGTTTTACAGAATGAAGTATGGGGGAGGGGGTGTTATATAACCTTGTTTTCACCGAGTGACGTCACTGCGTGTCACAGACACCCATATCCTTCACATAGGCCTAAACATTTTGAAATGGCCGCTGAAGTGACAAAATATTGTTGATTTCCAATTGTTTACCGCACAGGTGTACGCCATGAATGGCACCGGGCTGTTCACAGGTCTGAAATATTCATATATTAACCCTTAAGGCCCAGTCACAACAAATTAAAATTTTTATTCAGTGCGTTGTGATTCGCCAGGCGTGCGTCAGAATTCGTTGATGATTTGACGAGCACGCCGGATGAACGGTATTCAATTATTGTGTGCGTCAACCTCTGCCACTTTTTCTGCATGTTGAAAAATGTGAGCTTTTTCCACGTATGAATATAGACGCCAGAAGAACGTCAGACCAGCGCCAGACTAACGCTATAGGCACAAGTAGAGCACATGCTCTAAATTCGTTGTGTTTTCGTTGACCGAGGTTTGTCCCAGTCACACTTAAACAAAGCAATAGAGTCCGGATTGTGAAAAACGTCGTAAGCTGGTAGCGAATACACGGCGTGTTTTCAATGCAAAGGGCGAATGAACAGCGCTTTGCAAACGTTTGTTTTGTACATATGTAACCATTTTTAAAAGACAAAATGTCTCCTAAATTTATGATAGCATTATATGTTTGGACGTAATTTCGACAAATTAAAAACAAATTCTGCACCTAAAGCCGTGTATCGTGTAAAACACCACCTCAAACGATTAAAAATATTATGTTGTTAATTAGAGCTCCAGGGGTTAAGCTGCAAAAAAACATAGTCACAGCCTGTTGCTCGAGCGCTGGAGCTCTGAATAACAACATTTGCTTCGAGTGCTCATGCAGCGCAGGGCAGGCGCGTTGCCCGCGACTGGCAGGCGACCCCAATGGGCAGCCATGTGATACAAAGCTAACTTATTAGGCGGTTACCTTCATAACCCACTCTACCCCCTCGACCCTCAACGCTCGACCCTCAACCCACAACCCCTCGACCCACAACCCCCTCGACCCTCAACCCACAACCTCGGCTAATCTGAAATATTTTGTTATAGTCAGTTGGCCAGGAATCAGAAAAGAGCTTATTTAAGATTTTCGTGTCGACTTTTCTGTGCATACCTAAAACCTTGCTAGATGTATTCTCAGACCTCTTATAATGAAACCCCGACCGGTTGTCGGCTTTCATGTGTGTGCACGAGAGCTACAGAGTATTTTCAAAATGGCCACCAAATTCACCCTTAAATTGGCAATTTTACCAGTCAATCAACATTATTATGAGCAAAAACACTCAATTAAAAACAATCTGTATGTGATATAGCTTTACTCTAATATACTTTAGGACAATATTATTTCATCTAGAGCTACAGAGTATGTTCAAAATGGCCGCCAAATTCACCATTACATTGTCAATTTTACCAGTCAATCAACATTATTATAGACAAAAAGAAACTAATTAAAAATCAAAAATAATGTGGAGGTAATAGGTAATATAGCTTTAGCATAACATACTTAAATACAATATGTTTCATCATGGATCAATAGTGGAGTAGCCAAAAAAAAACATTTTAATATTGTATTTAAACATACCATTCAAACTCTTCAATTTGAAAATATGACAAATATGCGTATAATCCAGCGCGTTTTTGTCCCTAAGTTTTTGAGAATAAACATACATATACTTCGAAATCACCAACTGAGCCCAAAAAACACTCAAAATGATTAGAATACTCTAATAATCCATACCTGAACATGTTTTTTTAAGGCAGAAACCCTTTTTTTCAGAGAAAATTTCAAAAATCTTTTGTTACCATTATTTTGCCGAGTTCGTAACAATGTGAAGCGTTGGCAGCCACCCGAAAAGAATAAGTTTATTTGATCTTGACTTGAAATAACTCCTAAATGACCTTGGTGTCATCTTATATCCATGCCATATTAAAGCCATGAGGTTATATATATGTGTGTCAACATATAATCTATGATGCCATATCGTCACATTAAAGTGAAATTTTGATATTAACATGACATCTTATTCTGATATTACAATACCATATTTCCACACCATAACAGGTCTGATATAGAACATTATAATATGCAATACATCCCTCAATTATATTACTAATACCTCACATGATATGATAACATATGCGTATATTTAAGTGTCACGTATATCCATAATACAGCAATATAATGCTATTATAATGGCTTTGATCTAGGATACTAAAATGTCAGATCTGTGGTTAAATTACTCACTTTGGAACTTGGTGTGAAACGATCACAATTGTAACGTTTCGACCTGCCTTCAGCAGATCTTGATCACGCCACCCTTGCGACACAGGTGGCTGCACATAGGAGGCTCATTTGTATACAAAATGCCATTTTTGGGAATGACTAAGTCTCCTCGCATAGGAGGTTGGTTGCTCCTCAGAGTGGCTGCTCACAGTGGGTTCTACTCACTTCTGTATTACCAATTATATTGCTATATTCACACTGTATAAAGCCATATTCTGACATTATAATGCTGATGTTGAATACGATATCGCCACATATACTTTCATTATCAGAACTCACACTGTCATATACAGTTAAACAAAATGTCATACATCGACTAGTTAATGTCATATATATGCATTATAATAGCATGTTCTGGGAAATTAGTATCATATTTTAATACTATTACTCCATATTCTGAAAATATAGCATCCTATTGTGACAGTATACTGATAGCATTTAAAACCACATACAAAGATGTGGATGTAATATTTTTACACCACAGCTAATGCAATATTATAGAACACATCTTGACACTGTAGTGCTCCATCCCATCATTGTATGGCATAATGTGGGATATCCCACCATTTGAGTTGCATAGGCTACTGGGGTATAAAAACTTTAGGATTTCATTTTACTTTTAAATGTCGGCATACCGACATTTTATTGCCATATATTGTCATTATAATTCAATATTATGGTAGGCCCTACTATAATTATCATATATCGACACTATCATGCCATAACATGAAATTTCATTGTTTATGACAAGATTATACCATCATATAGTGACATTATAATGGCATGTGCCTACATTGTGATGCCATATTTTAACATTAAATTGTAACTTTCTGGTTCTATAATATAGTTTTTGTACACTATAATATCGTACCATATATATGCATGTAGATCTACAGTCATAATGTATCATCCTGATACATTCATGACATATCGTGGCACAGATCTGTTAACTTTACTTATATACTTTTTATTAGACAAGATGAAGCGGACATCTCACAGCAAATATGCTCATATCTCCATCAGCCAACTTTGTTGAAATGAGTAATGTCATCAATCATACTATTTATTCAAGGGTTGAAAATGGCAAATTTAAATTAAAAGAAGAGGAGCAATTTGTGATCAAACTGTACCATCCCTTTAGCATCAACTGCTGTAGAAGTCAATTCACTTCCATGGTAAAAAGCAACAAAGAACGACTTACCCAAAATAGTTTATTAGGGTCTGTGCTGTGCCCATATTGCTCTCGTTGGTATATCATCTCCAGAAGAATATGATTATCAGCCAAATCGAAATTATGCAACCCATCAGTAGCTGATACAGAGGGAGCGGCGCCCTCCCTTCAGTATCCCCAAAACAATAAAAAATACTAATATGGACTTTTATTAGTTCAGAAAGCACCATTTCAACCCTTAGATTTTGACATTTTTCTGGAGGAGCATGACCCCGAACTCCTGTGAAGCACATAAGAAGATGACTGTGCCAGCTGTGGTGTGCATTAGAAATTATAGTAAACAAATTGGCTTCAATTGCTGAATCCAGCCCAATGAGATGTCAGCTAATGCCTACTTTGTGCCCAGAGCTATGTCTACTGTAATCAAATGCATTAATTCGATGTGTAGTTGTGCTAGACGTCGGATGGGTTGTTCCAAATTATTGCTAATTGGATTATATGGTTCATTCAAACATGGAAGTTCGATGTTTTACTGAATTGCCAACATTCTTAAATGTTATTTCTGTGTATGTTACATATCAAGCCCACAGTATCGTGTTTCATACTTGAAGTGACAAACAATGAGCCACTAATTTATCATATTTTATAATGTGTTTGTTTTTAAAAGCTGATGCCACAGTATCTATGTTTATGATAATTATGTGTACTTATCTGGTCTCTCTAACTTTATTTCTATGCATCTATTTTACATGTATTTTCATACATATGCATTCTTCCAGGTGTCATGTGTTATATACTATCGAGTTTATTATTATTATTTTGACACAGTATATGGTATTTCACAACAAAGTAGTATCTTGCATATTTTATTTACTATCTAAAAATTGGCTGATCCTTGTGCAAAGATTTACCTTCTATAGGGAAAGCTTACTAATTTCTCGTTGTGATCCAATAACTGAACAAATGAGATTTATTTCAGTATAAGCTACATTTTAAATGATACTGTGCATATATCTGGTATATTTTGTGTCACTTTTAACACGTTTTGTTTAATTGTAATACATTATTTTATTCTCATAGAATTATTTTTTTTGCGGTTCCGTAATAAATATTATTTTGCCCATCAAAAACTCATGCACACACCTGCAAGCCGACAACCGGGTGCTAGTTATGCCCAGAGGTCCCCTTGGCATACTAAATAAGGTTTTAGGTATATGCACGCTCAAGTGGTGACGAAACCCTACTTGGCCACCACTGGCCAACTGACTATTATGTTATGTAGGTTTAGTCTGTAGGTATTGTTTTTTATTATTATTATATCAATGAATAGATTTTGTCCAAGACGCCAGCGTCTCATGTTTGTAGGGTGAGGACACTGCCCAGCAAACACGAAAGTTTGATCCAATGTTGGTTTAATGTTGGACCGAAATCGTAGACGGCGTGTCATCCTTAAACCAGCATTGGATGAACGTCTCGTGTTTTCCGACACTGGAGTCATAATCTATAAATAGCAAGCGTATTTTTTCAGCTCAAACATTACGTACCCAGCAGATTATTATTTTAGTGTTGGGCAGCGTCGTAGACGGTGGCCCAACTCTAAAAAAGCCATTGGGTCGACGCCTCGTTTTTGCTGTAGTGCAGGAGTATTAGATTTTAATTTTTCATGAAAGTTGCCCAGATACCCACTTAACACTATAAAGAAAAGTCCCCAAAAATCCAGGTTGAGCAAAATTTTTTATTCAAAATTTTAAAAATGGCCGCCATCCTGAGTAGTGAAAACCCAAAAAATTGTATAATTTTTCAATAGTCAACATAGCACATCATTTGTAGTTTTTTAGAGTTTTCGTGCAGATTTTTTGCGATGAAGGAACATGGTCAGGATGAAGTGACATTCATTTAAATTCTGTGATAATTATACACCAATATTCAAATGCTATCCAATAAAAGCCAGAAAATATAACATCTGCTTTACTGAACTGAATGCAAAAACATGTCTATGTCTTGAAAATACCGGTCATCGTCCGCCTCAGCCTGATATATATTACCACATGTTTGTCCAGTGCATGTTGAGCATATTGCTGAACAAAACAAGCCTGCCTTACGACATATGCACTTCCTGGTGTAACCTACTTTACAACCACATGAAATAATCTTCAAAACACTTTCTGGTGCCACTGGCCGAGCTGTACTGATCGGGTGATGCATGTCGCTTTTAAGCTACCATTCCCAATATGAAGAATTCACTTCGTCATGTCCTAACCATTGTTGAATAGTATGGTATGTTCTAAATGAATGATATATAGCAGAATATATATACCCTGCCCCCAAATGATGGGGGCAGGGTATCCAGCTTGAAACCACTCTACATTAAAGACTTTCTGGAGATTTTCTCCATATACAGGTAGTACCAGAGTATTAACTCTGTTCATCAAGAGAAGTACAGTGGGTTGATCGATACAGTTTCAACAGGAAAACTTATCCTGAAATGTCATCTTTCTTAGCATTCTGATAAACAAATACATTCAGCATATCCCAGTCGATTGTTCTATTATCAAGAATCGACAAGGCCTTTCGTTTGCTTATGTTGTACAATGCCGAAACGGTATCACATCCAGTAAGAACGTATGCGTGATCAAACAGATGTGATTCCTGACGTTGTCATGCATCACATGTATCGTATGAATGCAAAATATTGTAAGGGGGGGGGGGGTGTAAATTGCATGTATATATCCATCAAAAAATTGCTTTGTCAATCAGCATGACAAGTAAATCAGTATCATTACCAACAAGGACAACAGGTTTGTCAAGAAGTTCTGCTGCTGTCAATGCAGTATTACTGCTCATATGGTCGGCATCTGCGAGACTCTGGCTACATACTACCCCAACATTTTCCAACTTTGTCATCACATGTCCAATAAATTGAGCCTTGTTGCGTCCATTAGCCTGAAAACAATTCTGAGGTGTAAAAACAGTCATGTTTAGCTCAAAGATAATATCAGGGGAGGTGTTCTGTGTGGCCCTTCGATACTGCTCAGTTATTTTGGTAGACATGGCTTCCCTGTATTCATCAAATATCAAGACATGACTTACATACATATCACATACTTGAGCATATGTATAACCTGTAGACCACTTTATACAGTATAACAACTGTCCACCATCTATGACAATAAGTATGGGTTTTGGAGAGGCACAGACTTCAATGCATCAGCAAGAACATGGGCTCTTAGTGTTTTTGCGCATGACATCTTTATCAAAAAAAAGATAGTGGTTTGTTCCCAAACTCGGGCTTGAGGTGTTCTTTCATCTCAGTTTGATCTTTGATCACACAAGTCACATGTAGGAAGAGTAGCTCACTCTTTACCTCAACGTTATGACCCCGAACACTGATATTTTCATTGGCAGCTAAGCCTATTCCTATGCTGTACACTTTGTCAGCATTGGCACTTTTGTCTGCTACCCCTCCTGTAAAGACTGATACCAGGGCATTATGAGCAGTGTATAACAGCGGGGAATGCTTCTGAAGCCAGCTAAGAAGTGATGTGTAGTTTATCACATCTTGTGATGTGCTACAAGCCCGCAGATCATCGTGCTGGTCCGAAGTCTGAGTGTGGACACCACGAAAGCTCTCTAGATAACTGCAGATTGTGATGCAACGGGGCATGACATGCACCCATTTGGTTTGAGTGCTGTCTGTAATTCCCGGACCATGGGCTAAGCCGCCAGGAGCCTTTAACATTCCCATGAGAGCCTGTTCTATTGTCTGGTCCGTAAAGTTTCCAGCCCAAAACTCATCTTTCCTTCTGATTGTAAAATAACCATCTTTAGTAAATGTCCTAAATTGTGCTTATGGCATAATCTCTGGTAATTTTGTCATTGTATCTAGATAGAGCCGTGCTGATTTAGCATTTATAGCCAAGTGTGTAGCAGCATGCAGTATTGGAATCATCTCATATACGGCATACAAGTGTAGGTCCCAGTTTCCCGTCCGTATGAACAGAAGGAGTAAGCTACACGAACTCGAGATACTACTCGAGATGTATTCCATCCACAGCTTCCCAGTGCGACTCCGTCTTGGTATTCATTCATCAAACCATCGACTATCTGTGTCAGTTGTGTTACAGCTTATTCGTGGAGTACAGTATCTGTATCACATTGACCTTGGCGTAAAATTTCGTGCAAGGTACGAAGGCGATTGAGGCTGACACCATCAAGACACCCTGGAGTGTTCAGAATGTGAGTCACTAGAGCAGCTGATGTCAAAAGGTGTGCACGGAGAGCAAGAGCATAATATCAGAAATACATAAGATAGTTGTATCCTATTTATTTCTGATAATATGCGTGACCAAATGGAATGAATCGGGCTTTAGGCCACCTTTGTGCACATATAGGCTGAACTGGGCCAGGAGAACCTCCTGAGGATGGTGAGATGATTGAGATGACACTGTCCTCCAGACACAGGATTCGAAATTCGAGCCCTGGCGGTCTGAGGCCGAGCACGCTACCTCTCGGTCACGGAAGCTCCCCACAATACTGACTTTCACACGTGGATGGGGATGAGACATTTGTGTTTCTTTCGAACCGCCGAGACCGGGAACCGTACCCCGAACTTTGGCGTGGAAGGCAGCGGCGCCAACCACTACCCTAGGGCCCCCGCCCAATATGCATGACCACTTATCACAGTGTTAAGTGCATAAACTCCCATAACTCTGCAATGCCACTCCCCCTCATGACAGCACATATGGCTCTCATATATGACATATATGACAAAATTAATGGAATCCACCTTGTCTGATGACTACCCTATCTAAATCAAATGAGGAATTAACTATTTCAGAGGCCTTTATAAATAAAGTCTAGTAAAATGTGACAGACGTTATACCAAGTTGTTGCTTCTCACGCAATGTCTGCACATAGCGTAGTGCTGAATAAATCGTGTCCGGTCGAGTGGGGTCCAGGTTGATGAAGGTAGAATGTCTATTCTATTGATATCATGCTTGCTGCCCTTGGCTGCCATTTGCATAAAACCATCCCAGGAGTGACAAGTGGCACCAACAGGTGTGCACATCGAAAAGCTGGCTAGCCAGAGATTGTCAAGTGAATAGGCGTACCTTAAAATACCAGGCTTAGGTATTTCAAGGGGGGGGGGCAAAGATACACTGCTTCAAACTAGAAATATGTGGTTTTTTGTAGGTTTTGATTGGGATCTGAGCAATTTTTCCAACCTGAGCGGAGGACCTAATTTCGGTAGATCGGATAACTTCCATTTCAAAATAGATCATGATTAGCTGCTTCGCAAACGCACACAGGTGGTTGTCTATCCAGAAGCAAATAATGGTATCGCAACTCCGACTCTAATACCTACCACGTGGAAAATCAATGCATTGTCATATACAAAAAGCATGATGATTAATGCAAGAATAAAGGTTTTTGATTTATATCATTGTAGTGTATCAATCCTGTATCACAAAAATAGTGTTTCTGCTTGTTCAGATACCCGCTTGTGGGTTCAATATTCAAAATTAGCAAATGGGTTTCTTTGACCATATTTTTCCCATCCTATTAACAAAATAGTGGGTTAAAACAGTAACTGTCAGCAACAAAATACAAAAAAATGGTCTCATATGTGTTCCATGTGAGGGGAAATTAAATGCTCTTATGCTTAGACACTTTATTTGTTGTTCTATGTTTTATATTAGCAATACTATGATCATTTAATGTTTTTTTGCGAATTGGGATGGCGGCCATTTTGAAAACCCAGAATAAAAAATTTTGCTCAGCGGGAATTTTTGGGGATTTTTCATCAGGGTGCTCAGGGGATGTCTGGGCAACTTTTCTGAAAAAATCAGCTTTCTACATTTTTTATCCAAGTCATTTTTCCAAGCATGTTTTTAGACCTAATACTCCTGCACTACTGGATAAGGATGCACGCTATGTGCGACACATCTACGTAAGCCGTTATACAGTGCTTGATTAATGTTGGTCCAGTGGTGCAGACTGTGAGCAACCATTTATCAATGGTTTTTGTTTGTCCGTTTAATGGCCCAGTGTAGCAGACGGTCAGCCGATTTTGACCTGTCATTGGTTCAACCTCACGAAGGTCGATGGGGTTTTCGAGCCACCGTGGCACGGGAATGGTCTGCTGTCGGCCTATTTTCGGTGTTCCCCTCAAACTCGAGGCATTGAAACAATGTCAGTTTAAGGTTGGGCCAGCGTCGCAAACGGCGGACCAACATTAACCAACCATTATTCCATTTTGTCGTGGTTTCTGGGGATAGATGTTTCCTGCCTAACTTTCCCAGAAAAACCCCAGCAAAGTCATGAAGGTAGGCCTATAGCCTACAGGTACAAGCCAACCTCCAGCATAGGCATATAGGTAGGGTATTGGAATTGTTATTCGTTTGACCCTGTGGTTGTGTACAACTTCCACAACCCGCAGCCTTTTGCACGTACACAGCCAAGCCATACACTTTTTGCCACAAAATCTGTCACTTACCTGTTTGCTTTCACTATCAGCACTCCTCCTACCAACTATCAGAATTTTACCTATAACACATTACCTTTACCTATTAAACCCCTAACTTTCCCTTTGTTAACAAGTTATATTAACTTCGCCGAAGGAAATTTTGGCAACTGCAGATTTCAAAGACATCAAAATGCGAGTACTTTTTTATTATTATATTATCTTCTTTTCCTCCAACTTATTTCTCCACTCGGGGTTTATCAAAATCCCAATATCTTGCCAAAATTCCGTTATTATTTTAAAATTTATTCGGCTAGTGTTTCTATATTGCCTGAAAACTATTAAATTATATCGTAGTTCTGTTCTACTGCTCGTTCTTTAGAAATGTATTACTCACTCCAGTCGCTAAAATGTCTGCAGCTGTCAATCTCGTCGTCGCTTCGATCATACTGGTATCTTGTCTCTCTTTACTGTAAATCGCATGGTGACTGCCCTATGTTCAAAAGGTTCTATGTTCAGAAGGTTCTATGTTCAGAAAATATTTGTTCAAAAGGTTCTATGTTCAGAAGGTTCTATATTCAGAAGGTTCTATGTTCAGAAGGTTCTATGTTCAGAAGGTCCTATATTCAGAAGGTCCTATGTTCAGAAGGTCCTATGTTCAGAAAAAAATTGTTCAAAAGGTCCTATATTCAGAAGGTTCTATGTTCAGAAGGTCCTAAATTCAGATATATTCAGAAGGTCCTATATTCAGAAAATTCTTTGTTTTACGTGGAAAAAACTTACTTTCAGTTTTAGGTAACTTGCAATGCAAGATAACAAATCACAGCCTCTCATTTTAGCTCATTCGGCCAAAGGTCAGATGTGCTTTTGTCATGTCGCGTTGTCCGTCGTCTGTGCGTCCACAATTTGCCAAAATCGCTATTGGGACTTCAATCAACACAGTGAACAGCCACCAACCAGGAGTGATCACAGAAGGATTGTCCCCGCAATTCAGGAATATGACACTCCTGTAGATCTGGTAATTTCCGCGTGTTCAAATTTTCGCGAATTTCTGATTTTGGGACTTTTCACTTTTGTAGTGCTATTATAATAATAATTTTCGCGAAATCCTGGAATTCGCGAATGTCTTCTCCTCGAGAAATTCGTGAAAATTAAAACCTCGCGAATATTACCAGATCTACATTATATCTGAATTCAAATCCACCTAAATCCGGGGCTATAGTGTGAACTTGTCCTATAGCCTAGACATGTAGAAAGTTTAAACCAAAAACACAGGTCTTGCAGTTACAAAGATGAGCTATAGCCTATACGGCGCCATTGACACTTTTCTTTCTTTCATTTTTTATTTATTTTAGTCCATTCCGGGGGGGGGGGGGTGTCTATAACCCCCTGCATATCCCCAAAATGCGTTGTAGGCCCCTATTGTTCAGTTCACCAATTAGAGCCTTATTTTAACTATAGGCCTGCCATGGGACACAATTATTTTGGTAAATCTGTAGAGCATACTTTACGTCGATTCCTCAACGATTCTGAACCGATTTCTTTAAAATTTTGCACAGGCCATCTTTAAGTCAAATCCTAACACCGGTAAAAATTACCTCGACCATTCGACATGTAATAGTCTTCCATAATTAGCGTAATGGGTTGACAGAGGGACGTCATAATTTCAATTTAATACAAGTCAAATCGTCTAACTTTTGAAATGAGGCATATCATTTTACGTTTACAAAATTTCATGAAAATCGGTTGATAATAATGACAGAGTAATTAAAAAATTAACGAGAAACATGCGCTACTGGTTAGTTCTGTCCTAATGTCATGGAAAATCATGGAAAAACATAGAAAAGGAAAAAATAAAATCCAGGCCTGGAAAAGTCATGGAAAGTGAACATTTCGCAAAAAGTCATGGAAAAGTCATGGAATTTAGACTTTTTATAAAATGTCGATTGCAGTACTTTTGAGAAAAATGTGTTGATTACCTATTCTTTTGACACACAATGACACTGGCAGTCCACTTATAGCTGTAAAATATTTTGCATCCAAAAAGTAAAAAACCGGCGACACCCGGTACTACTTCGTTCAGACCGATGTGGTGATGGACATTTTTATATTCGTTTACGAAAAAAATGGTCATGGAAAGTCATGGAATTTCATTTCCAGATCTTTGTGCAAACCCTGGTATAGCGTGGGATGGATGGAGTCAGCCCTGGATTGATTCGTTTTACCCGAGAGCGATCTCGACCCCAAGGTCTGAAAAATGTTCACAACTTTTTAGTGACTGTGAGGGAAATAAGCTGAGCATGCGACATCGTAGCTAAAATGTTACTGAATAAAAAAAACTATTTTCTTTAGATATGACCGTCCCACGATTTTGTATGGAGTCAATCTGTGGCTGACACCTATTCCAGCCATCGCGGCTAGGATATTTTTCAATGAAAATACTCTCAATAACCCACTATGCCCTATCACTCTACGCTCACATCATCATCTGTATATCATTCATCTAAAATAAATTGATTAAATTATATTTTTCTCATTACCAGTGTGCATCATTACCACCCGGTATATTTACTTGTAAAGGTTGTGATATATGCATATTTACCTACCACCACATACCACATAGACTTTACATTCAACAGAGAATAACCCGATAAACCACATAAGATACAATAATTGATATTTCTACATCTATATCACTCGTTTTTATATGATATTTCGAACAACGTACTTCATATGGAATATAATTATAACTGTCATATATACAATTTTAGGGTGGCTAAATCCGTAGCGAATGTGGCACATGTGCCAGAAAATGCCCCATTGCTATATTCCTCAAAGTGGATATCGGTCACTTTTGAGGGGGTACACAGCACGTGCTACGGGTTTAGCCACCTTTTTGATGATTTTTGTTGATAGACCTAGTGCCATAGAGCACTGTGGCATTGTGCTTAGGGTGGCTAAATCCGTAGCGAATGTGGCACATGTGCCAGAAAATGCCCCATTGCTATATTCTTTAAAGTGGATATCGGTCACTTTTGAGGGGGTCCACATCACGTGCTACGGGTTAAGCCACCTTTTTGATGGTTTTTGTTGATAGACCTAGTGCCATAGAGCACTGTGGCATTGTGCTTAGGGTGGCTAAATCCGTAGCGAATGTGGCACATGTGCCAGAAAATGCCCCATTGCTATATTCCTCAAAGTGGATATCGGTCACTTTTGAGGGGGTCCACAGCACGTGCTACGGGTTTAGCCACCTTTTTGATGATTTTTGTTGATAGACCTAGTGCCATAGAGCACTGTGGCATTGTGCTTAGGGTGGCTAAATCCGTAGCGAATGTGGCACATGTGCCAGAAAATGTCCAATTGCTATATTCTTTAAAGTGGATATCGGTCACTTTTGAGGGGGTCCACAGCACGTGCTACGGGTTTAGCCACCCTTTTGATGGTTTTTGTTGATAGACCTAGTGCCATAGAGCACTGTGGTATTGTGCATAGGGTGGCTAAATCCGTAGCGAATGTGGCACATGTGCCAGAAGATGCCCCATTGCTATATTCTTTAAAGTGGATGTCGGTCACTTTTCAGGGGGTCCACAGCACGTGCTACGGGTTTAGCCACCCTTTTGATGTTTTTTGTTGATAGACCTAGTGCCATAGAGCACTGTGGCATTGTGCTTAGGGTGGCTAAAAACGTAGCGAATGTGGCACATGTGCCAGAAAATGCCCCACTGCTACATTCCTCAAAGTGGATATCGGTCACTTTTGAGGGGGTCCACAGCACGTGCTACGGGTTTAGCCACCCTTTTGATGGTTTTTGTTGATAAACCTAGTGCCATAGAGCACTGTGGCATTGTGCTCAGGGTGGCTAAATTCGTAGCGAATGTGCCAGAAAATGCCCCATTGCTATATTCCTCAAAGTGGATATCGGTCAATTTTGAGGGGGTCCACAGCACGTGCTACGGGTTTAGCCACTTTTTTGATGGTTTTTGTTGATAGACCTAGTGCCATAGAGCACTGTGGCATTGTTCTTAGGGTGGCTAAATCCGTAGCGAATGTGGCACATGTGCCAGAAAATGCCCCATTGCTATATTCTTTAAAGTGGATATCGGTCACTTTGAGGGGGTCCACAGCAGGTGCTACGGGTTTAGCCACCCTTTTGATGGTTTTTGTTGATAGACCTAGTGTCATAGAGCACTGTGGCATTGTGCTTAGGGTGGCTAAATCCGTAGCGCATGTTGCACATGTGCCAGAAAATGCCCCATTGACCTAATGCTATAGAGCACTGTGGCATTGCTTAAAAAATCTTGTAAATTGGCCCAAGTATACTAAAAATATCCAAACCCCATGTCTTATCCCTTTGCTAATCCTAGATCCCGCAACGCTGTTTTTTATGAATTATTAACGTTACTCCAGTATGATAACCAAGTAAGCCTACTAGAGCTGGCCCAGTTGAGCAGTCAGATTCATTGATAAAAACATAGGTTCAGTCATAGACCGACTTCAACTGTTGGGATCAACTTTAGAAAGTAGTTTATGTTTTCTTTTGTGCAGTGATACCTTGCTTTTTATAGTGGTATTTATTCCGATCATGACGATCCGTCAGTGTAATAAGTTGAATGTCTGAATGTCGAGCTGGCTTGATATTCAGACATTCGAATGTGAATGTCGAATGTCAAATATCAAACTTCGAACTTCACAGACATATAAGTATATATTGTTGAATATTCACATATCCCATATCTAGCAATCAAAATGTCTTTCAAGGACATTACAGGTGCTCTTAGAAGGAGCAGAGCCGCCTATAAGGGCAAAATTACAATGATTGTGAATGATTTGAATAAAAAATCAGAACAGAAAACTTTACTACAAAGTAATTTTTTGTTGAAGCAGGAAACCACCGTAAATACCTACCTGCATAAAATTGACAAAATTAATGATGATATTCATGAGTTATGTGAAAAAAAGGAAATCAAAGTGGATGACACAGATCGTGTTACTGATTTCAAAGATGAAATAAAATATGAAATCGGTGTACAGGTGGAAATTTCTGATGTCCAAACTAAGATTACTCCTGTAAAAACTGACACGTCATCGCACACCCCCACAGTTAGGCCAATACGGCCACCTAAATTTAAAGTTTAAGTGGTCTAGAAAAAGACAGGTTGCTGTTTCAAAACTTCCTCATGCAGTTTAATAATGTAATGACTGCTGGTGGTAAGCTGGATGATTCGTCCAGACTAACGTACCTTCGCGGCTACTTAGCAGATTATGCCTTTTCAGTTATGAGCCACTTGTCAATCAGTAATGAAAATTACAAAGCCGCATTATACTTGCTAAATGCCGAATTCTCAGATAAAGAATTTATCATTGAAGAATATTTCACTAAAATTATCAGCAACTCGCCCAAATATGATCCCCAATTTGAGGATGTCAAAAAATATTTGAATGATACTAGAGCATGCATACATGATTTGAAAAACTATGGTGTTGATCTTTTACTACCCAATTCCTCTGGGTTAAAACTTATTAGCCACATCGTTTTCAATAAACTACCCGCTATCCTCTAGCGAGAATTGGTTCATAAAATCGGATCAAACTATCCTTCCCTCAAAGAATTGTTTGATAATTATCATGATTTGATAAAAACAATCATTCGAACAAGTTTGAAAAATAAATTTTTTGATCAAAAAAGCAAAACTGTATCACAAGGTCACGATGATCATAAAAAGTTTCTCTCAAAACCTAGTAGTCATTTTGGTGAACCTACCATGTATCAACAGGATTCAAATCCCGAAGGGGCTTCTGCATTACAAAATTTTACCACGCAATTGTTAACTTCTCACCCCAGAAAACCTTGTAAATTTTGTAATGCAAGTAGTCATGTGAGAAGTACCGATGTGAGAAATATAATTCCCATGAGGCCAGAAGGCAGCGTTGTCTTGAAATGGGTATATGTGTTCTTTGTACTAGTCCATTTCACAAAAAGCAACAATGTCCTGGCAAAAATAATGAGCTAAAATATCAATGTTTACATTGCAAGGTCGACTCTCATATAAGTACATTATGCAAAGATATTGACAAGCATAAAAATGTCCCTAGCCAGACTAAATCTAATGTGTGTTTAAATGCAAGTGAAATAGTATCGGCGGAACATTCTATATTAATGCCCATCATGGACATTAAAGTGAAGTCCGGCAGTCAAAGATCTTACTTATCAGAAAAAGTTTGTGCTGTCTTAGCATGTAAAGATGAAAATGTTTCAATTATACAGCATGATATTAAAACATTCTTGGGCTCTCAAAAGAAAGAGTTGAAAGAAATTTCTCTTGCTGTTAAAATTCCTAATTTGAAACCCTTTAATCAAAAGGTGTTAATAGACAGATGTTTAACATACAACTAAATATGCCTCAATATGTTGAAGTTATTAGCAATCTTGCATGTAAAGTTGTCCCCCTGGATGTTCAATATGAAGGCGGTTTGCCTCCTGGAATTGTATAAATAGAAGGACTAATGGGTGCGGATGTTCTACAAAATTTGTCTATGACCAGAACAGTTGAATGTATGAAGGGCATTGCATGGGAATTTCCTAATGGTCTTGTGCCTTATGGAGACGCAAACAACTTTCTATTCCCAAGACAAATCTCAGTCTTACCTAGTTTTTCCAGCTCTAGACCTGATACATTCAACAACTATAACCACATTATTTCTAGATATGCTAAATGTCCAGAGACTCATGTCAATTTTGTCATGAACCCCAAGTCATCATATCCTGATCCATTACAATGTTTATTTACCGAAAGCTCTGTGGAAAGGAATCTCGATATGATGTTTCAACCCGAGGGCTTAGGCATTGATAGTAAAGAAAATGCCATTACTGATTACGACTCTGTAAAAATAAAAGACTTTGAAGATTCCATCAAGTTTGAAGATGGTCATTACAATGTCAAACTTCCATGGCACGAAGATGTTCTGGAAAAGGTTCCATACAACCATAATGTAGCTTTAACTGTGATGGACAGAGTTTCCAAAAAGTTAGAGAAAGATAATCTTATGGATGATTATGTAAAAGTTTTTAAACAACAAGAGGAGGAAGGAATTATTGAAAGAATAGAAGTTGATCATCAAAAATATGCTGATTACACGTGGATCCCACATCGTCCCATAATTAAAACTTGAGCAGCAAGTAACTACAAAAATCAGACCAGTTTTCAATTGCTCACTTAAAACCCATAATTCCCGATCTATAAATCAAGCTGCATATCCTGGAGTCAATTTGATGACTGATATGACAAAACTTCTTTTATATTTCAGATCTAATAAGTTCACTATGATTTCAGACATTAGAAAAGCCTTTCTGATGATTAAACTAGGCCACGAAGAAGACAAAAACAGATTTTGTTTTTTCTTAAAAGAAGGGAACAAATTGAGCTGTTTCAGATACAAAACCATAATCTTCGGTTACAATGCCAGTCCTTTCATTCCTAATTTTATCACCAAGCACCATGCTAAGCAGTTTCCTTCAGATTACTGCTCTGAGGTATTACTCAACAATTTTTATGTTGACAATTTGATGCTTACAGCAAATGATCAAGATAAACTTCTCTCTTTGTACTTAGATCTTGACCAGAGAATGATAAAGGGTGGATTTGATTTGAGGTCTTGGACTTCTAATAACCCTATGCTAAGAGAGAGAATGATCTCCGATAACAAATATATTGAGCATGAAAGTCCCTATGAAAAGTTACTAGGTTACAAATATTCAACTAAAACAGATGTATCCAAGTTGTCTGGAACCGTATTTGATAAAGACGCGAAGATAAAAAGATGTATATTATGTCAAACTTCCAAATTGTTTGATCCTCAAGGTCTTTATTTGCCTGTTACAGTGAAAAATCTCATGAGAGAGCTCTGGTCACAAAATCTTTCATGGGATGAAAATGTCATGGAAAAACATATGAATTTGTGGTCCCAGTTAGCTCATGATTTAACATCTCTGAATGTTACATTTCCAAGATATGTTGTGAATGAGGCTTTTGACACAGATTTGTATCTTTTCTGTGATTCCTCAAAACAATCGTATGGGCTTGCATTGTACAATGTTCAAGATAACAAGTCCAACTTGATGTTTGCTAGAGCCAAAGTCACTCCTATAAAACCTCGAAGCTTACCAACTCTTGAATTGTTGTCCGTGTTTTTGGGTGTAAAATGCCTGCATATAATACTGGATTCCTACCCCAATGTTACATTCAAGAGGCTTGTGATTGCAGTAGATGCCCAAGTAGTTTTGTCTTGACTGATGTCCCAGCAAATAAAAACCAAAAACCAATTTGCTAAAAACAGGCTGAAAGACATTAGTATGATGACACAATAATTGAAAGTCAAGTATAACTTGGATATTGTTTTCAAGTATGTGCCAACAGATCAAAACCCTGCGGATCTTTTAACTAGGGGATTGTCCTTAAACAAGTTTAAAGACTTACTGCAATTTTGGACATACGGTCCAGAATGGCTGAAAACAGCTGACAGTGATTGGCCTGTGAACGAATTAAACTGTCTGAGTGATGCTAATAAAAAGACAATTCAAACTAATGTAGCAATAGACGATGACCAATTTCGAGGTTCAAAGGTGGAGTGTATACCAACAAAATCATTCTCAAATTATGGAAAGCTACTTAGAATGACTGAGTTGGTGTTCCGCTTCATTAAAATAAAATGCAAAGTCAATATTGATACGGTTCAAAGTGCCATAACGTATCTAGTTAAGGTTACATGTCATTGGTCCGACACACCATTGGTCCGACACACCAATGGTCCGACACACCATTGGTCCGACACACCAATGGTCCGACACACCATTGGTCCGACACACCATTGGTCCGACACACCATTGGTCCAACAATTCATGGTAGGCCTATAAACTTGAGTTGAGTCACAAGGAAACTTGAGTTGAGTCACAAGAAAACTTGAGTTGAGTTACAAGAAAACTTGAGTTGAGTTACAAGAAAATTTCAGTTGAATTACAAGAAAATTTACAGGGAAACTTGAGTTGAGTTACTAAAACATTTCAGTTATTTACATGAAATTTGGGTTGAGTGACAAGAAAACTTGAGTTGAGCTACAAGAAAAAATGAGTTACCGTAAACTGGGGTGACTTTGGCCCTATGAGGTGACTTTGGCCCAAATAAAAGAAAAGAGATGTTTTATAACGTCACAATATAAATGTCTATGATGTTTTATTGATGTTGGGATATACATGTATAGGTTTCTATTTGCACCATGTCCTTTCTGATCAATTATATTGTACAGAGGTAGGCACCTCCAAGAAGGTCACCAGGTTAAAACACGTGTTTTCTAGACCTGCAAAAATTCAGCTGGTTTAGCTAATTCTGTGGATACAATGATCTACGTAATATTCTATACTGAAATCTCAAGTCCTGAGCAGTCATGCTCACAATTTTTCTAAATGAACAAATATTTTAATAAATTTTCTGACCACAAAATTAAAAAAATTATAGGCGTATTTTTGGGGTGACTTTGGCCCAATATTAAAAACAAAATTGGATAGCTTTGGCTTGAAATGCTTAAGAACATTTAAATTTCCTGAGATTAAAGTACTTAAATTTCACAACATTTACGTCACATGGTTTTAAGTTCTTTCTTAGCATTTTATCTCTGTTTAAAATCCCTGTGCAATATTTTGGGCCAAAGTCACCCCAAGTGATTATTTTTTTTTTTTGGGGGGGGGGGGGGCTAAAGTCACGCCCAGCTTGGGATCACAAGCTACCCAGATTTTCAATTTCACTACTTCAGTTGGCTCAGAACATTCACCTTTCCCGAAATTACCTTATTTTAAATTTCAAAACAATTACGTCAGAATGTCAAGTGTTTTTTAGCATTATATCAGTGTTTAAAATCACTGTTTAAAGTTACCGAATCTGTAACTTATTTTCTTGGGACAAAGTCATCCCAAGTGGTGGCTGTGACTTTGACCCAGCCCTGAAAATTAAATAAAAAGTTTGAAAGAATCGTCACCTCAGATTATAAAAAAAATACAATTAGTTTTCTTTATCTATAGGCCTATGGCTACATTCACTAGAAACGCAAATCAATATAATTATAAGCTCTATAGATTTAAAAAAATTAAGAAGTGGGCCAAAGTCACCCCAGTTTATTGTACAAGAAAACTTGAGTTGAGTTACAAGGAAAATTGAGTTGAGATACAAGAAATTTGAGTTGAGTGACAAGAAAACTAAGAGTTGAGTAACAAGAAAATTTAGTTGAGTAACATAAATTTGAGTTTAACATGTTGAATAACAAGAAAACTTGAGTTGAGTAACAACAGGACTAAATGGAGTTGAGTGACCCCAATGGGTCTCCGTAGTTTTGTCATCAAATAAAATTACTACAAGGCTATTTTTTCACCTCCAACCCCTGTAACGGGGTCGGCCCTCTTTTACGAAGTCCCATTATTAGTCCGAATTCCCCGTAAACCTGAACCTAGTAGATAGATCAGTCAAAAGCCTTCGTTTATGGTTACAGGTGACCCTTTATTCCTTAGTACCTTTATTCCGAAGTACCATTAGTCCGAAATAAGATGAGCTTATAGATACACTATCAGTGACACTTTGGTCAAAATACTAGATTAAATAAACACATTGCTTAACTACCTAGCAAATACGATCTTGGCTGGTTTAATGCTTTGAATGATGTCGCCCCAACTCAGGTTGAACGTAGACCTACAATCCTACATGTATCTATGTTTCAAGTTTGCCGGCAAGATTTGATATACATTTTGCCAATTCCAAATATCAACGAGGCCCGTCTGCGACGTAAATAGCCTCGAGCCTCTTAATTATAGGTAGGTCAAGTGAGAACCCAAATCAAGCAAGGTTTAGGCATGGTTAACCTCTGGATATTTAAAGTGATTAATTTTTTTAATGTACATCATCGTGGCATGCATTGTGCCAATGCTATTTCAATCAAAACATGGGATAACATGAGTACTGTCAACGTAACATGCGCTATATCGCGACAAAACCCCTTTTTTTTTAAATAAATTAGAACTTTAAAAAATACACAAATTAATATAATATTCGCTCCCGTCCAATGCAACGCGTTTAATCCATGGTCCCAGAATCTCCCGCCATTTAAACTATGTTATATAAAAAAAGTTCAAGGTCATCTTTGCTAGATTCTGATATTTATGGTCTTCTAAGGTTTGTCGGACCAATGGTGTGTCGCACCAATGGTGTGTCGGACCAATGGTGTGTCGGACCAATGGTGTGTCGGACCAATGGTGTGTCGCACCAATGGTGTGTCGCACCAATGGTCAGTCACCTCTAGTTAAGACTATGCAAGCAGAATGTTTTCCAAAGGAAATTTCCTTTTTAAACTCTCCTGGTAATAGAAACATTCCCGATTTGGTCAAAGACCTCAATTTATACATAGATGAGGAAGGGGTTATTAGATCAAAGGGAAGAATTAACAAGAATGTAACACACGAGGAGGGAGTACAAAATCCTATTCTGTTAGGTAAAAGTCACTACTTGACTCACCTGTTAATTATTCATTTTCATCATAAAGTAAAACACCTTGGTGTAGGTACTACCCTCAATGCATTGCGCTTGGGAGGGTTTTGGGTGCCTGAAGGCAGACGGGTAATCAAAAAGTGCTTTCCCACTGTATGATATGTCGTAAAATGAATGGATTGCCATTCAAATATCCAAAAGTGACTAACCTACCCAAACACCGAGTCAATTTGATTGTACCTTACCGTCATACTGGAGTTGACTTTACTGGCCATTTATGGGTTGAAAACTATAGACAAAGGCGTAAAATGTACATACTTATTTTTACTTGTTTAAACACTAGAGCTGTTCATTTGGATCTTATACCTGATATGAGCACTCATTCCTTTGTCTCAGCTTTATTGAGATTCAGCAACAAGTTTGGTATTCCATTTCACATATATAGCGATAATGCTAGATCCTTTCTAAAAGGATGTGATGTAATATTTGAAGTTTTCTCTTGCAGCCAATTTCTGGAACATTTCCAGACCTATAATATAAAACATGTTACAATACCTGTTTACTCTCCCTGGGTAGGCAGTACTTGGGAAATGTTGATTCAAAAACTGTATTCGAAAAACTGTAGGTCGAGCTAAAATAGAACATTTTGACATGCTCACTCTTATTTGATGTTGAAAATGCAGTTAACTCTAGACCATTGACATATCGAACTTCTGAATCGGATCTAGAAGTGATTACCCCCAATAGTTTTATCTATCCCAACTCTAATTCCAATTTGTTTCTAAGAATTGAGGGAGAAAACCCCACACTTTCAGAACCTCCTTCTCAATCCCTATTATTACAGTCCCTATCAAACAGAAATCATCTACTCAAACACTTCCATGAATTGTGGAAAAATGCTTACTTGTTGTCCCTTAGAGAAAGTACTAAAAATAGTTATGAGCATAGATTTGAAAATAAGATTGATGTTGATGACATCGTTCTCATACGTCACCCACAAAAGTCCAGACCATTTTGGTTGCTGGGTAGAGTTGTTGAAGTCTTCAAGGGTGATGATAATAAAATCAGATCTGCCAATGTAAAAAGGGATGGTTCAATTCAAAATTATTTAATCAACCATTTGTACACTTTAGAACTTCAACAGCTCACAAATGAATCCATTTTACCATGCAGCAATGTCGATGAAACACCACCTGTAGGCCATTTGCCGGTAGAAACAGTTCGGCGCTCTGCGCGTTTCATGCACAAAGGGCCAAAAGCCAATAACATGTAATTATTATCACGTGTAATGTATTTCTGAGTTAATTACCACTGTCATTTTATTGTTCATGTATATATGCCATTTTCTATTGATATTTGCGCTATATTTCCCTATATGATACAATGCAATTGCAAATTGCATTTTTCTTGTCCTCGGGAATATATTGGAATTGTGATTTGTTTGATTGCACCCTGTGGTTGTGTACAGCTTCCACAACCCGCAGCCTTTTGCACGTACACAGCCAAGCCAGACACTTTTTGCCACTAAATCTGTCACTTACCCGTTTGCTTTCACTATCAGCACTCCTCTTACCAATTATCAGAATTTTACCCATAACACATCACCTTTACCTATTAAACCCCTAACTTTCCCTTTGTTAACAAGTTATATTAACTTCGCCGAAGGAAATTTTGGCAAGTTCTGCAGATTTCAAAGACATCAAAATGTGAGTACTTTTTTATTATTATATTATCTTCCTTTCCTCCAACTTACTTCTCCACTCAGGGTTTATCAAAATCCCAATAAGGGGGCCTACATTTCTAGAGGGCCATCATTGAATCGCCGGGGGTAGGTAATATTTTCAACATACAAACTCTGCATTAAATCAGCCCTGATCAGGAAAAACACATTGTATGAAAAAAACCTCGTTTTGAGAAAATGGACTTTAAAGTTTTAACTTGTGCCATAAGACCATATGCCACTATTTTGACTTTCAATAAGTGATATAGGTCTAATAAGCAGAAATATGACTATTTTGATAGACATACATTTTTATTACTACATCACACATATTTTTTCTGAAAATTTAATATAATGTGTTTTTTGTTATCAAAATTAACAAAAAATGTGTTTTTTCCTGATCAAAATTAACAAAAATGTGTTTTTCCTGATCAAAAATAACAAAAAATGTGTTCTTCCTGAGCAAAATTAACCAAATATATTTTGCTTGATCAAGCTGGTTAGGCTACAGAGTAGGCTTGTACTTGTAGGCCTACTGGTTATGTTAAAAGTAACGATTTTTACCCCCCCCCCCCCCTTCATAACGCTTCTCAACGTTAGGTTAGGCCTTAGCTTTGACTTTTAGGCTTTGTAACGCATCCCACGGGTCTTAGGCATAGCCATAGGCCTAAACGTTAGGCCTAACATGTTGCCTAACGGAACGGCTAACCCCCCCATCCCCCTTCTAAGGTTAAGCCTTAACGCTAGCATTCAAGGCCTAGGGAGGCTAGGGCTAGGCTAGACTATACATAAATTTTATCGCCCCCCTATAAACTTAATAAAGACTAAGTAAAAGAAGTAGGCCCTGGCCTAGGCCTAGAAGTAAAGCAGACCCGCAAACTGCTAACGGTAATGTTTAAATTAACAGTTTCTCGTGAATAGCATAGCCATAGCCATAGCTATACCCGCCGTCAGATTAACTTGTATCGCATGTTTTTCGCCGATTTCTCAGTCAATTCTCAACCGATTTTGATAAAATTTTGCAAGGACTATTTTTGAGTAACGCGGCGACTACCGTGAAATTTTCATCAAAAAATATTATGTTGTTCAAAAGTTAGACCATTTGACATGTAGTAAATTAGAAATTACGACGTCCCTCAGGCTCTATAAACCCATTAAACTGGTTCAATTAAAGTTTGTTTTTTTAGCCCTGAATTGCATTACATGCCAGATGGTCTAACTTTTTAGCTAAACAATTTTTTTCGAAGAAAATTTCACGGTAGTCGTCGAGTGACTCGCAAATAGTCCATACAAAATTTCATGAAAATCGGGTGAAAATTGACTGAGAAATCGGCGAAAAACATGCGATATAAGTTAATCTGACGGCGGGTTTTTTTTTTTTATAGTCCCGTCTGGAAGCAAAGTGGATCAGCCTGATCTAAGCCATAGCCTACCTTAACGGCGTCAACAGGTAGACCTAAGTGTCTTGACTCCTGAGATGTGTACACTTTACTTCTCAATTTCAGTTGTGGGTTTGTTTATGATAGCCTAGCCCTAGCCTACCCTACTAGGCTAGGGTCTAGGGGCCTACTCTGGCGTCCACCATCGTCCAACATGACCCAAGGTTCACTCTGCATGCTCTGATTAGACTAGCATGATTAGGTCAGTCTATTATAGGCCTTTTTAGCCCACCTTTTAATTTTAATTAAAAAAGGTGGGCTATTGCAATTGAAGTTCGGCGGCGTCGGCGTTAACATTTACTTGTGGGCGCGATAACTTGAAAAGTTTTTCATGTTTCCTTCCCAAATTTGTTTTGCATGTTACTAATGACCACTTGTCGGACAAGTTCAATAATGGCTGAAAAAAAATTCAAAATGGCCGACTTATTGCGATTTTTCACCTTTTACGTCAATAATTTGACCTTGTGGGCGCGATAACTTGAAAAGTTTTTCACATATCCTTTTCAAATTTGTTATGCATGTTACTAATGACCAGTTCTCGGACAAGTTCAATAATGGCCGAAAAAAAAAAAAAAATGGCCGATTTATTGCGATTTTTCACATTTTATGTCAATAATTTGACCTTGTGGGCGCGATAAGTTGAAAAGTTTTTCACATATCCTCTTCAAATTGTTTATGCATGTTACTAATAAGTAGTTCTTGGACAAGTTCAATAATGGCCGAAAAAAAAAAAATGGCCGATTTATTGCGATTTTTCACATTTTACGTCAATAATTTGACCTTGTGGGCGCGAAAACTTGAAAAGTTTTTCACATATCCTCTTCAAATTGGTTATGCATATTACTAATAAGTAGTTCTTGGAGGAGTTCAATAATGGCCGAAAAAAAAAAAAAAATGGCCGATTTATTGCGATTTTTCTCATTTTACGTCAATAATTTGACCCTGTGGGCGCGATAACTTGAAAAGTTTTTCACATATTCTCTTCAAATTTGGTATATATGTTACTTATAAGTAGTTTTTGGACAAGTTCAATAATGGCTAAAAAAAAAAAAATGGCCGATTTATTGTGATTTTTCTCATTTTACGTCAATAATTTGACCTTGTGGGCGCGATAACTTGAAAAGTTTTTCACATATCCTCTTCAAATTTGTTATGCATGTTACTAATAAGTAGTTCTTGGACAAGTTCAATAATGGCTGAAAAAAAATTCAAAATGGCCGATTTATTGCGATTTTTCTCATTTTACGTCAATAATTTGACCTTGTAGGCGCGATAACTTCAACATTTTCACAAGTATCCTCTTCAAGTTTGTTATGCATGTTACTAATAAGCAGTTCTTGGACAAGCTCAATAATGGCCGGTAAAAAAATCAAAGTGGTCGACTTATTGCGATTTTTCACATCTATTTTACGTCCATAATTTGACCTTGTGGGGGCGATAACTTGAAAAGCGGCTGGTTTAACATACCATTTATATCTTGGGTTGTTATTTACGTGATGACATTCGTCTTTACTTTCTTTATCATAATTCGGTGGCGGGCTATTATCGAGTGTGCTCTTGTTTTTAGTCTAGGCCTACATTATGGAGTAGGCTAATGTCACATGATAAAAGGTCTATAAAAATATAGGCTAGCCTAATATTTTTTTTATCAGTCTATCATGTCTATAGTCTAGTCAAAAAAAATAGACATAGGCCTAAGTCATAACATAAGGCTGAAGACTATACTATCCATTGACATTGTAGGCCTAGGCCTAACATTTAAAAACTTTAAAAAAAAAAAATAGGGCCTATCAGTATCACATATCTGTTATAATAATATTGTCACTAAAAGTGTAGTCTAGGCTAATATGTAGGCTAAATTTTAGGTTTCAAGATACAGAAAAGGTCACGCCTAAAAGCTAGACTATTCTAGGCCTCTAGGCCTATATAGTATATCATCTATAGGGCGTGTTAGTCTGGTAGATTTGTAGGGGGATTTGGCGAGATACGCTACTTCCGGGTCCACTTGGCTCAGCTGGTAAAAACAAGTGCTTTTTCCCACTGTAATCATGTTACAACTTTTGAAGTGTACATGTTTGCGTTCCTTATTAGAGCACTATAAACAATATATTCATGCCTGGCAGATTAAATTTTGTAAATAGTGTTAATTATAGATTGAAATAATAAGGGGTGTAGTATAACAGCTCAATACATCTGTGTTAATTTAGACTGTGAAGTTGGTCTCTGAACCAGGTGACTGGCGTTGTTTACACTCGACGACGACGTGACACGTCACATTCACTGATTTCAACAGGGCATCATGACTACAATGCTACATGCCACACCCATTTTTGTCATGTTATGCCTGATCCACAGCTCAGAATTTTCTACTCACCCAGATAGTTGTCAATAGTTTAACAACTAATTAACTGGACTAATTCTAGGACTAAGCGCCTAGGGTCATAATAATAGTCACAGTACATTGGATCACAAGGTTAATTTAGCCTATAATACTAACCCAGTAAACACAAGACATCGGCCCAGCGTCTTCGACGCTGGTCCAACATTGGATAAATGTTTAATACAAATGATCTGTGTTTGCTGGGAACTAGACTATGTAACTATAGCCAACTCTTAACATACTAGGGCTAGGCCTATAATATAGTCTAACGTTATAGACTAGTTCTACTAGACTATATAGGCCTAATAGTAATAGATTTAGGACTAGGCCTACTCATTTCAAAGCCTATATTTCTACTAAAGACTACCGTTAACCAAGAAAATTGACGCTCTTTTTATAGGCCTCTTTGACAATTTTGAGGGTTTGATAAAAACGGCAAAAAAATAGTCAGGGACATAACTGATAAATGGGGCTGTTCAACAATTACGTATAGCTTGGGGGGGGGGGTTAAAGGGTTACGGAGCGTAGTCGAAGTAACGTTAAAAAGCGTTATGAAGACGGGGGGACCAAAAGCCTCCAAAAAAGCGTTATTGTTAATTTTTGGAACATCTCACTTTCTATAGAATTTAAGTGATTAAATTTTACTCTACAACATGTTCTCTTCTATCTCACTTTCTATATTTTAGAGGCCTAGATCAACAGGGAAGGTTATTTCATAAAACTAAATAAATCTGAAAACATGTACCGGTACATGTAGTTATTTTGAATAAATATTTCATCTTCAGAAACTGACATATTGGTGTACAAACAAGGAGATCATATTGGTGTACAAACAAGGAGATCACTGTCTTGGTGTTTTATACATGTAGGGTCTGTAGAAAAACAGCATTATTATAGGCCTACTCTCAACAAATCTATTTTCCCATTCAAATATGAAATCATAAACACCAAAATATTATAATAATATATATATGTAGATCTATAATTATACTGTATATAGAAAGTCCAAGACTGAAAATTTCAGAACATACAAAAAATATATGCTTTAACTGGAATATGGTAAAATTTGTTAACAGGGTTGAAAAAATTGAGAATCAACCCTTGGATTGAACTGTAGTGGGCCTACTATAAAATCTACCCAGAGAGCTAGCTAAAAGCTCAGATTGGTAATCACTCTGGACAGTCTGACATACACACAACCAGTTACCTAGGCTATAACAATCTTGCTTGATTATTGAAACACACTTCACTTTTTATTCAAACACATTTTATTCTGTAGAAATGTTCAAATACAATAGATGCACAAGCCAGTTACCTAGGCTAAGATAAGATAAGATAGAGTCTACCTAGGCTATATAATAATCTTGATTTAATATTAAAGTCATACACATTTCACTTAATATTCCAACACATTCTGTAAAAATTACAAGACACAATAGATTCACAAGCACAGATAGTAATATTCTGTTGCGATAATTTATTTGGACTAGCTCCCACACCAATGAGTATGTAACAAATGTGTAAATCTTAGAACAATGGTACCCTATGAATTTGTTATTCACATATTGATCATTAAAATATATAAATTATTAACTGAGCAATATTAACAGTAATGTTTGGGAATAAAAGTACCCTTATACAAACATTTCCAAGAATCCCACCCTACAAACATTGTGTTACATGTAGACCTATACATAATGACAGTATCAAAGGACATATATTTGAAAATAATGAAAATAAATAAGTGAACTATGATGAAATGAAATGAATAATATTAGGATGTTCCGGCATTTTATGAATTAGGCCTAGTATAATAATAACTATACTAACTTGTGTGTTTCATAAATCAATTCATTTTTCATTCAGAATGAAATGGGAGTTAATGGTAGAACTCGGAAGTACCATTCGAATTATTTTTCTATATAAGAAATTACTACAAAACATTGATAATGACATGTTTATCAAAATTTTATATTGCAGACAACGAAAACAAGATCCTTTCCCTGAGAGCAAACGTATATAAGTTATATATATAACATACAATGTACTAAACTGTGTGCACTGGGCGACGAAAGCAAGATGCTACCACAAAAAGCAAGCGAGTGACTTGTGTAACACCTGGCGACGGAAGCAAGATCCTAGCCTGTCACCGAAAGCAAGATCACCCCCCCCCCCATCCAAAGTTAATGCTTGTAAAATAATAAAATATTTTACCAATTGTAATTACACATAGGCTATTATGCAAGTGTTGTTATTTAAAGTTACTAGAGCCAAAGAGCAAAAATAACTTTATAAAACCTATGCAATGCCAATGATAATACTTTTATTCAGTTTTATCGACAATTAAAATAACCTGCATATTAACCCTTAAGCAAGCAAGTGGTGTGGGTAGGCTTCAGGGCGACGAAAGCAAGATCCCCACCCCCCTCGGAAGAAAAGCTTCCAAGCGAAACAAATGTTTTATTGTAATTTCAGATAGTATGTCATGTGTTGTAATTTGCAGCTCATGTGAAAAAGGTCCAGGTTGAGCATAGGCCTACTTTTAACAAAGTAACTGTATACGACTCACCTACCCCCACCCCACCCCCCACTTTTATACAAGCCAAAGAAACATAAATACTATACTCTTGTCAGCTGAAACTGTCATTATACGGCCTAATACCCAACGTGCCTTGCCGTTTATTATTGATCTTTCAGGCTATTATTTATAATCTTACAATCTTCTAAATATTACTTGTTCGTTTTTCTTATAAAACGAAATATCGTTTTTTTCGCAACCATAGGGTCAAGCAGGTGGATACCGTTATATGACACTTCTTTGTTAGTTTTTAGCGGCTTCTCCTTGACCAAACTAACACGGCTAACGTGCTGCTCCTGTTGATGATATGCTCCACGTAATTCCCGTGATTAACATGCCTAACAGTAATATCACGAGTATTTATAAATCACCTATATGGCACCTCTTTGTTATTTTTTCGCGGCTAACACGCCTCACAGTTATCACGGTTATAATATCACCTACACTTCTTTGTTATTTTTTTGCGGCTTCTCCTGACATGCTGCTCCTGGTAATGATATGCTCCACCTATAACCCGTGACTAACACCCGTAACGGTTATCACGGTTACAATTAGGCCTATGTATAGGCCTACTACTAATAATATTATTTCTTATTATTATGATAATTTAGCCCAGTCAAAGTCAATGGCATTGATCATTAAAAACACTTTTCTCTTTGCTATGAGTATGCTACTCGTACCGATATTAAAGGTGTTTTTCACAAAAAAATTCTATATACAATACTCGGATACGAAGTTCTGCTTATGTTACATGATTGAATGGGTATGAAGCTATATTAAAGGGACTGGCCCACGCTAAAATCATAAAAAAATCGGTGATTTTATTTCGGGTTCTTAATATGACCATATGATGTAAACATGTACATAGACTAGAACTGCAAATTTTTATAATTTTTGTGCTGCGCATTCACCAGTTAGGCTAGATATAGAGACGAAATTCCTGATTTGTAATTATTGACAACCATGTCAAAAATAGGAAATGCGGGAATTTCGTCTCTATATCTAGTCTAACTGATGAATGCGCAGCACAAAAATTATAAAAATTTGCAGTTCTAGTCTATGTACATGTTTACATCATATGGTCATATTAAGAACCCGAAATAAAATCACCGATTTTTTGATGATTTTAGCCTGGGCAAGTCCCTTTAAATGGGTATGAAGCTATTTTATTCTGGTACGACGTTCTGCTATATTGAACGTCCAGTCAAAGTCACTCAACGAGAATGCTACTATAATCATGATAATAGGAATAAATTTGTACGAAGTCCTGCTATGTTGAATGACCACCCAATAACAAGTGCTTGCAGTCAATGGACTGATTTGTCTTTTTTCATTTACATCCGTTTCATACACTGAAGCTGCGTTTTTTAATAATGATTTTTAATAATGATTAAACAATATACAATAACCCTTACAGTGCGGGGATCGACTTTAGTCGTCATTATGACTACTAAAGTCGATCCCCGCACTGTAAGAGTAACAATATTTGTAATGTTTGTCTTGTTTTTTATACTTGTTTATTGTACTTTGTGTGTTAGTATACTATATGTATAATAGATTATTCGTGTTAGTGTTAGTCGCGATTAAACCTCCTGCAGCGTTCCCGACTGACGGTGGTCCGGTGGTCCGAGACCACCAGAAATTATGTCGGACCACCAGAACATTCATATCCAGTGGTCCTGTGGACCACCATAATATCTAGCTCGAGTCATAAACGTAACATGCCCCAAAGATATAAACAATCGTCGCAACTCGCGGGTGATAGATAATCTGATAATACCAGAAAAACTGTAACCTCTCTCATCCTTTTGACGGAACAAAACACGTGTTCGTAATCATAAGAGTCATGAATTATTGACATTGAGATCGATCATCATCCTTGAACTAAATTCCTGTCAAAATCACACGACAATTTACTTGGTATCACATACAGAATTAAAATCATGTTAAATGGCATTGCCATAATAAAACAGCCTAAAACCCCATTCATTTCATTTTTTGTCCAATTACACTTCATAAAATGACATCAATTTCTTGTAGGTATATGTTATCATTTGTATGACGATATCATTAGATTAAATTTAATTGCTAATCTCGACCTCTTGATTCAGTATTGCAATGATCCACTCACTCACTCACTCACTCACTCACTCACTCACTCACTCACTCACTCACTCACTCACTCACTCACTCACTCACTCACTCACTCACTCACTCACTCACTCACTCACTCACTCACTCACTCACGTATTCATTCATTTATTTATTTATTCGTTCGTTCGTTCGTTCGTTTGTTTGTTCGTTCGTTCGTTCGTTCGTTCGTTCGTTCGTTCATTCATTCATTCATTCATTCATTCATTCATTCATTTATTCATTTATTTATTCATTCATCCACCAATTTATAGAGAATACGTTGAACAGAATTCTATTTTCCCTAATTTTCTGATTTTGAGGTTTTTAATAGTAAGGCCAGCTTTCGCCACGCGTTCCCTCACATTGAACGCGTCAACAATGCCGTCACACATTGATTTATGTAAATTTAATCTCTGTTTTTTTTATTACGGGGAATTACAGAAGCCGCCATTTGTTAGGGATGGTGCACTTTCGCTCTTATAATTGTCGTTTTAAACGAGGTGATGGGTTGATAAAGGTTCTCATATACCCCCACCAGGTGGCGAACGATCTGCACCGGAAGTAAAACGCCCATCTGATAAAAACACTTAGTTCCGGAGCGATAAATATTTAGGGTCTCATCACGCAAAATTATAGCAGCATCCGAATGTCATGACTACAAAGTTAAGTTTATAAACTACATTTAATATCTTATACAGCGGCTGCGATGACTGTACATAATTATAAAATATATCATTTTAAAACGATTTTATTCAGATTTTTTATTTATTTCGAAAACAGATAAATTAGAAAAATGGCTAGAGATAATAGGTAGTGACACATTAGCTGCCAGTGGCATGTAATGTGCCACAGTGGTTTGAAGTCCTAATTTGAGGTGGAAAATAGGCAACGAATCTCAATAAATGGGACTCGAGACTTCTGGAACGATATTTTTTCAACAATTTCTTAGTGCTGAAGATGGCGGGGTCGGCGCTTTTGTTTTCTTGGAGATTTTCTTACAGACATTCACAAAGTGATTTCACCGGTGTTAATTCTGGCAGAGCCAGCGGTGGAATACTATGCAGAATGCTATTTATGGAGTTCCGTAGGCGACGAGTGTGTCCGAATTTTCTGAAATAATATCAGCTAAATATTTCGATTCAGCTTTTTGTCATCATTCTATTACACAGGTGGCATTGCTGTTTGTAACGAGAACGATCTAGAAGTGGTAGATCGGCGCCATGTTCGTTCGAGATTGTGGCGAAGGGTTTTTGGCCTTCATTATTTCGGGAGTCATCCAAAAAGTTGGTAGTTTCCTGTAAGTATTTCTACTTACAGGAGCGTGTTTGTCTGAAAGAGAGCTAAGGACATAATCCTACTGTTGACACAGGGCTGGTTTCCTTATAAGATCCGAATTGAGATTATCTGAATGAAACAACTGACAATCAATTTTGTTCATATTTTGGAGCGATATGTTTTTACTTGTTCCATTTCGTCTTTATGTATCCATGTATTGATAACCATGAACAAGAGTTATGTGTCCATCAAGCCTGGTACACTCAGTAGCAGTTTAACTCTTACAGCGCGGGGATCAACTTAAGTCGTCAGAATCTAACGTCTGTAGACGTCAGATTCTGACGACTAAAGTCGATCCCCACACTGTAAGAGTGAACATATTTCTAATAGCCGTAGACCCATGACATAGGTATTCAAATGAATCGGAAAGAGCTAACTAAGACATTTATGATGATTTCAAATCGAAAAAAACACTTTGGCCTCCAAGGTTTTCAGAAAAAAATTCAGCGCTTTAAGGGTGAGGTGGGGACAGTGTACATTCCTGGATACAATAATGACTGCTGTGGTAGAGGCTCAAAGATTCACCACACTCTGGGCGACAAATTACGGTATATAATGTACAAATGGTTGACAGCTATATATAAAGTTGCTATGTAAAGAGGGTGATATCTTTCTATCCCAAAAGGTGTTTACTGTTTGTCACGTGTACATACTGTGGTGGTAGTATTTTTAATGGGCGTATGAAAAAAAATTTCTAAACAGACATATAGGGCCTATGAGTGATATAGAATAATTACTAAAATTTTGTTCTCTAATTTGGCAGCTTGCATAAAAATGATATATTAAAGTGAATAAATAATATTGGGCTACTCATAGTTTTAAAATTAACGTTGATACAAATAATAACATATGGAAGGCGCATATAATAATGCAGAGCTTTTAATTGTTTATTTTCTGCAAATATTTTTTGCATATTATATATCGTATTTTGTTTTAATGCAGGCGCGGTTCTAGGATTTGTGAGTGACGTGGGTGATTTAGAGCTCTTTTTACAAAAAAAGTGTGGATCCGCACCTGCTTTGATTAAATAAAGGGGTAACATCATTAATAAACAGTTTTGTCGACATATCTGGTGAAACGTATTTTTTGTTTAATAATTACACGATGTTTTTTGAAAAGGGGGTTGAAAAGGCCACGAACAAAGCCCTTACATTACAGCTAGAAGGCGATGCCCTTTCTAATATAGATTAGTATACATTTGTACAGCTTTGTACCAAATGTGGTGCTTTTATCACATTTGTAACGCCTTTAACTAATTTGGGGGTTCTTTTTATAATATGAGCATCCGATTTATTTATTGCACATC
The DNA here is from genome assembly GCA_964017125.1 of Flabesymbios commensalis. Classification (NCBI taxonomy): domain Eukaryota; kingdom Metazoa; phylum Annelida; class Polychaeta; order Terebellida; family Flabelligeridae; genus Flabesymbios; species Flabesymbios commensalis. The sequence continues at coordinate 26,790,094 of OZ024915.1, forward strand.
TTCTCTTTATTGAAATTTATCATTTATGTGTTGGAATTCCAAGAGTGCCCCTTCAGACGTGAACATGGAGATGCATTTTGAGGGAATACCACACATAATATTGTTGGCTTTTGTTATATTTAAACTATTAATTTATAACAGACCTTGGATTTCAGTAAAAGTATTCTTTAAATAAAAGTATGTTCATATTTCTGGTCTTCTTTTCTTCTTGTTAGAGTTGTTAGGTGGTATTTTTTAGAAACTGTCTTAAGAAGCACGTTTACTAAAAACAGAGTATATTTTAAGATCTAGGCTGAATTTATTTAACATGCTTCATTCCCGTGGTTGGGATAATCAGACCATTAGCATAGTATAAGTCTATAGTAGCCTACACAATGTTACATAGTGGAGTAGTAGCCTACTCAGTGTCTTGTGTCGCTACCCACATGCCCGAAGGTCTAAAGGGTGCCGATCGACACCCTTTAGACTTCCGTGCCTATGTCGCTACCCGGGTCTCCGTGTCTGGCTTTGATAATTCATTGTACTGACTCTGGGCTCTTGTTTCATTTGCTTCCGACAGTTGGTTGTCTGTCTCTCCTGTTGTTGGCTGTATCCGTTGTTTTGTATTTAAATTTAATACACGATAATTTGAGGGAATTGCCAGCTCAAGCTGGGTATATTTCTATGTCGTAAAGTTTTAGTGGGTGTTTTTTTCTGGGTAGATGGTGTATCATCCAGTTATTTAGATGGAAATGTTGATCTCTTGCGGGATACTGAAGTTATTTATTTCTGTGCAGCTTTGTACCAAATTAGGTGTTTTTATCACATTATAAACAATTTTACAAAATTTAGGGCATTTATTATAATAATATGTCGAAAAAGGGAGTGTGAGCCCCTAGCGCTCCATGGATCCGCCCTTGATTTGTTTTAATAAACTACTAACATGACTAATAAACAGTGTTGTAGACATATTTGGTTAGAGAAAAGAATATTATTAATTACTTGATTTTAGATCTTTTTTGGGGGGGATGCCCCGAAAAAAAGGTCTTACACTACATCTGCAAGGTGGCTTTCCTTCCAATATGGATTAGTATATCTTTATCGCATTTTGAACGATTTTACCCAAATCTACCAAGACTATACGTGCCTGACCGTAATATGTCACCGCAGCTATGTATTGCAGAGACATGGTGTAAAGAGTGCTAAATACCAGGGAAGCACGAACTAGCGTCTATTTCAGAAAATATAGAATTGGCACCTATATATTCGTCGTAGTTTACGAACAAATATTTAAAACTATTTATTTATCAGAACAAGAAACAAAATCGGGAGCTGGTTTCACGGACTAATATCAAAACGGTTTATGAATACGATTCATTTACAACTGATCTGAGCGGAATAACATATTTTTGTTGAAATTTAAAAATATGTTTCTCACGAAAGACAGTTTAGTTAGGAAGATGCACAGTTTGCGGTTGTAGGCCTATGCACACGTAGTAATACCGGGGGCTATGATTTAGTTAAGCTGACAGCAACGTCCATTTTAGCCAGTATATTCATTTAGTGAATTTACTGCTCAGCTCACATAACCAGCGCTACATTACAAAAAATAATTTTCCACCCTCTTCAAGTTGTGTCTCGCTACCGCGACCCATAACCTCAAGTGGGTAAAAATTACTTATTTTTGCACAACTTGAATCACAATATCTGACATTTTTTTTAATTTAATACACATTTTCCTTTTTTTATGAAAAAACAGAAATACTATAAAACAGCCATCGTCACGATTATCACCTTAACAGCGCGGGGATCGACTTTAGACGTCAGAATCTGACGTCTAATGTCGATCCCCGCCCTGAAAGAGCTAACTAAGACATTAATGATGATTCGAAATTGAAGAAAAAGCTTTGGTCTCATGGTTATGATTATGGTTATGGTTATTATTATGATTAAGTTCGTTTTTATAGTGCTACACATGTAATAAGACGTACAACCCGCCAAGCACGTCACATTGAACTAATGCTGATTTAATGTTGGCCCAACGTCTGCGACGCTAGCCCAACTTTAAATAAGCGTTGGTTCGGGGCTCGTTGTTTTTTTGAGAAAGGAACCCAGCGGTTCATGCTGAGACGTCCATGAAGTAGGAGACGTTGAACCAATGCTGGCTTACTGTTGGTTTACTGTGGGGCCAGTGTCGCCGACAGTGGGCCAGCATTGAAACAACATCAGTTGAGCGTCGCGTGTTTACTGGGGTAGGCTTGTGTGCTTTTCGCTGTATCGCGTTTACTAAAAATGAAATAAATCGGGCTTTAGGCCACTTTTGTGCAAATACAGGCTAAATTGGGCCAGGAGGACCTCTTGAGGATGGTGAGATGAGTGAGATGACACTGCCCCAAGACACAGGACTCGAAATAAAAACCCTGGAGGTCTGAGGCTGAGCACGCTACCCTCGGTCACGGAGGCTCCCCACAATACTGAGTTTTACGAGTGGATGGGGAAGAAACATTTTTGTTTCTTTCGTGACCGGGAAACGAACCCTGAATTCTAGCGTGAAAGGCAGCAGTGCTAAGCACTACTCTAGGGCACCTGCCCCAATCGCATGTACTAGGAGTACCAGTGTTGATTTAATGTTGGGCCAAAGTCGAGGATGGTAGTCCAGAATTAAACCAACAAAGGGGACGTAACTTCTTTGACCCTCTGTTACGACTAAAATAATTTATATTAACCCTTTCAAGCCTGAATTTAACATCTTCATCCACTACAAGCCGCGAATTACTCTCGCAATTCGCGTCTTGTAGTGGACGAAGATAACTTGAAGTGGTTGGCAAATGAAATATAGGGCCTATATATATTGCTATTATTAAAACAAATCCATGAAAATGTTCCTCCTAAAACCTCTAGGTTTTTTGAAATGAAGTCATTATTCAGAGAAGCATACTGATGCTTTGCTACATCGTGAGGTTTATAGAATTAACCCTTTTAAGCCTGAAGTTACCATTGTCATCCTCATCCACTACAAGCCGCGAATTGCTGTCCCAATTCTCGACTTGTAGTGGATGAAGAGATGATTTAAAGTGAAAGGTGAAAAAATTAAAGAAAATTGTCATGTATTCGTAAACCAGTTTCATGGAAATATTCATCTAAAACCCCTAGTTATAAGAAAATTAGGTCTGTTTTCGGGGATTTAAAATGATGCTTTAATGTATCGCGAGGGCTTAAATGGTTAAACCTTAAATTGTTAGCCGCGTCTATGGCCGCTTGTAGACTCTTTATTTGACATTCAAACAAGAAAATTTGAATAAAAAATTGCATTAAACTGACTACATTTTGCATATGTTTTGATTCAAATTGATTGTGCATGAAGTAAGGGGTTTTGTCAAGTTAAAAAAATCCAAAAATTCGAGAAAAACTCGGAAGTTGGTGGGTGGTTCAATCCCCAAATCGGATTTTTTTTTTTGGAAATGTTGTGTTTTTTTTTGTTTTTTTGAGTTGTTTTCATGTTTCCAAATGTTTCAAAAAAATAATAATTGGAAAGTGGGGTGGGTGGGTAGTGTCCGATTAATCCGAGTTCCTCTCGGATTTTTTGATTTTTTTTAACTTGACAAGACCCCCAAGTAAGTGGGTAAAAAATAAATGTGTTAATTTGGAGTGCCGGGAGATCCAGATGTTTTTTTTTTGTTTTTTTGTTGTTGACGTCTAAAGTCGATCCGCGCACTGTATGAGTAAAAATATTTAAAATGACCATAGACACATAAAATAGGCATTTTCAAGCCTGAATTTACCATTGTCATCCTCATCCACTACAAGCCGCGAATTCCTGTCTCAATTCTCGACTTATAGTGGATGAAGATGATGTAAAGTGGGTGAAAAATTAAAGAAAATTGCCATGTATTCGTAAACCAGTTTCATGGAAGAAAATATTCATCTAAAACCCCTAGGTAAAGCGCAAATTAAAAAACCCTTTGGTCTCCATGATTTATACAGAAATATTTCAGCGCTTTAAGGTTTAATTAATATAAAGGTGTGAATTGCTCCGTAATTTCCACAGCAAAGTGAAGGAAATAGATCCGCTTTTAAGATACGAAAGTTTATTTTCTTTATTTCAAAGCTCAAAACCATTCTATTGTGATCGTTTATGTCATTTTATTTGGAAATAGTTTTATTTCAAAATATGCCCTGTGCTGCACAAATGCAAGAATTGTGTTCGAAGTGTTGAAGAATTAAAACAAATTTAAAGTTCTATAGATCCGGTTGGTTGAAATCGGTTTAAACAAATTCAAATGAAATGTGCCATATCACAAAAAGACTACATTACATCAACTTCTCATATTCTGTAAATTGTTTTTCACTATTCACTAAATCGGTATCATCACAATAGGATAGATAGATACATGTGTTATTAACAAAATTAAAAGAGTTATGTTAGCCTATCGTGTGAGAAAGTACTAACGTTGTTCCTTTTACGCGCATCACGATGTATGGACAAATATCATGAATATAAGACATGTTCATTAAATAAAGTGTTTAACCCTTTAACCGCCGGTGCCGCATATATTCGGATTTTCATTTTTTATTAGCACATTAAGTACTACATTTTAAATATGTTAAAGATAAAATGTGACATCAACCAGCAAGATTTGAAAAGAGTTGACCTCCATTTTGTCAAGTCTGAATAATTTTCACTCACTAGAAGTTGTGGATCGCGTCAGCGAGACACATTTTCAAGTGGGTAAAAATTCAAATTGAATAATTTGGCGGTTAAAGGGTAAACCTTAATAAATAAACATGTCTTGTATTTGTCCATACCTCAGGTAAAACGTTTGTTAACGTATAACAATAAGACAGATCTCATGTGTGACCCATCCGGCCGGAAGTGAATTGATGGAAAACGTTCAACCGGAAATGGTGTGTGTCATTTTATAAACTCGGCGTAATAATTTACATGAGCTCGGCTATTTAGTATCCGGCCTGATTGGGGTAAGATTATAGCTATACCTGAACTGCACAATTATGGGTTTTTTCTTTTTCCCATTCCAGCGTCAAATCACAATAAAAACTTCAATTTCCTCGAAAGTGAATTAATTGAGTAACTGAGCTTTCATCATGCACTATTCAATTTATATTAGTCATATTATTAGTGACATTTTGTTGGGCCAAGTCTGGTATTCTACCCCCAACCAATCGACGAGGGGCATGTCGCATGACGATATTAGCCAATCACTGCCTTCATTTAGATGCTATTTAAATCAGGGGGTAGATTACCATACTTGGGTGAAAACTTGCTGGGAACCGCACATAGACGGACACAGCAGGGAAATGATTAAAGGGTCTTTTTAAAAAAAATTATATTATCCTGTGTAGGGACTGGTGGAGTAAGGTGGTGATTGACCCTTTGAGCGCTCATATATTCAATTAAAATTTTCAGTCACTTGAAGTTGTGTCTCGCTACCGCGAGCCACAACTTCAAGTGACAGAAAATTACTCGGATTTGTATGATTAAATATCATATTTTATCAGTCTGACAGATTAAAGTGCTAATAAAATCACAGACACACTACTACAGTCTACTCCAATACTGTAGGGGTTCAAGAGTCTTTATATAAACTGATATGGCGTGACTTAGCACGATATTACGACCGCCGAGATAAACTATGCACCAGGATGCCGTCATATAGCGCCGCCCATTTTGCTGACAGATTACAAATCTGTGCCAGTTTTTCCTGTATAATAGGCGACTTTGCAATTGCACGTATCATCTAGGGGACAGCATACGAGTGATACGAGAAGAAATCTGTGCATCGGACAAATAGAAGAAACAAAAGAATAAGTTGAAGAAAAGTGAACAAGAGGTGCAAGCGATCGTACAAGTACAACTGTGAAGCTGTGCCTTTGACAGATATTATTAAGTCGAATTCTCAGAGTGGCATCTACTCAGTGTCACAGAGTGTTGAAAAAACAAGGATAATTTAAAATAACAAATAAGGAACGTCGGTGTCTCGGCTGACTCACCCACTGTCAGATTTTGATCAATCCAAGATGGCGTCTTGTCACGAGATTGTTTTTATCGGGGTGCTGACGCTGCTTGTGGCGCCACCTATCTGTGAGGGTCACGGTCGTCTACATAAACCCGCATCCAGAGCGACGATGTGGCGCCATGGATTCAACAACATCATCAACCGCGATGATCACGCACTCTGGTGTGGAGGTTTTGGAGTGAGTAACGTAACAAACGAATTGATCTGAACAAATTGACACAGATCCCAAGCATACGATTGGTCGAGATTAGAATCTTGACAAATCGTTTGCCTAGTATGATATAGAATAATATTCACAGTCCCAGGGTAAAATCATAAAAAATCGGTGATTTTATTTTGGCCTCTTAATATGACCATAATTATGATGTTAACATGACCATAGACTAGAACTGCAAAATTAAAAACAAACTTGCTGCGCATTTATCAGTAAGGCTAGATATAGAGACGAAATTCCTGATTTCTTATTTTGGACAACCATCCATGTCAAAAATAAAAAAATACGGGAATTTCGTCTCTATATCTAGCCTAACTAATAAATGCGCACCACACAAATGTAAATAAATTGCAGTTCTAGTCTATGGACATGTTTACATCAATATGGTCATATCAAGAAACCAAAATAAAATCACCGATTTTTTGATGATTTTAGCCTGGGACTGTCCCGTTAAGTGTCAATTAAACAACAATCGTTGACATTGGAGAGCGTTTAACCACAAGCATTTGCATAGTTATTTATAATGCAAGCGTTCTGGTCAGTCAATGTCTCCAACAGTCCACAGTGGGGTCAGTTCGTTATTCCGACAGGTCTATATTCCGACAGGTCGATATTCCGACAGGTCGTTATTCCGACAGGTCGTTATTCCGACAGGTCGTTATTCCGACAGGTCGATATTCCGACAGGTCGTTATTCCGACAGGTCTATAGGCCTATTCTGACAGGTCGATATTCCGACAGGTCTATATTCCAGCAGGTCTATATTCCGACAGGTCGATATTCCGACAGGTCGATATTCCAACGACACGTCGTTATTCCGAGTGTTTCTAGTCAGAATTTCATGCTGATTCTGAAATTCCATTTCTTAAATGCCTCAGACGCTGTATTTTTTCGGAATATAGCATTTTGCGTGGTTTTTTTCCTACAAAAATGGTAAAATCGCTATTTTAACCAGTGACACTGTATGTATCTACATAAGAACATGTGATGCCAAATTAAACTGTCTAATACATGTGATCCAATAATAAGACAAATTCAGCGCTGAGACCGATTTTATACGTCAGAATCTGACGTCTAAAGTCAGTCTCAGCGCTGAAAATTTAAAAATATTTATAATGGTGTCAGACCCATAGCATGAGTATTCAAATCAGGGGGCTTAACTGATTTACCCCCGAATTGTTAAAATTGTCCCAAAAGCAAATTTGGACCACGTATGGCCAAGGCCATAATATTTTTGCTTTATCGCGGGAACCAAGCTGAACTCTCGCCGTGGGCGCTTTATTTGACAAATCCAAGATGGCCGCCATTCAAATTAGAGTCATTTCATAACTTGTAAACTAATAGACGTAGAGACGCATGTGATACCACTTTTCTATGGTTTTCGAATATGTAGGATTGATTTATGATGTTTTGCAGTTGATTTGGGAATTATTTAAAAAACAAAAATATTTGTAAAGTTATTTCGTCAATATATATACGACATGATAACGGTTTAAACGACGCAGATCAGCAACACAATCGTCTGTATCAGGCATTGATAACGACCTATCCATAAGATTTGCTACCAGAGCCAGTCTTTGGAGTTCCTGTGTATCAGCCATATTAAATAAATTCAAAATGGCCGCTGTTCATAACAAGTCCACGTCATAACTTGCCAACTAATAGCAGTAGAGAGACACTTAATAGCATTTTTCTACGGTTTCATAAACGATTTTAAATATATATTATTTCATGTGTTTGTAAGAGCCCGTTTCCAACCAGGACGAAAGGGTTTTTTGAAAGGTTTTTTAACCGTTCACATGTCAACTTTGACATTTTTATTTCTTTTTTTTGTACATTTTTTTTTAGGCGGCGCGAATCGGTTATACGTTCGGTTGCTATTATTATACCACGAATTTGAACAGTTTGGGTCACTGCATATGTATACACCAAGAAAAGATTTCGGCCGCAGCGGGACTCGAACCAGGTACCCCCAGACTCTCGAGTCCACCACGCGACCAATGAGCTATCCTGCCGTCACGAACATGAACAAGATAATACGTAATAGTATTTATAATAAGAATATTATAGATATAATATTATAATTGTGACTCAAGGCACAACAACATAATTATATTTTCATATCACTGTCTACTGTCTATACGCAACGCAGCTATAAAACTTCAATTGTTCCATCACTGCTAATACATCCATCCTCATAGGAAGGGCAAAGTTAGGAAATTTTAGGATGATCAATATTAGTTCTGAATTGTATTCATTCTGACTGTATACTTTTACCTCGAAAATAGTATTATTAGTTTCAGTACTGATGTTGTTGAGATTGCTAATTTGTAACGGCATTTTGGACGGCATTAGAGCACTATGGGGGTCGCTCAATAATATTTTGCTCAATTTAATAGTTGGTGATGTATTTTCTGGGCAGTCAGGGAAAAATCAAGGGAATGTGTGGGAATAATAATTAAATTTATTTATTTATCAGTGTTTATTAGGCTGGAATATACATAAATATATACAATAATTGTATAAAAACAACTTTTGATATCAAATACGTTGACATAAATGTAGTTATTCCATTGGTTGGCATATTAAGCTTAACAATGGATCTGAACGCATCTATATATCACAGCTGTACAAAGAAGCGTGGGCCTATATATACACTATGCTCAAAAACACCCCCCAAATGGCTCCCATACACTCAGGGTAGAGAAGGTTAACCCTTTCAGTGTGGGCAAATGCGTTCAGATCTCAAAAAAGCACCGATTGTAAATTATTAGTCCTAACTGGTCCACTTTTAAACGCCCATGTTAAGGTAACATTTGCATCACCAATGTAAGCTTCAAATGAATAATACATGTCAAAGAATGATGCAGCACGAAAAGAGTTAACAAGTACAGTAACAATCTTAGTATTTTAGATATAGGTCTTCATCGCTATTCATCACCACAGTAGCTGTTAATAGTGGTTAATCCTCTCATCACTATTATTTTTTTGTCGGAATAACGACCTGTCGGAATAACGACCTGTTTGTCGGAATATCGACCTGTCGGAATAACGACCTGTCGGAATATCGACCTGTCGGAATAACGACCTGTCGGAATAACGACCTGTTTGTCGGAATATCGACCTGTCGGAATAACGACCTGTCGGAATATTGACCTGTCGGAATAACGACCCGGACCCTCCACAGTCCATACAATAGAAAAAGAACAAGGTGTGAAACGGTCCCCACCCCTTCATGGCTTTAAAGAAAGATCTGTTGCTGACTTTCGCCATCGTCCCAATGCTATATTTAGTAACATTGCGTCATTTGCACACAAGGCTGCAGGCGGTGACGATTGGTTAAAAAGAAATATTCATCATGAGACACCATGTATTCTTTTAAGCTCAATGAAGGTCAACATGGCTGTACACCAGAGGGTACAATGTATGACCCGTACTATATAAGACCACTGGGGGTCTACTATTACGTAACAAGACAGAGGTGCATACAGCACTAATACCAACAAAGAGAAGGCGTTGAACCGATATTATTTTAATGTTGGGCCAGCGTCGAAGACGATGGGCCAATATTAAAACAACATATTTCTCTGTCAGAGTAAACATGACAAGTCAGCGTCGTAGACACCGAGCCAGCAATAAATCAACAGTGCTGAGTGTAGAGAGTTTGCTGTTGGCTCTACCACCCAGCGCCTATATAAACACATATAATATGGACTACTCATGTAGGCCTACTCATCAGACTCAACGTATTTTTAACAATTTGGGATAATTGAATAATTAAACCTACATTTTTCAAACATTTTTGGTGATGAATTGTTCCCAGCAAACATGAAACGTTTGTATAGCCTAACATTTGTACAGTGTTGGCCCGACGTCGAATACGTTGGGCCGGCGTTGTACAAATGTTAGGCCTATACAAATGTTTTGTGTTTGCTGGGTTGGTTAACTTTATGGTAACTTTTAAAATGATGTAGGCCTACTTTTCTGGTCCATAGGTCACCGTCGGTCAAGATTATATTTGTATTTTTTTATTAGCACATTAAATTTAAGATATATAAAAGTTGATATAAATCAGAAAGATTTACAAATCATTGATCTCTATTCCGCGAAATCTGAATAATTTCCGCTCACTTCCAGTTGTGAATTGCGTTTGCAAGAAATGATTTGAAATGAATGGGGTTTTAGGCCACCTTTGTGCACATAAAGGCTAAACTGGGCCAGGAGAACCTCCTGAGGATAGTGAGATGGCACTGCCCTCCAGACACACAATTCGAAACTCGGGCCCTGGTAGTCTGAGGCCGAGCACGCTACCTCTCGGTCACGGAGGCTTCCCACAATATTGAATCTTTACGAAACATCTTGTTTCTTTGAAAGTTGGAGGCCAGAGTGGGGTTCGAACCCGCAATCTCCGACTTTCCAAGCAGGCAGCTTTAACCACTGCAGCAAGACACTGTCCTCCAGACACAGGATTCGAAATTCGCGCCCTGACGGTCTAAGGTCGAGCACGCTACCTCTCCGTACACGTGGATGGGTAAGAAACATTTTTGTTTCTTTCAAACCGCCGAGACCGGGAATCGAACCCCGAACTCTGGCGTGAAAGGCAGCGGTGCTAACCACTACCCTAGGGCCCCCTTTTCATTAACATTTCTATGAATCCGCTTAAAACTCGAACAAACTTTGTGTGTACCTAAACACTTGCTAAATGATGTCCTGGAAGACACCAATTACCCGCGATTGCACCAAGACGTGGGAATATGTGGTGTAAAGTGCTGTATCGTGCTGATTTGTTTTAACTAGGCCTATTTCACTCTTTTGCGTTAATTTGCATATGTTATCTGCACATTTATTATGTTTAAAGGTCCTGTACAAATAAATGTACACATATTTTGACGGTCCAGCTACTATTATGATAATAATATGATTTTCCTTAAGTTGGTATTCTGTTGCAAATGTATCTTGTTCAGCGAATCATATATTATCATAAAGTAAATTTTAGTTTAAAACGACTCAATCAGGCTAAAATTGTCAAAAAATTCATGCATAATAAAAAACAATATCGTTTAAAAAAAAGAATTAATTTTCGTCTCTATATCTCGCTTAACTGATAAATTATATGCAGCACAAAAAATTAAAAACTTTTGCAGTTCTAGTCTATAGACCACAGTATTTTTTGTAGGCCACAGCAGGTTCGTCAACAGGGAGCCGGGCTGCTGAGGGACTAGGGTGGAAAATCTAGGTCAAATAGGTGAGATTTAAGTAATTTCCGGAATGTTAAGATTGTTTTGGCATTACGTATTGGCACAGGCAGGGCGATCCATAAGGCTGGACCAGATATAGAGAAAGCTCTTGACCCAGTCTTAGTCTTTATACGAGGAACAACAAATCTATTCGAATTAGTGGAGCGTGGATATTTTGAGCATTTCGGCCGAACAAGTAAATCAGCCAGATATGCAGGTTGGTTTTCTTTTAGGGTTCGCACATATTTTAAAATGAATGCGAAACTTGACAGGAAGCCAATGTAATTGTTTTAAAATTGGAACGGAACGACTAAATCGTGGGGCGTTGGTTACCACTCTTGCAAAGCAGTTTTGAACGTGTTGTAATCTAGCGATATCTTTTTCTGACATATTGTGAAAAAGTGAGTTACAATAATCTAACTTACTACTGACGAGTGCCACTGCAATTTGCTTGGCAAGATCTAAGGACAGACTTTTTCGAATTTGACGCAGGTCCCCGATATGATCGAAGCATGCCCTACATGTTTGGGATATGTGTTTTCGGAAATTCAGGCTACTGTCGAATAGTACACCGAAGATTTTTAGCTGATGTAGATGGATTTGTTTCTTGACCTAGAAGTAAGCATGGGAAATTATTCAAGAATTTTTCTCGCTGAAGTTTGGTCCCATAAGAAGAAATTCTTTTTTGCTAGGATTAAGCTTCAGCTTAGATCCTGTCATCCAGGCCGACACACCCATTAAACAATGTTGCAACTTCTCAAGAGATTCCTTAGCGTTTGAAACTGATAGAGACATGTAAATTTGAGTATCATCGGCATAAAGATGGTGGTTTATGTCAAAACTAGAGATAATAGCGCTGAGTGGTGTAGTGTATAAAGTAAAAAGCACTGGTCCTAGCACAGAGTCCTGTGGAACTCCATATGAGAGTGTGACTTTATCTGAAAAAGTGTCTTTAATTTTTACGGACTGGAGCCTATTTTGCAAATTAGAAGAAAATCAAATTTGAGCCTGGCCAGATATTCCATACCAATCAGAAAATCTATCTGTTAATGTAGCATGATCTATGGTGTCGAAAGCGGCCGACAAGTCAAGCAAGCTTAGAGCCGTAACTTCACCCTTGTCCATACTAATAATGATATCGTTATGTACTTTCAGTAGAGCCGATTCTGTAACATGATGTTTCCTGTAGGCCGATTGTAATGGATTACATAGATGGTTATTTCTTATAAGAGCTTGCAGCCTATTGGCTACTATCTTTTCCAAGATTTTGGAAATGAAACTTAATTAGGATTCAGGCCTGTAATTTTTCAGCTCGTTTTTAGGAAGAGATGTTTATATGAACCTTTATGATTTGTTGTATATTGTGAACAAAGAGATTAACATTACCCCCATGTTATCATGGTAATACATACACCATAAATGGTGGGTTTGTAGTTTAGCTCCTTTATTCTTTTTAATTTCTAGGTTCTGGCATTTTCGTATGGTATCCCAAAAGTTATCTGTGTTAGGGGCCAAAACAAAGCTAACCTGAACTGTTTTTAACAAGACGAATAACGAGAATATAGTGATTTAGCATATTCCGGATGTAATCACACCTTTCTTGTCATCATATCAAAGATAGTGTAAAAGTGTACATTATCTTTGATAATACCACTTGTTACCCTACTTTCACTTTTAACTACATGGTCTAATTTCATCATGCTTTAGGTACTATAGGTTCGCATAATATGCACAAATATGCGTACGAATACAAACACGGCAAAAATCATTCTTATAGCATTTTTATATTATTTTGGTGTGGGTTTTCACACATAAAAACGAACACAAATACGACATCTAGCAAAATAACATGAATTCGTATAATCCCTCTTATTTTTATTATTGCACGGCCGTTTTTATTTGTCATTCAGTTTTGAATCGAGTGTCCAGACACCTGACCTCCATGACCTTTGGCTAGTGAAGTATCCCACCATCTCTTCTAAGAGATCTGACCAATAGCGAGTGAGTATGGTGGGGCCAAATGTGAAAACAATTCCATTGACAATACATTAGAGAATTTTCAAATGTCATACCTCGCAAAGTGTGCGTCTGAGCCTAACAAATGAGTGACATTTGGGCCATTAGGGGTTATGATCCTGTATGATAAAATCTATTGCTAAAAACGATTTCGGATTTACCTGAATCCAAAATGGATGACAATAAAGAGACAAAATGAAACGGTGCATCTGAGGCTAGTGAGGAGCGAAATTTAGACCCTGAAGAGTATAGTAGTACTAAGTACGTCGTATATGATTTTAGGATCGTAGAAAAACGTACATAAATCCAAAATGGATGACAAAGCTCAAAATAGCCGACAATTTTTTTTTTGGGAGGGGGGTGGGGGGCTGTAACCCATGTACATATTATAGTGGCAGGTGAATAAGGGCTACATTCAAAACCTTTTTAGCCTCTGACCAGATGCACAGTTTTCGATACATCAGCCACTTTAAATAATAAAGGGCTGCGCCCCTTTGGAAACATAGTTTCAAAGCTTCTGTGTGCGAGAATTGAGTCAAAAATAGACCATTCCATGTAGCTACTAGCCATTTTGAAAAAAAAAATTGCTCAGAAGATCACATAGAATCAAAATAGCTGACACTATTCCACATTGATAATGCATTAGATCTGTTTAAAGCAATCCTAGATCTGCCCTTGGTATATATATAAAATTAAAAACGGTGTGGGTGTATTACATGTAGACACTTTTAATACCAACACCACATTCAACAAATTAGCAGATTTAATCGTGTACCCCCTCCCCCGTTACGTGACGCTGGTGTGAACTGATGTTTTTTATGTTACTGGACTGTGTCTCGTTTAATTTTTATAGTAATTTCCCTTTGACATAGCTGCACGGGGACGATAATTATACATGGCTTAATGTTGGGCTGATGTCGAATACGGTAGCCGAACATCGAATCAACTTTGGTTTAACGTCTCTAGTTTGCGTGGCAAGTGTACATGAAGGCTCATAACAATGATAGCTTACATCCACTACCCCAGTTGGTTATACATCACTACAACCTGACTGAATATCATATTTATTTAATTATCTTTTACACCAGGACGATTTTTTATGGTCACACAATATGTTAATTATCTAGTTTCACTACTGAACATTAATTTTGTCCATTTATATATAGCACTGTAAATTTATATTTTTTTTCTAGATGGGGATCATTGAAAATAGGCAATCATAAATGATGTTACCCTCTGGAGCCCATATTATTACGTCGTCTCATGACGGCATTTATCTTGACCAATCAGCCCCAGGAAAGAAAATGACGCAATGTTACAAAATATAGCACATAGGCTGATGGGGAAAGTCGACCAAAGGATCTCTCTATAAAGCCATGAAGGGGTGGGGGGGGGGGGCTTTTTCATACCTTGTCTATTTCTATATGGACTGTAGCCATTGACTGATCAGAACGCTTGCAATATAAATAACTATGCAAATGCCTGTGGTCTAACCGAATTTTAGAAGCACAAGGAGACAAAAAAGTTATTCATGATCATTATGAGGTCCATGCTCATATCAAATCATCACCAACAATGTTGCCTGATACTCAATTAACCATTTAACCGCCAAATTATTCAATCTGAATTTTCACCAACTTGAAGTTGTGTCTCGCTGACGCAATCCACAACTTCAGGTGAAAATTATTCGGATTTGACAAAATGGAGGTCAACTGTTTTCAAATATTGCTGATTGATGTCACATTTTATCTTTAACGTGTTTAAAAGGTGGTACATGATGTGCTAATAGAAAATGAAAGCCCGAATATATGCGGCTCCGGCGGTTAAATGGTTAAAGATAAAGAACACAGTTCTGTGAGCAGTTAAGACAGAAAAGTCAGATAGAATAGATGTATTAATCATTATAATTGTAGGCGATATGTCATGGTTTTAGCAATCATGATTGTCTATGTGCAACGATAAACAATATCAAGCTTAAAACACACAAACGCGGGCGCGGGCCGAAAGCCAGACCACAAATAATCAAATACACTATTTAAACCAAAACACACCAACCCGAAGGCAACTCGTTCAACTCTTCACACTCAGCGCCCGAAAAAAGATCGGGATAGGAATTTGTCTATCAACTCCACACACACTATTTAAATCAGGCTATAATCAGGCTATAATCATAAAAAATCGATGATTTTATTTTGGTTTCTTAATATGACCATATGATGTAAACATGTCCATAGACTAGAACTGCAAAAGTTTTTAAATTTTTGTGCTGTGCATTTACCAGTTAAGTGTGATATAGGGACCATTCCCGTATTTCTCTTTTTGGACATACATGGCCAAAATAAGAAATCGGGAATTTTGTCCTTATATGGTCTTATTAAGAAACCAAAATAAAATCACCGTTTGTTTTTTATTTTAGCCTGATTGACACTTTAAAACAATTGAAACAACACAGAGTGGGAAAGGTTGGGAGTGGTTGTCATTCGTTGGACCGTCGCGAACGACAGTGATCGTCGGTCAATTTTGGTTAGCATCGTATCCTTATTTGGAAAGTGTACAATTGTTGAAAATCTGACGACGTTTTAAAATGAAATTTTTTTAACAACGCCGTCACGGTCAAAGCACGGTTATCGGACGTCTATTACGCGTTGGTATCACGGGAAATAGTGTGTGTTTATCTGCTTATCAGTGACAAATGCATTTTTTCGCGTACATAGCACTACCAAAACGCATTTCAAACAAGTTCAATATACGATTGATCACTGCATAATCACTTCTGTATCACTTCTGATTTGCGGCATATAAAAGACCGTAATTTTCTGAAGACCTCGGCAAATTGCAGTCTAGATGTCAAGAGGTGAACATGAAATGTACGGGGTTTTAGGCCATCTTTTTTGCAGATATAGGTTAAACTAGGCCATTATTAGTCACAAAAACGACGAAAAAATAATTTCTCATGATTGCAAATCGTCTGGAATCATTCTAATCTCTGAATAGACGGTGGGATACCCTTGTCCAATGCTCCAGTTTGTGCCGTGCATTTACATTACCAGATTACAACGGCTGGGTTTGCATTGCGACAATTACGATGTCCGCGAGCTCGCTGGTGTCTCGCTACCGCGATCCGGCAGTTTTTGCAACAGTTATTATGGATAATTTAAGTAAAAAAAAACTTATCTTGCAAAATCAGTGCTCATTTCAGTTGCATTTTTGGACCTGATTAGCAGCCTAAACCTTTCAGTGCGGGGCCGACTTTAGACGCCAGAATTCTGTTGTCTAAAGCCACGAGGATTCCATCCGTGGAGGTATATTCCACTGAGCCCGTCAAATGACCCTTACAAATTTTCCTTCTTACCCTGCACTATACCAGTCTGGAACAGCCTCCCACTCCATGTTGTCTCCTCTCCAACACTAGATTCCTTCCGCCTACGACTGAATACTATGTAAACCACAGGGTTTTTTAATTCACCTTTGTTTTTTATGCACAATTTTTGTTTTGCTGTAACCTCCTGTTTTCTCTTTAGGTTACAACTAGCACTCTTTAACACGAGTTTCCGACATGTTACTGTAATATGCGCACACACACCACGGCGTGCAATGCTCCAAGAAAGGAGCGAACGCTGTTCTCACAAAGAAGAAGAAGAAGAAGCCGATCTCCGCACTGAAAGAGTAAAATATGTATACTGCATGGTCGTAGACACATAACATAGGTTAGGTAGTCAACGAAGCGAAACGTGCTATATAATTAGGACATTTTGATGATTTCAAATTGAAAAAACCCTTTAGTCTGCTTTATACAAATATATTTCAGCGCTTTAAGGTTAAATGGTTAACATCTTGACGCCGGTTTCTGAATGTAGGCCTATATGAATGTAATCTATCTAATTGAAAACTTAAATGAATGTCGATAGGTATCAAATGTTTGCTTAAACATAAATATTTGCAAATGTTTGGCCCCGCTCTGGCATTCAAGTTTCAAAGAAACATAATGCATCTTCCCCGCTCACTCGTAAAGATTCAGCATTGAGGGGGACCTTCATGAGAGGTAGCGTGCTGGGCCTCAGACCGCCAATGACAACTCGCAGCACTTGTCACCACATGAACGATCTGTGTTCATGACGGATGTACATCATAACTCTTTTCGATATAAAACACCTTACCCTTAATCAGCAAGAGCCTTAAAATATATTATGTTCTTAAAGTAGGATTCAAAACAAACAATTATCTCTGATATAAATAATATATTTACGGTAGATGTTCAGTAAATCAAAACAAATAATATAGCAGATGTCTATTTTTTTTATAAATCAAGACGTCCCCTTAGATATGAAAGGGTGTATCTGTCACTTTATAAAGTGGCAGATACACCCTTTCATATCCAAGGGGACGACGATATGTTTTTCTTATTTAAAGCTGGGAATTGCGTTATCAATTTCAGCTTCTGTAGGACGAAAGAGAGGAATACTAAGTAGCAATTTCTACACCATAAATGCTTCTCGGGGGTGTTTGTTAGATTTCCATGTACTATGTGTGATTGGTTACATTGATAAAAAATCGGGGGGCGTTTTTGGTACGTTATTTTCCAGATTTCTCGTGACCTAATTCCTGCCGCTTACGAAAATGAAAACAACTCATTGACTTTCCTCGTTTGACTCCCTCTTTAACATGTATAGGGAGGATACGAGCACTCTGACCCACTCGTTCAATCTTGAAGATCCTCATATGCAAATAAGCTATATCTGAGCGGGACATCTGAGAATGCGTATCTGAAACGGGCTTCTGGCTTGTTTGTTGCAGTTATTATAGATAATTACGTTGTGATGGTCACGCAATCGAACCCTGTCGTTTTCCTATACAGACTATACAATTTATGAATATATAGGGACTGGCCCAGGCTAAAATCATCAAAAAATCGGTGATTTTATTTCGGGTTCCTAATATGACCATATGATGTAAACATGTACATAGACTAGAACTGCAAATTTTTATAATTTTTCTGCTGCGCATTCACCAGTTAGGCTAGATATAGAGACGAAATTCCTGATTTCTAATTATTGACAACCATGTCAAAAATAGGAAATGCGGGAATTTCGTCTCTATATCTAGCCTAACTGGAGAATGCGCAGCACGAAAATTATAAAAATTTGCAGTTCTAGTCTATGTACATGCTTACATCATATGGTCATATTAAGAACCCGAAATAAAATCACCGATTTTCTGATGATTTTAGCCTGGGCCAGTCCCTTTAAGTAGCGTATCGCTTGTAGGCACTATGTATAGGCCTAATAGATGACCAAAAACTGTTCTCATAATAGATTGTAGGCGTAATAGAATATCATAATAACGCTTATTAAGTCATGTATGTCGATCTACACCACGCGACGCGACTGAGTTCAACAGGATAAAAGATTGTTTTGTTGGTAATATTGGGTTGTGCAGCTTCATTGTGAACGCCGTTTACAGACGTGATTCAACTCTAACTGGATTGAGTTGGCATCAGGTTTGCATGTCAGTTGCAAGTTCCCAACCGTTCTAAATGTAACGGTCAATTCACCCAAGATTTTATCTTTAATCTTTCGCAAAAAATGTTCTGAATAACCTCTCCTAAACAGTGCCGCAAAGAGTTTTCAAGTGAACAAGTGTGAACAAGTGAGTGAACAAGTGAACAAATGAACAAGGATTTGTGAATTAATCCCTTGAGCTTTCAAGGGATTAATCAAGTAAATGGTTTGAGTGATGTGATTTCTTGTGTAACAGTTCCAAAGTATCTGTTGGTTTAAAATAAACTTCGGTATCAAATGTCCCTGTTGTAAAACACTGCGTCTAAAAAATGCATTGATTCCAAGCTCAACTCTGCCTTGACAGTAATCGAAGGGTGATAATGAAATGAAATGAATCGGGCCTCAGGCCACCTTTGTGCACATATAGGCTAAACTGGGCCAGGAGGACCTCCTGAGGATGGTGAGATGATTGAGATAACACTGTCCTCCAGACACAGGATTCGAAAATTCGAGCCCTGGCGGTCTGAGGCCGAGCACGCTACTTTTCGGTTACGGAGGCTCCCCACAATACTGACTTTCACACGTGGATGGGGAAGAAACATTTTTGTTTCTTTCAAACCGCCGAGTCCGGGAACCGAACCCCGAACTCTGGCGTGAAAGGCAGCGGTTCTAACCACTACCCTAAGGGTGATGAGTGTGCAAAATGTTCACAAAAAATTGTAAAATTCGTCCTTGGAGTGTTCCCAGATCATACAAATATCATCCAAGAACCTCCACTATACTGAGGGTTTTAGGACGCATTTTTCTAATTATAAAATTATTCCTTGGAGTTTTACCAGATCATAAAAATATCATCCAGGACCCTCCAGTATACTGAGGTTTTAGGACGCATTTTTCTAATATGTTTTCCTCCCACTTCGCCAAAAACAAATTAGCATAATTTGGTGCAAATTTTTACCCATCGAAGCTCCCCACGTTTGTAGGTGCCATTGTCTGTTCAGCTCAAATCATTGTTTTCTAAATTAATTTTTGATAGTTCTAAAATTTCTTTATCCGGCCTCTTTGGGTCTGGATTCTTATTAAATATTTGTTTGACAGCCTCTAACCCATTGGTAATAGGCCTATCTATGTTTGTATAGAGACTGTCAACATCTATTGTGGCTATAAATGCCCCTTCCTTCGCTTTAATTCCCGCAATTTTGTTAATAGTTATTAGCATCCTTTAGATATGATTTATGTTGTTTTGCAAGCGGTGCTAAAAAATGATCAATATATTCGGCTGACGCATAACTTTCACTACCGCAATCCGCTATTACTTGTGTGCCCGGTGGGAATTTTCCCTCTCCCGGCCACACTTTTCTATCTTTATGTATTTTTGGGCATTCTACGCGGTGCAGGGTCCTCCGGACATCTCAAATAAGATAGTTGTCCTGCATCAATAAATCAGCGGTTAGCCAAAATTTCAAACATTTCGTTTATTTTCGGTATAGAAAACTGGTTCCTCTAAGCGTTTGTAGTGGACCTGGTTTGCTAGTTGCCTTTCGGCTTCCCCTAAATAATCCGTTTTGTCCATTACTACAATTGCCTCACCCTTATCTGCCGGTTTAATTATTATATCCTTATTCTGTTTAAGAGTTTGTATCGCTGTACGCTCCTCTCTGTCTAAATTATCCGGTGTTTTTTGGAGTTCTAGAGACCCCAAACTACGCTCCAGATGGTCCAACTCCAGCTTCAACACTGGGTTAATCAGGCCAGGTGGAATGAAAATAGACTTAGGTCTGAACTCTGTTCTCTAGTTCTCGATTTTTTGTTATGAAAAAAGAATGATAGTTTCAATCGGCGCGCAAAGTTTGAGTAGGCCTCCTCTACTTCGATCCTCTTGGTCCCTCTCGGCGGCGGGATATATTTGAGACCTTTTGCCAAGAGACTTTTACAACCTGAATTTAGTTTATATTTTGATAAATTTAGTAGGCCTGAAGCCGACGAGGAGGGAGGGCTACTGCCAATCGGTAAACTGTCTTGGTTGCTCTAACTCTCGTCATTTAGTTTAAACATTTATTGAGTGTGTATAATGCCACTTTGGTTGCATGATCACTGCACCAGTGAATCACATCAATTGGTCCACTGGGTCACATCTCAGACTCAATTTATAAATATAGGAAACACCAGGTGTATAAATTATCCTTAAAGATTCATACAGCTTTAAAATGCGCATGTGTGGGACGGTCAAGTGTAGGCCTACATTAGCCTATACACTGTTTTCACGATTTTGCGCATAAGCAGGACTCCCAACTAAATAGTTTAGTTTTAATCACTGTGTGGCGTGTTGTAATAGAAGTGTGACAGGACTCCAAACTAAATAGTTCAGTTTTTAGTCACTGTAGTGTGTGGCGTGTTGCTATTGGGAAAGGTGAATAGAGTACACTTTGACGGCAATAATATCAGCACTGAACTGATTACAATATACTTATCCAACGAGAAATTGGTCCAATGCTGTTTTAATGTTGCGACGCTGGCCGACATTAAACCAACATTTGGTGAGTGTGCCGTTTTGGCTGGGAAAGCTTTTACTGTCAATATGCTGGAGGTCAACTGTTTCCAGATACCCACAGTAACACAGCCTTTTGTGTCACAACACAGAGCCCACATGAGAGAAATGGTGAATCATTTCCTCATTGATGTCGCTCAAGTATATAGAGTTTATATGACTTGGGAGCTTGCTCTTAAAGGGACTGGCCCAGGCTAAAATCATAAAAAATCGGTGATTTTATTTCGGGTTCTTAATATGACCATTATGATGTAAACATGTCCATAGACTAGAACTGCAAATTTTCATAATTTTTGTGCTGCGCATTCACCAGTTAGGCTAGATATAGAGACGAAATTCCCGCATTTCCTATTTTTGACATGGTTGTCAATAATTAGAAATCAGAAATTTCGTCTCTATCTAGCCTAACTAGTGAATGCGCAGCACAAAAATTATGAAAATTTGCAGTTCTAGTCTATGGACACGTTTACATCATATGGTCATATTAAGAACCCGAAATAAAATCACCGATTTTTTTATGATTTTAGCCTGGGCCAGTCCCTTTAATGCGGCGATGGGTATGAAACGCATATAGTATTATTATCTTGGCTGATACCTGTGGATGTGGGGTGATATGTAATGGTGGGAATGTCCAGGGGCCACTGTTGCATTCTGGGGACCACATTGTCCAGCGTATTTTGACAGTTGACTACACCTTTAACAGCCTTCCTATAAAGGTCATTGACTCTGTAGACTTTATGTGCGTACATAGGGTCAATGGCATGTGTGTTGTAGATCTCTGTGTAGTGGATCTTAGCACCACCGAATTTCCTCTTAGCCAATAGGAGACAGTCCTGCATATCTCGACCAATGAAAGAGTTTAAAATTGTCCCTTTTCTCTGCAATACGTCATTAAGTCCAAACATTATAATGACATTTTTTAATTTTGCAAATCCTTGGTCAGATGATTGCTCTCACTCCCGTGAATCAGATGATGTATCCTTCCCCCAGAAAAAAACATGAATTTGAACATTTGTGTATGGCTCAACGTCGTTGATTCTACGGACCATAGAATCGCCTAAAATAAACGTTTCCGTCGAATTTTCAACCGAAAGACTCCAATTTTTTATTTTTTCTGCATCAGTCAAGACACTTTAATGAGGCGATGGGTATGAAACGCATATAGTATTATTATCTTGGCTGATACCTGTGGATGTGGGGTGATATGTAAGTGTGGGAATGTCCAGGGGCCACTGTTGCATTCTGGGGACCACATTGTCCAGCGTATTTTGACAGTTGACTACACCTTTAACAGCCTTCCTATAAAGGTCATTGACTCTGTAGACTTTATGTGCGTACATAGGGTCAATGGCATGTGTGTTGTAGATCTCTGTGTGGTGGATCTTAGCACCACCGAATTTCCTCTTAGCCAATAGGAGACAGTCCTGCATATCTCGACCAATGAAAGAGTTTAAAATTGTCCCTTTTCTCTGCAATACGTCATTAAGTCCAAACATTATAATGACATTTTTTAATTTTGCAAATCCTTGGTCAGATGATTGCTCTCACTCCCGTGAATCAGATGATGTATCCTTCCCCCAGAAAAAAACATGAATTTGAACATTTGTGTATGGCTCAACGTCGTTGATTCTACGGACCATAGAATCGCCTAAAATAAACGTTTCCGTCGAATTTTCAACCGAAAGACTCCAATTTTTTATTTTTTCTGCATCAGTCAAGACACTCTGATGTTTTACAAACAGGTCGGGCACTCTGTTCACCTGGGTACTCGCCCTGGCTTTTATTGGTGGGGATGTAGTGTCTGGAAGTGCACCATCCACAGACGTAGATCCTACTAGCTGTAGTTCATCTTTCGAGCTGTGGATGGATAACACTCCCAAGCTAGAATCATGGCTATCCAAGGAATCAATCAAGGATATTTCCCCCTCACTAGCCTCAGTGACCAGTCTCACTGTTAGTTAGTTAGTTAGTTAGTTAGTTAGTTAGTTAGTTAGTTAGTTAGTTAGTTAGTTAGTTAGCTAGTTAGTTAGTTAGTTAGTTAGTTAGTTAGTTAGTTAGTTAGTTAGTTTGGTACTTTGGTACTTTGGTACTTTGTTAGTCATTAGATCGATCAATGTACCGCATGTAGTTAAATTTGAAAAAAAATCCTTATAACAATATATCATATTTTGACAGTATCAATATAGTGCTGGGAACAACGGTAAATGTGGTGTTTGTGGCGACCCGTATGGTGGAGAGAGAAAGCATGAAGCAGGTGGAATATATGCCAACGGCATCATCACAGCCAACTATACTCAGGTATCTCAATACTATAAGAAGAAGAATACTTGTTATTTCACCACAAAATACACAATATAAATGATTCATAAACAAAATGAACACTGCAGAGTAAGGAGATATCTATAAAGACTTTGAAAGTCGCTGTCATGGATGCCACCTGACTAAATGATGCATTAAACAATACTAATAAATGAATTACAGCCGATATAATATTTTATATAAAACGAAATAAAAAAAATAAAGACACAAAACGTTATTATGTAATTCTATTAGGAAAGAAAAATATATATATGAGAAAATCAGTATGTCCCTCATAATTGTGTTGCTTGTCTTAAAATAGTACTTTGGATAAAAATCGCAATATAGACTAAAACAAACAGCAAAGCAAAATATGATGTAAATTGAATAATGCGTTGAAAACAAATATGAAATAACTCGAAAAATGACTCATGTTCGGGCTCCTTCACATGTATAGCAATTTGCTAACTGGCACAAAACATTATATTTCTCAACACAATAATTTTTAAACATATGTTGTAAAACCTTTGATACTATGTGAGGTTATTTTGTCTAAAATAATGATTGGTGTCGTGTTTATTAAAATCGGTAGACTATATCTAGTACATTTACGTGCTGAAAATTAATGTCATTTGTTTTCCATATTTCAAGTTTTTTTTAAAATCGGATCTGAGTGTGAATAGAACTTACTTTTTGAAATTATGCGAATAGGTTTCTTTTGTAGTTTATATATTCCTTTCGAATCATATCCCCAAGAAAGCATACACTAAATTAAATGGGGAGGATGAGAGAATTATATATGGTAAGTAATGTGTTTTCAGGGAGATCGTATTTTAATTTGTTTATTATGCCTATGGTTTTAGAGATTGTATTAGCTAATTTAGGTTACAACATATTATGTTGTTTTCCAATTTAGATGCTTGTTTAGCATAAGTGCTAAGTAATTAATTTCGTCCCCACATTTTTTTTTTGTTATAGATTGTCAATTTTGGTATTTCGATGCGCTTTTGTGGTTTGTAAAAAATCTCTGCAGTTTCATGTTTATCATGTTATTGCTGAATGTATGATAGTTGTGGTGTGTAAAGTTTAAAATCAGATAAGTTTGCAATCAAGGTCGCATCGTCGGCATGAATGACAGTTTTAAATATGTTACTAGCTTTTGGGAAAACATTTATATAAATGATAAACAAAAGAGGAACTAATATTGAGGCTTGTCGGACTCCTGTTGATAAATTTATAAATGAAGATTTAATAATTTTTCTTTGTACATATAGTTGTCTAATTGATAAATATTTTTAATAGGTCTAAGGCACATCCTTGAATACCGTAATATTTAAGTTTATTTAATAAAAATGGAGTGGTCTAGCGTGTCAAATGCTTTAGATACACTGTTGCGGGAGTATTTCCTAGTAGAGGGATCCTCACAAGTCAGTGTCTGCTTATTGTTTTTAGGGTCAGATCATCGATGTATGGGTGGAGTTGACAGTTCATCACAAAGGGTATTTTGAATTCAAGATATGTGCTCATAATGACGTGGACACAGCAGTGACTCAGGAATGTCTGGATGAACATCCGCTCCATTCCTGGAACCACAGTAATATCAGACATTATGTCGGCGACGATTCGCAACTAAACTACTACTACAGCCTCCAGCTTCCCCCGCTGATGACCTGTGAGCAGTGTGTGTTCCAATGGCGATACAGGGCAGGTATGTTACGGGCGTCAACTACACATAAAACAGTTGGGGGATACCATACAGTCTACATATTTATTTTGCACAGACCTCTAGATAAAAACTAAAGTTATTAGTTCATTCGTATCAGCTTTTAAACATGTTAAAGACATAACGTGACATCAATCAACAAGATTTTAAAACAGCTGACCTCCACTTTGTCAAATTTGAATAATTTTCACCCAGTTGATTTCGTGGATCAGCGAGACACAACTTCGAGTGGGTAAAAATTTCAATTGAATAATGTGGCGGTGAAAGGGTTAACCCTTACAATGTTGAATTATTATTTATGTTTAAGCCATGGAGACTATAGAGTTTTTTCATTTTGAAATTATCATAAATGTCTTAGTTAGCTCTTTCTGTTTCATTTGAATACCCATGTTATGGGTTTACGACCATTATAAATATTTTATTTTTTACAATGCAGTGACCGTCTTTATACATACGGATACCATGTCTACATACCATGTCTACATACGGATAAAAAAAAACGTCCCCGCGCTGAAAGCTTTTAGGTTTAAAAATTCTAAACTATGGGAATTAATACCATTCGAAAAGTAAGAAAAAATTGTCAACGATAAATACTATGTTGGCCCAAAGAAATTCCGCAAAAACCAACGGTCAAAATTCAAAAACGAACATGATCTCTCAAATGCTTAACGACAGCCACTCGTTTTTTCCGTAAACGTATATTAAAACACCATACATATTATTATGATAGACAGTGTTAGTCTTGTTTGTTTATGTTACCAGGTAACAACTGGGGAAGAGATGAAGAAGGCACGGGACTAGGGTTCGGGCCTCAGGAGGAGTTCCGCGCATGCTCAGATGTGCGCATAACACCGGATGTCTCTGTGACACAGCCATCGCCGCCGCCCATGCCAAGTAGCACCACTACTACTACTACAACGAATACAGCTGCCACAGCTACTACCACCACCAATGTCCCAACTACCACCAAGGCTCTAACGTGCAAGCCTAAGAAGGCTTATAAGTCAACCCCTGGTATGAAGCAGTGGTGTAAAGCTAACTGCCCGGGCGAGTATTGTGATTATAAAATATGTAAATGTAAATGAGTACAGATGAACATCCTACTAAGAATCCCAAAATGTATAATTATTATCTTAACTAAGATGCCAGGGGCCGTATTCTGGGACAATCCTAAAAGTTTTGAGGTAATGAGTTGATAGTTCCCCATAAGAATGCACTGCTTAAGATGGACTTTACCATCAACTTAAAGCGATACAATCAGGCTAAAATCATTAAAAAATAGGTATTTTTATTTTGGCTTCCTAATATGACCATATGATGTAAACATGTCCATAGATTAGAATTGAATTTTTCTTTTATTTTCGCGTTGCGCATTTACCAGTTAAGCGAGATATAAAGACGAAATTCCCGTATTTATTATTTTGGACAGGCATGTCCGAAATAAGAAATCGGGAATTACATCTTTATATCTCGCTTAACTGGTGGTATATGCGCAACACAAAAATTAAAAAAAAACGTACGCAATTCTAGTCCATGGACATGCTCACCTCATATGGCCTTATTAAAAAGCGAAACCAAAATTATTACTGATTTTTTTCAAAATATTTTAGCCTGATTTTTTCGCTTTAACTTCTAAGATCGTCTCTGAACATGGTCGCATGGGACAATCCATCCAGGAATCCTAAAATTAGGATTTAGCTTATTTCCATTGGAAAAGTTAGGAAGCTTTTAACTTTTCTAATGGTAATAATTGAAATTTAAGATCGTCTTATTTCTGAGACGTTTAGTGGGATGGACTCTAGAGGACCATCTACTGAACGTCTTACAATTAAGATGCCACTAATTTTAAAGCATAACTTAACTTTTCTAATGAAAAAAAGGAACGTTAAGATAATCTTAATTGTGAGAAAAAAGGAAACAACGCTGGGTTTATGTTGGGTCAGCGTTGCAAATGGTGGACCAACATTAACCCAACATTGGCTCAACGTATCGTGTTTAGTGGGCTAAGAATAATTTTTGTGATCGCATCTTATTTTTCTCATATATATATCTGTATATCTCATATATATCTGTAATAATTAAGATTTATCTAAGCTTTTCTAATGAAAATGAGAGATGTCAAGATGATCTTAACCCTTAGAACACGGAGACTAAAAAAATTAAGTTTTCATCCACTTAAAATTGTGTCTCGCTACCGCGATCCACAACTTCAAGTGACTGAAAATTTGTGTTATTTGAAATTTAAGTCCCAACATATATCAGTGTTTCAAGATTGGAAGCATATTCGATTTTTATCAGTTAATTATACAGGTGCCAATAAATATGCAGAATTATTGTCTACTGTAGTCGACATCAGTGTTATAAGGGTTACATTTAAGATATTTAATGAGATGGGTAAGTTTTTATTCTTCGAACAAGAAAAATGAGCAGAAACCCTTTGCCTGCTGATCACGATTACATTCGTTTTTAATCTGTATTACTAGCTGAATATATCACTTATTGGGTAATAAATGAGTGTTTAAACAGCAAAATTTGCATATGTTTAGTGTCAAATTAAACAAATATCAGTAATTTCCAGGCACTTGAATACTTGAAGTTGTGTGTCGCGGTAGCGAGACACAACTTCAGATGGGTAAAAATTTAAATTATTCAATTTAGCAGGATGAGGGTAAATTTGTTAGATTGCCTTTGCTTTTTTATTCAAATCATACAAATGCAGTAATTAAAATTGTATAACTTAGGACTACAATGGTTAGTTTGAAAAATATTTATCACAAATAACACTATTTTTGTCATATAAAGCTGAAAATAACATCATCAATTCTAGCTTCAAACGTATAAAAACTTATACTGTGATATAAAGAGTATGTGATATAAACTCATAATTCGATAGGACAAGGGTTAAAGTGTGTTATATTCCGACACAGTATATAATATAAACTGACAACTTGGCAGGACAAGGGTTAAAGTGTGTTATATCCTGACACAGTATATAATATAAACTGACAATTTGGCAGGACAAGGGTTAAAGTGTGTTATATTCCAACACAGTATATAATATAAACTGACAATTCGGCAAGACAAGGGTTAAAGTGCGTTATATTCCGACACAGTATATAATATAAACTGACAATTTGGCAGGACAAGGGTTAAAGTGTGTTATATCCTGACACAGTAAATAATATAAACTGACAATTTGGCAGGACAAGGGTTAAAATGTGTTATATTCCAACACAGTATATAATATAAACTGACAATTCGGCAGAACAAGGGTTAAAGTGGGTTATATTCCGACACAGTATATTATATAAACTGACAATTCGGCAGGAAAAGGGTTAAAGTGGGTTATATTCCGACACAGTATATGATACGCCCAAAACTGTGGGCTGAACAGGCTTTCTTCAGGCTGGCCTATACCACTAAATGTCGGGTATCTCGAAAATCCCCTCGACCCTCTCGACCCGCGACCCACGACCCTCGACTTAATTTTAAAAAACAGTTTTTATTTGTTTATATAATTATAACTTTTGTATAATAATGACATTCTGGAAATTATAATATAGGTCTACTGTGATGCTAACCTGGCTATCAAGTGATGTTGGCTGACCGTCTGCTACGCTGGTCCAGCATCCACCCGACGTTGGTTTAATGTATCTTGTTTAATGGGTGGCCATCGATTATATTTTTATCAATACACGTAGGCCTACAGCTGGCCGAACACATTTTAATGTTGAGTCACTGTTTAGGACGCTTATCTAACTTTAACTGTTATGTAGCCTATATTAACCCAAGCATGGGATTGAATGCCTCGTTTTTTTTTTGGTGCGCAAAAAAACACTTGCCAGTCATATCACCTGGCATGTCACTCGCCAGTTTCATTCAGTCACACGCTTTGGCACTGGCATCGCAAGCGGTGGGCCAGCGTTACAGACGTTGGGCCAGCAAAAATCCAACATTGGTTCAATGCTTACTGCTTGCTGTGCTCAGCTATCATTGGACCGGAACACTGTTGGGCCAGCGTTAATGTAGGACAGTGGTGGGACTCAGATGTCAGTCTATACGCCTAATCAAGTGCCCGCATATATTGCGTATCGTGCCTCTCCCAAAATATACAGGAGGCGTTCAGCCAATGTTAGGCCAGCGTCGCAGACGGTGAGCCAACATCGACATGATATTGTTTCCCGAATTTTATAAATAGACTAGTCTATCCAAAAAAAAAAAATAAAGTCGAGGGGCGAGGGGGTCGAGGGGGTTTTCGAGATATCCCTAAATGTCTGTGTTTAATTCGTGAGTAAATCTAAATATTACGAAATATTACAACAAGACAACTTGTTTTATTCCTTGTTTTTATTCTCAGAGGGTTGACAATATTGCACTGTAATGGTTGGCTTATGATTTCAACACAACGTTTATTTATGTGATCAGTGTACTATTTGTATACATATTTAATATTATGAGGCTAGATCAAAAGGTATGGTAATATTATTTAATTGATGGTCAAGCAACAGAGCTGAATATACATGATAAATACTATGTGTAATTTATGAGAAAAGCCAGACATTTCAATCGTATACGTATTGCAATACGTTTTCAGTAAAGGACACCAAGTACAAAACAAAATACCAATTTAATTATCATTAGTTTAAGTCCACTCGTGAAAGCGAATAATATACAATGTATTGTTTAATCCATGAAAACGAAAGCGTTCAGAGCTTTAATATGATGTAATAATTAGGCCTTAAAGCACTGAATCAAATACTTTGAATTTTCACTCACTTGAAATTGCGTCTTGCTGCTATTAATTATTTGTTTATTTTGAGACCAAATATTTGCAAATCTTGATGTTTAAGCACACATTTCATTCTCATTGAACTTTGTGAGATAGAGTCGGGGAATCTTATTCGCCATGAACTGTCGTAATTCACACCTCGAGGTTAACGTAAATGAGAAAAAAAAATTGAATATTAGAATTGTTACCTTTATTTTTAAAAATTCATTCATAAAAAATAACTGTTCGTTTTATATCGTCACTATAAATATACACAGATTCCTTGCATTTCCAGATAGATCATTTCTTAGGATAGACGAATTATATTTTAACATAATTTCCTTCACGGCGAGGTGTCAATTGCGACCGTAATTTTCACGTGAAAGCTGATACAAAATATTTATCACGTGACAGCAGATATAAACTATATCTCGTGACAGCAGATATAAAAAATATCTAGTGACAGTAGATATAAACTGCATCACGTTTCAGGAGATATGAAATATATCTCGTGACAGCAGATATAAACTGGCCTATAAACTATATGTCGTGACAGAAGTCCTAAGCTTAAGAGGTGGGTTGCATTTTCTCTGGAAATAACTTTAATTTAAAACGTCAGTTGATGTGTATATTATGCGTCACTATTAGGTGAAGGGGGGGGGGGGTTATGACCAGGGAGGGTATATAGTAACCTTCTTGGTACGACACAGGGGCGTAATAAGAATTTAGAAAAAGGCAACCTGCGTGCAGGGTGTACTTGTCTTCCCACTACACCCTGCCAGATATGAGCCTGTGTCTACCTATTTGGGACCCCACTCCAGGAGGACACACGTGCCTCTCGTGCAACACCCCCCAAGACGCGCCGGCAATCAGACGGCACCGTCTGGCCTGGGAACATCAAGCCAAGTGACAGTATACGCGAAGCGATGCGAGAACTTGGCCAACGCTGCTCCATCGTTGTGACAGCGTCGATGATAATGGCCCAACATTGAGGCAGCAATGTGTCCTTGCCATCTGCGAAATGTTAGTTGTACAGCCTATCACACAATTATAGAGCGTGTACAACTGGATTATACAGTCAAATATTGCCACCTCTGATTACAAATTGAATAATTAGAGCCTTAAACGGGGGATTACATCAGCTAATAAATCAAAAACAGTTTAAACAGTGGCTAAACTCTTATTCTTGTGATTTTGTGTCGATATAATCCCCCTAATTATCTACTTATGAACGAAAACGCACGCAAAATATGTGGTTTCATTTTGAAAAATAATACGTAATTTCGAGATTAAATGGGCTCATATAAAGTCAAGAAAATAATTCAGAACGTTATATGTGTCTCTATTTATGGTAAAATATGTATGCTATGACATACTTGAATTAGAAATGTATGGGTAACATATTTATTGCAATAAAAGCTATATTTGTTCTACATGTATCACTTTCACAATTTTGGGCAGAGTTTGAAATTTAGGGGAGGGGCTGACAGTTGGGAGTCGCGTGGAGAGGGGTGCTCAATTAGGTGGAAAAGGCCTCATCGCATTCAGGGGTAGAGTGAGAATGAATACAACTGAAGTCTCTACAGGGTGGAAAAAGGGGGCTCGGTGGAGTTTTGTAGACCCCATCCACTCACTTTTATCAAATGTTAACAAATACTTCTCAGGTAATACACTGGGTTTTGGAGAAACTATCCCAGTAACTTTTGAAAGTCCAATGTTTGATAGAGTAAGGGGGAACAGGACCCCCATCCCCCTATCTTCCGGATCAGCCCGACATTATTATCATTACCAATATAAATCTAGTCAGTGTGTTTACGCCAACAGGTGGAGGGGTTAACAATAAATGTAGGACTACTAAAATGTTGCCTTGATGAGTTATGCCGCTGAGCTCGGTCCGCTGAGGATATAGGCGCTATAGAAGTTTAAAGAATGAAAAATAAGTACAATTCACCATAATCATAACTACTTATAAATGGATGAGTCCATATATGTCATACACTAACAGTTTGCCCCTTGCAAACCAATTAACAACAAAATGCAGACAGACAATACCTAATGCAGGTTGGAAGACAATTTTAGCAGTCCTGTCAAGTCTCAGTTGACCGTAAAACAAAATCGTAGTAGTAAATTATTGCTTTACGTCACTTTTCGGCACAATTTGTCATTTAAGTGACATTATAATACGATAAAATCGCTGTAGTCAATTGATGAGATGAATGATGTTCGTAAGATAAAAATATAGGCCTAAACGTACGTGTCGAAGGAAGTGGTCACCTCAAGGCGATTGTTTTATTCTCCGATAAGATGGCGAACTTAAATGAACACTACTTGCGTAACTTGATATATCAAGTAGCCCAACAATTTCATATTGCCGGCGCATCAGTGCTGTTTACATGTCAATGACAATTAAACTTAATTGTTATTAGTTTGTTGTTTCTTGGTTCGAATATATCAACCTGATGTTGGGAAACATTGGGTGATAATATATAGGGTGATAATATATAGGTCTACATTTAAACGCAAGACCAAGGACAGTACTACCGGCGCAGCGCAAGGAGGAAATATATAGGCAAGCTGTTGCGCAAAAGCATGGCATAATAACTTCGCAAAAACAAGAAGGGTCAAAAACGCGGCACAGGATGTACCGAAATATGTGAAGCACAACGCACAAGACGTTTCTTAGGACGTAGCGAATAAGAATAAGGAAATAATACACAGCTTGAGATGCGACATAAGACACAATGCAAGAAACAGTGGGCACAAATCATAGCGCAATATAGATAACATAACAACACAAATGAATGGCTCCGTGCAATAACGTGTTAAGTGCATGTTTTGTAGTTTTGAGTAAACGGCTTCAAAGTTTATTTTTTATTTCGAATAACAATAATAACATTTGTTAACAAAATGGATTAAAAACGATTATATTCAGTCATAGTGCTTAAAGGGTTCACACATTTTAAATCTTACATGTAATTTGATACCCAAAAGTTACAAGCGATGATGTTGAATTAACACAAAGTACAAAGTTTATTCCGAATAACAGTAATTTAATTTTCTAACAAATAAATTACAAACGATTATATTCGTTTATAGCGCCTAAAGGGTTAACATATTTTGACATCTTTGTAATAATATATTATCCAAATTTGGGAAAACTTTTGACATGTACTTCATCAGGGGATATACTGATAAAAAAGACCAAAACACGTTTTCTTGCAATTTTTTTAGAGTCAGGTTGTATATTGATCCTACTAAGGTCTCACCACCCAAATTCAATGCTCACATCATTATACAGTTTACGAGAGCTAAGACCTTTTAAAAAAATTGTGGCTCTTTGAATATATAATTTTGATACCAATTTAAATAGATTTTTTGTTACAAAAGCATCAACATTGGAAAAAATAAAGATAAATCCCTCTGCTGGCTAGAAAAAATACACTGCATGCACCCGAACACCCCTTGGATGATGCAGTGACTGAAAATGGTCACAAATTTGATAGAACTGCTCCTAATACGGTAGGCCACTAAAAGAAGACAAATGGTAAAATCAAGATGGCTGCCTTTCTATAATCTTGTTTTGAATCGCCCACGAAAACGCACAATGCTAATAGACTTGCACACATTGAAAACATATATATATATAAATATATATATGCCAGGTTTCAAGGCATTTAAAGGGACTGGCCCAGGCTAAAATCATCAAAAAATCGGTGATTTTATTTCGGGTTCTTAACATGACCATATGATGTAAACATGTACATAGACTAGAACTGCAAATTTTTATAATTTTTGTGCAAATTTTTGTGCTGCGCATTCACCAGTTAGGCTAGATATAGAGACGAAATTCCTGATTTCTAATTATTGACAACCATGTCAAAAATAGGAAATGCGGGAGTTTCGTCTCTATATCTAGCCTAACTGGAGAATGCGCAGCACAAAAATTTGCAGTTCTAGTCTATGTACATGCTTACATCATATGGTCATATTAAGAACCCGAAATAAAATCACCGATTTTCTGATGATTTTAGCCTGGGCCAGTCCCTTTAACTGAAAATAAGATCGATATTGATAAAATCATGATGGCCGCCGTAACCACGTTTTCACATGAAAACGGACAGACTCACAGACCCTGAAAACCTATGTATAGGCCTACCAGGTTTGAAGGCACCATTGTAAATTCTAAAAAAATTATCGCCAGCTGGCGGCCATTCTGATTATCGGTGGAAAGCTGAAAATTTAATCAGGTCATCTCCATAGTCATAGGTGAATTCACATTAAAAATGGAGAGATCTAATAATTATTTTTCAGGTTACCGCGTTAACAAGATCTTTTTACTAAGACTTTGGCCTATGACCTTGGGTAAAAAAAAAATTGCCGGAGGGGTTGAATGTTTGTATATATTATGAATTCAATCTGTTTGACCATGTTTGCATAGTAGCCAAAGGTGGCGTCGTGCGGCGGCGCACGAAGGGGACGACAATTCCCTTCGGGCCCAACAGGTCGAGAGGTAAAAACGATTATGCATTTATGTATGTCTATGGGACGAGTTTTATGTGCGATGAGACGTTAATACAAACGATAGAGCGTTTTTCTGGCCTCTGGCCTTCAGGATGGTGTTGCAACTGATCTCAGCACCACCTGGTGAATAATAAAGAGTTATTTTTTCAAAGAAACTTTTATCAGTCATGAGATATAGAATGGAGTTATATTAGGCTTTAAAAGATTCCTAACCTGACCATGCTTTTTCAGCGCAAAGCATAACTATAATCAGTTGTGGGAATATGCCATGTAGTGTAAGTATATAAGTGTGTTAAGTGTTTTTTTGAAAGACGTATAGATAAGTAGGCCCTATAAATATGTTTAATCTCTTAAAAAATCAAATGTACAAAAATGTATACAATTGAAAATATAATAAAACGTGATATAACCGTCGAATTTTTTGAAACAGCCAACTATAAAAACGATTATCTTTGGCACAAGATATTTCTACAATTATAAGGAGTGAATTATTATCTAGCATGACATTGTTCCTGTCGGAAACAATTCGTATATTTATACCGAATCCTCTGGGTGCTAAACAATTCCTGATTTATATACACGTTTGGTAAACAGCATAATTATTCTTATTTACATAAATGTTTAAGTAAATATAATTATTTACTGTAAACACAGTGCAAATACAAAAATATATTTATAGGTTAGTGTAAGTTAAATATTTACACTACACAACATCTTTCCCTAACTGACAAAAGTTTTGATTTTTCATATTAGAACTTTCAATCACACGTTTTAAAGGTAGAAAGCGTCTGTAAACTACTACTGTATTTGAAAAATCTAAAATTCACTCGCTTTAAGTTGTGGATCGCGTCAGCGAGACACAAATTGAAGGGGGTGAAAATGCAGTGAAAAGGGTTGATAGACCAAAGGAACTTGGTTTCTCCTATAATAGGTTGAAGTAACTGGGGTTGAAGCTCCTAGCCTATTCTAACTCCCATCTGGGCGACGGTACATAAATAACTTGAGATTGATGGTTCTTGATGCTTTATTGATTACTTCAACTTTGCTGTGCACTGTCTCGGACTGAGATGGACTCCAGGATGGTAATGGAATGTTGGAACGTTGGACGCGGCGACAGCCTCGTGGCTTGAGCTGCGAGGAGCAGGGGGAGGGCAGGTCCGCCCTGCTTCTCAGTAGGTCGCAAGTGGAAGTGTGGCGCGCCTCGTGATTCAGCGTCGTCGGTAGCGCTCGCCAGGGGGCTGCTCCTCGTCAGGTGCACCCTCTGGCGAACGAAACCGAAGCGGTCCCCACATTACCCCCGGGCTAAGTGACAACGTTGAACCTAGCTAACTTGTGGGTAAAGCGGAGGTTTCGTCAGGCCGATCCGAGCAGTGCACCAAAAACAACATTATTACAACAATAACTGAGTGGGTGGGTGGCGAACACCACGTGCGCTGCATAAAAAATATTTTAAAGTCCTTTCTCATCCTCTTAACACCAGAGTTCTTGCTTCTGCGACGTGTGTCGTCCAACCCTATTTATATTTAATTAATACAATTAATATGCAGTTTAATTATTATCACAATCGTCTGCGTAAATTGCTTTGCAAAAATACTACGTAAATTACATATTAAAACAATGTGGTATAATTAAAATAGTGCGATTGGTGTGGCTGGTCCCGCCGGTTTGGCGCTGTAGTAGCTAAAACCAGCAACACGAATCGAGCAGGTGTGTGGAGAGCTCGTCCAGCACATGGTAAACATATAGTAACGATTTAGAGCCGCAGTGCTATATGCGTTATCGAGGCAGTATATGTAATACTGTAGCGAACCTGGTTCGTGGGTCGTTTTGTTTGTCGCTAGCGTTATAATGCAAAATATCCCAAAATCCTCGTTAGCGCGAGGATTAAAACTGCTAGAGATCGCGCTCGGGTTTGTGAGCCTTTAATGTGAGCGATCACGAGTGGCGTCATACCGAGTAATCAGATCAGCCGAAGCAGGGGTGCATTATACGCTATGTGTGGGTGGGCCTACCTGGGCGCACTGATTGACAGTGTCCATAGTGCATCCCTACCTGGTTCGGGCGCGCTGGTTGACGGATTCTGCATAGCATCTACCGTAACCGTGCCTTACTAAAGGTTTAAAAATCGATAATGTAATTGCGATGTGTCGCAATAGACATGTTTAAACATGTGTCGGGGTGAAATGTAACATGGAATATGTCGTCCTATGAAATGTCATATAGAAGACATGACCGGCTACGTGACCGGCGTAATGCGAGCAAGAGTCGCCCTCTTGCGGTGGTTAAACAGTGAGATTATTAAAAGTAGGCTATACACGCATATGTCTGCTTCGTCTCCGAGCATGCGGGAAAAGGTAGCCACATACGCATATCGTAAAAGTCGGCAGAAATTTGAATCATGAAAAACATTGAACCTGAAATTCAGTTCTAAAAAATTTAACCAATATCGGGTTGTTAGGCTGGTTAAAGTTAATATGAAAAAGCATGCAGAATAATTATTCATTAAAGTTCGTCAAGCCTATTAGGCTACTGATAACTGTGCAGGTAGATATTATTAAAATGACTGCCTGCCTGGAGTCTCTTAATCTGTAAATTATTAAACAATGCAAGTTGACGAATGTTCTGATAAAATTAATTAAGCTGGTGCTAATGCGGTGAAGCTGAAATAGGCTGTAGTTTATTGAAGTCTCTTAATCTGTAAATCGCTGATTATTTTAGGTAAGGAAAAACTGATGCTGATAAGCTGGGAGAATTTTCCATGGTTATACAAGTTGAGCAGAAGCAGTTTGGCCGGATCGGCGGTTGCTGTAGACTGTACCGCGTTTTGCTGTCTGGCTATCTGTGCCGTATACTGTGTGTTGAGGCTTGCGCGGTGTATTCTGAAATGTCTGAAAGTATTAATAAACAATGCAAGTTGACCAATGTTCTGATGAAATTAATTAAGCTGGTGCTGATGCGGTGAAGCTGGAATGTCATTATAATGAAGGCTGTAGATTATTGAAGTCCATTCATCTGTATTAATAAACAATGCAAGTTGACGAATATTCTGATGAAATTAATTAAGCTGGTGCTGATGCGGTGAAGCTGGAATGTCATTATAATGAAGGCTGTAGTCTATTGAAGTCTCTTAATCTGTAAATCGCTGATTATTTTAGGTAGGGAAAAACTGATGCTGATAAGCTGGGAGAATTTTCCGTGGTTATACAAGTTGAGCAGAAGCAGTTTGGCTGGATCAGCGGTTGCTGTAGACTGTACCGCGTTTTGCTGTCTGGCTAGCTGTGCCGTATACTGTGTGTTGAGGCTTGCACGGTGTAGACTGTGTGCTGACTGCCTGTATGCTTGTGCGGCATACGACGTCATAATTCAGCACAGCGCCTGTCCCAATACACTCCATACCAGCTTGGCAGAATTACGAATCTGAAAGTCTGTCAAAATCGCTTGACGTAAAAACAGTTTATATTTTACATTATTATTTAGTAATACACTCAAATTGCGGCCTATGTGGCTAAATATGCAAATTTGAGCGGTTTAATACAGCATATATTTATATTATGCCTGTTATTACAGTTCACACAATCTTCGCTTGTATTGTACGGTACTGACAGTAAAAAAAAATGACCGTACTTAAATGCGAATATTGAACGTTGTATTGATGCAACTCTCACAATCTCGGCTACCAGCCATATGTGGCTGCTATGGCTTGTCGCCGCGTCCAATCCATTAAATTCCATCCATAAAATCAGTGCACAGCGAAAAAGTTCTTGAAATATGATGAAGTTGAGAAAGTAGGTATCACTTGGAGTAGGTTCGTGAAACTAAGGTCTGATTGTGGACTGCTGGGATGCTGAGTAGATTAAAATATAAGTTCAGTTGAGTAGTTTTGCTGCTATGCGGAAAACGTGCTACAATCACTGTAGACTTGAAATTGTGATGATTGTAGCCTAATTTAGGTTCGGTTCAGAAGCTGTCTGCTGCTGTATGAATCGTTCTGATGCAGGGGGCAGGGGGCTGCTCCTCGTCAGGTGCGCCCTCTGGCGAACGAAACCGAAGCGGTGCTCACAGGGTAACCCTCGTATTCCCAGGGAGCTCATTATTTGTATTTTGACGTGTGATTTAGAAAACAAGGTGAGCGAAAACTAAGGCATTTTGCAAATAACCCAGTCAAATGGTTCATGTAATTTTCTTTCAATTGTCTTGTATGCAGAATAGTCAATGTGCTGCAATGAGTCTGCTAATATTATATTCAATGATATCCGGGTCAAAAGAGGGTAATTCCGGGTGAAATTATATGCGGTCCTATCTCTCTCAAAAAAAAAAAACCAGAGTGAGTAAGTAAAATGTTTGCTTTACTTCACTTTTCGGCCAGTATGGCCATTTCAGTGAAAATTCCTAGTATTACAATATCTCATATTGTATAGTTAAAGTAGTAAAGGAAATACAAAGCTAATAAAAACATATTCGTACTAAAAAATTCAGTTTAAAATGTTTGATATGATAATATGATGATGCTCCTGGCACCTATATGTAACGAGTCTGATGAGATATTCTTAACGAGTATAAAAATGTCAGTATAAAATAATGTAAAATATGAAGTGATTATAAAATGAACGACTTTTCAAGTCTCTATATCTCCATGAAATTGGAGTGATTGTGTAAAAACTACAAGTCTAAGTCAAAACAGTGTCATAGTCAAAACAACTATATAATACATACTATAATACTATATACTATAAATAAAAAAAGTAAACCCATTTAGACATAAATATTAATGACATAAACAATGAACAGAGAAACCATTAAGTAAGTAAGTAAAATGTCTTCTTTACTTCACTTTTCGGCCAGTATGGCCAGAGAATTCATTAAACCACAAAAAATTCTCAAAAATTAAAGACTTACAGTGCCCCCACAGTTGGTAATAAGGTCTGTGATATTGAAGAACATCACAGAGCAATCACGAACCGTGAGAACACCGTAAGTCACCACAGGCTAATTGCACGGCAATGGCTTCTCTATGACATGCTGCATTATCCGCCAGGATGCCACAGAGAAACCTTTAAAACAGTGAAATGAAAAAATAATTATATGGCAATGGTTTCTTTGGGTGTGCTTGGCCTCCTAATAAGTTGCCCAGGGGGGACCACGCTGAGGTGACACCCATCCCCCCCACCAACCAGGGTGAACGAATAAGGCAATGCGATTGTAGAAATGGAGAAGTGAAAAAAACAATAATGTAAAAGTTGTGCCGCTTCGGCAAAAAAATTCACGTTTCTAAGGTGAAGTTCTCAAACAATATTGCAGCGATGTCCATGCGGTTATTTAATAAGCTTCGTGATTTCTAGTGTAGCCGTAAATGTTGTTAATGTTTGATTAATGTTTAATTGATTAATGTTTGTTTAATATTGAAAATAAAGTTAATTTCATATAATATGACAATGATGTGCTTTCATCATGCACATTGATGTTCCCAGCCTCACAACATAACGCCCATTTATCATCCTAGAATCATCAACCCAATGACACTAAATATAAATTATGTTGCCATTATGCGGAGATGCTCATTAATATTTTGAACCACCCAATCAAAATAAAGCACTTGGCGTCATGACGCCAATTCATCATCCGAGGATGAGTCATCCTTTTCAGGGGGAGGGGGACCCCTTGCGGACCCAAGGGGAGGGGGGGACCGTGATGAGTCACCCTTTCCGAGAAGGGGTGGG
Source organism: Flabesymbios commensalis (assembly GCA_964017125.1). Taxonomy (NCBI): domain Eukaryota; kingdom Metazoa; phylum Annelida; class Polychaeta; order Terebellida; family Flabelligeridae; genus Flabesymbios; species Flabesymbios commensalis. Next base: position 26,830,647 of record OZ024915.1, read on the forward strand.
GGGACCGTGATGAGTCACCCAAAGAAGGGGTGGGGTGGGGGACCGGGATGAGTCATCCAAAAGGGGCGTGTCCCAGGGGAGGCTCCACCAACCATAATCAAGGGGAGGGGGTGGGGGCAGATTATGTTAATGTGTATGCGAAGTCCATACCCTTCTACTCTGGGATTACGGTGTGTAACGAGATAAACACACTTGCAGGGCTTGTATGATGAACATGGCCGTGAACATCACCCCTCGTTAAGATAAACAGGTGACCATTGTCCACCTATAACAAGATTCAATTCGTTTATTATACTGACAAGTTAATTGTGATACAAACAAAATATAATTTAATTTCTCTTTGTACCTAACCCATGTGACTTATTAGTCAGTTTGATATAATATATATATAAATATATATACATGTTCAGAAACGAGGAGTAAATATGTAACAATTATGGCACGCCGGCCAGCCCTCTCGTCTAAACCTTTTAACCGCAAAATTATTTAATTTAAATTTTCACCCACTTGAAGTTGTGTCTCGCTGACGCGATCCACAACTTCAAGTGAGTGAAAATTATTCAGATTTGACAAAATGGAGGTCAACTCTTTTTAAATCTTGCTGGTTGATGTCACATTTTATCTTTAACATTTAAATGTGGTACCTAATGTGCTAATAAAAAATGAAAACCCGAATATATGCGGCACCGGCGGTTAAAGGGTTAACCCATCTAGTACCACCCACATTATACCCTCACACAGTGATGTGTGTAAATTACAATTATATGTCATGTTTATTGATCATACATAGTATTATATAGGCTTGGAATAATGATTAAAAGAATACAACTAAACTTACGTTCCCAAGGTGTTCTTGAGGTCAATTAGCGATAGTTATATTTTATTTTTAATTTGTGACACTGAAGATTATCTAGTAAATCGATTGAAGGATCCGATAATCCAACCAAGGTCATCTACGTTTACTTACAATATATTATTCAGTATAAATGAGTATGTTGTGTAATAACTTTATTTATGTTTTTAACCATGCAGTAATATTTATTTTGCACCAGGTTAACCAAGCGAGTTTATCAATGATAATAATATTAAATATGTATTTATTTTTAAAATAATACCGTTAGAATACCATTATTGCTGCATCAGGCAACCTCTACCCCGTAATCATTTAATTGCGAATACGGCCAATCCACATTTTGTGTACATAAATTCTATATTATGTTTAATGAAATACGGCAAGTACGGCATATAACATTTTGTATACATTCTGGCTGAGCTACCAAATTGATTTATCTATTTTGTTTTATAATAGAATTATAATTAATGATAATAGAGCATCAAAGGATGACAATTAAATTTTGCTCTGGGTATGTCTGCTGGGTGGTGTGTGTTATCTTTTTGATTAAGATAAATAAGATTAAATATGAAAATGGCAAAAAATAAATACGGTTTTATGTATTCCTTATTTTTGATTTATTATATGGCCGGTCGTTGTTACTTAATGTAACTAACTATTGTATAGTTCGGGAAGAAGAAGAAAAATGTTTATTCGAAAAATGACACTGAAAAAATACAAATCAAATAACATGTCAGGAAGACTACCATTAAGACTCAAAGAGTCGCTGGCATGGAAGCCACCCAAGTATAAATAATAGTCAATCACGATACAAAATTATTATACAAAATATTATGCAGCTTGTCAGATTAAATTTAAAAGGGACTGTGCGAATGAAAAAAGTTTGGACAAATATGGGATAGGATTTTAACTCAAACCTGAATGTATCCAGTCACAATAATCTCCACCCAGCTGAACCGGTCAGTCGCGTCAGCAAGACACAGCATGGGCGAAAATTACAAATAAATAACATTGTAGCCAAAAGGAAAATGTATATATAAATAAATATATATATATACATACACGCATACATATTCAATGAATTAGGTAAGTAAGTAAGTAAATAAAATGCTTTACTTCACTTTTCGGCCAGTATGGCCATTTTAGTGAAAATTCCAGGTATTACAATATCTCATATTGTATAGTTAAAGTAGTAAAGGAAAGACAAAGCCAATAAAAGCATGATCGTACTAAAATATTCAGTTTAAAGTGTTTGATATGATAAGATGACGATGCTCCTGGCACCTAGATGTAACGTGTCTGATGACATGTTGTAGCGCCTGCACTACAACACAGTTTAATGAGTATAAAAATATCAGTATAAATAATGTGAAATATGAAGTTATTATAAAATGAACGACTTATCAAGTCACTATATCTCCATGAAATTGGAGTGATTGTGTAAAAACTACAAGTCTAAGTCTAATAATTAAAACATAGAATATAGGTTACATTCCCGAAGGAACTGAATAATAAAACCAGCAGGGGTGTCCCTGAATAGCTCAAATAAGGAATTAAATGCAAAATACTTCCTTCTGATGTGCGCATATTTCGCACAACTGAGAAGGACATGTCTTACAGTGAGACGAGTATTGCAGCACATAGGTCGCAATTCTCCTCTCAATAAATAGCCGTTTGTGAAATAGGCATGGCCAATTCTGGCCCTGCATAAGACAACATCATCTCTTCGGCGTTCCATTGGTGTAAAAGATCGCTTAATGATTGGTTGTACCTCGAAAAATTTGCTGGTGACATTGATGTTCCATTCACCTTGCAAAATGTCATCAAGGTAGACCGAGATGTTATACTTGAAATCAGTATATGGTATATAATAAAACTGTTTTGTCTTATCCAGGGCAGCCTTGGCCAAAACATCAGCCCGTTCATTACCCTGTATTCCAATATGGCTGGGTACCCAGCAAAAAATAATGTCCTTGTGCCCAGACAAGTAGTGACACATATGCAAAATATTGGAAACAATTGGGTTGTTGAGTTTTTGACTCTTAAGAGCCTGCAATGAAGATAGCGAGTCTGTGATGATCATGAACTCCTCGTCACTACTATCCCAGATGTATTCGATGGCAGCTTCAATAGCTAACAGCTCTGCTGTGCAAATTGAAGCCTCATCGTTAATGCGGCAGCTAAATTCATGACCATCACAGACAAAGGACATAGCTGTCCTCTTGTCTTCCTTTGATCCGTCAGTATACACCTTCCGGTGCCTCGGAAATCTACAAAATAACTCAAGCAACATGCTCTGGAAGACAAGGGGACAGGTGTCTCCTTTCCTGAGATCTGAGAGGTTAAAAAGTATATTAGGCTGCTGGAGAAGCCAGGGTGGACATTCTGGTGGGCGCACAACGCTAATTGCGTCGAGCTCCACCTCCATGTCCTCCAGATGGGGTTGAAGCCTTATACCCAAAGTAGGTATAGTCCCTGGCTTGTTATTAAACAGTCTCTTGTACTCTGGGTTGACAACACACGAGTATGCCGGGTTCTCAGGATTTGCTTTCATCTTCATATAGTATTGCAGGCTCAGCTTCAACCGGCGAGTCTCTAAAGAGGGCTCACCGGTCTCCACCTGAAGACTTTCGATTGGTGATGTTCGAAATGCCCCTGAGCATAATCTCAAACCTTGGTTCGCGATTGGATCAAGTACTGCTAAGTACGATCGTCTCGCTGAACCATAAACAATACAACCATAATCCAGTTTGGATCTGATGTGAGACCGGTAAATCCTCAGTAAGGTTGTCCGGTCACCACCCCAATCCTTGCTGGATATAACTCGTAGTAATTGTAATGCTTTCCTACACTTATCTTTCATATATTTGATGTGTGGAATAAAACTGAGCGTCTTGTCGAAAAACAGGCCAAGAAATTTGACCTGCTCTTCAACAGGAAGCTGTTGTCCATATAGTTTGAGATTAGGCTCAGGTTGTAAGCCATTTTTTTTGCAAAAATGTACACATAAAGTTTTTGTGGGAGAAAATTTAAAGCCGTTCTCATCCGCACAAGTCACCAACTTATCGAGGCAACCTTGCAGGCGCCGCTCAATTATTGCCATATTGCTTGACTGGCAGTAAACAGCCAGATCATCAACATATAATGATTTTTCAATATCGTCTGGTAAAGCATCAATTATACTGTTTATTTTAACGGTAAATAGAGTTGGTGAAAGGATACTACCTTGCGGGACACCCTCCTCCTGTGAATTTAGTGAAGAGTGGGTGTTGTCTAAGCGGACTTTAAATTTTCTCCCCTTTAAAAAATTATCAATGAATAAGGGTAATCTACCCTTCAGGCCTATTTCATGAAGATCTTTCATGATACCACCCTTCCATGTGGTATCATAGGCCTTTTCTAAATCAAAAAAATACTCCAACTGTATGTTGATTTTTAACAAAACCTTGACGGATATAAGTCTCAAGTCTGACCAAATGGTCTGTGGTGCTCTTTCCTTTTTGAAAACCACATTGATATTTAGTTATTATGTGATTGTCTTGTAAAAACCATGTGAGACGATGATTGATCATGCGCTCCATGATTTTGCAAAGACAACTTGTCAATGCTATTGGCCTATAATTATTAGGATCTGTTCGATCTTTTCCAGGTTTAGGGATCGGGATCACTGTTGCTTCTCTCCATCCATCTGGGAAATCCTGAGATTGCCACAGATCATTCAAGAGTAGAAGCAACAGATCAAGTGATACATCAGGCAAATGTTTCAGAAACTGGTAGTGAATTTCATCAGGGCCAGTTGCCGAATCAGTTGCCTGAGCGATAGATTTAATTAGTTCTCGTTTAGAGAAATTAACATTGTACTTTTCGTCATTATCTGACTCAAAGTCCAATGTGTTCTCCTTCTCCTTGTCCCTAATCTTTCGAAATTTTTCCTGATAATGATCTGGCGATGATTTAGCAGCGAAGGATGTCGCCAGCGTTTCTGCAATATCCGTTTTATTGGTTATTGTGTCAGAATCAGTGACAAGGTACTTGATGGTTTTATCTTTCCGCTTGCCACTGATTCTGCGCAGCATTTGCCAAGTATGTTTTGCCGATGTATTATTATTTAGTGTGGAGACATATGCTCTCCAAGATTGCCTCTTGGCTTCACTGATTGTGCGGCGAGCTTTAGCGTAATCTTTCTTATATCCGTCAAGGTTTTGTCTAGTTGGATGTTTTTTAAATTTTTGCAAGGATTTTTTCCTTTTGTCTATTGCCTTTCGGCAACCTTCGTCAAACCAGGGTTTGTCGAGTTTTTTCGGAACTGTCGAGGTTTTGGGTATGCTTTTATCTGCTATATTGTGTAACTTGTCAGTAAAAAGGGCTATAGGGTCATCAACCCCCTCTTCATTCTCAAATTGAGAGATTGTGAGGCTCTCCCCACAAGACTGTTGGAAGGCCTCCCAATCTGCTCTGTGCAGCCTCCAATGCTGCACTCTTTCTTCAACAATAGAGTTGTTGCTCTCTATAAATATAGGATAATGATCACTGCTACAGAGATCCTCGTTGACCCTCCAAGTGTAATCCAAATATAAATCGGGATCACACAAGGATAGGTCAATGGCTGTTGCAGATCCTGAAGCAGGGTGTAAATAGGTGGTGGTATCATCATTAAAAATGCAGAGGTTTTCCTCTGAGAGGAAGTCTTCTATTATTCTGCCCCGTGGGTTGATGTCCCTACAGCCCCACATTGTGTGGTGCCCGTTAAAATCTCCCAGTAGCATAAAGGGTTTGGGCAATTGTTTTACCAGCTGCCTCAATTCCACAACATCTACTGAGCGGTTTGGCGGTAAATAAACAGAGCATATCGTCATTGGTCTGTGACAGTTTATGTTAACCGCCACAGCCTGTAAATTAGTTTTTAATGTTATATGTTGATGTGGTGTTCCGTCCTTCACAAGGATAGAGACACCCCAGCAGGCCCTTTCATTATTGGCAGGGCCAAAACAATTGACCATTGTATAGTTTTTGAAACTTATGTTAGTGTTAGGTTTTAAGTTAGTCTCCTGCAGGCACACAGCTGTTGGGCTGTGGTCCTGCAGAAGAATAGCCAGGTCATTGTAATTTGACCTTAACCCTCGACAGTTCCATTGTATTATTTTGTGGGCCATTTATGGTTGTTTATTTTTCCCTGGATTCAACTGTGCATGGATTGCAGCGGCAGTAGGCGCAAGCTTAAGGCTTACCCCATCATCGCTGCCGTCCTCATCATCTGCAGGCTCTACTACTTCCATAGCTTGGAATTGGTTGTAAGTAGAGACTGGGTTTTTCATTGCCTTTGTTAGCCTATCTGGTGGTTTTGGCTTGGGTTTTATTTTAGGCTTTTGTTTCTCTGAGCTCTTTGAATCATCTTTTGATTTATTAGTAACTGTTTCAGATTTTTGAGTGCTTAGTCTACTTGCTTTTGTTTTATCAGCAGAGCCAGATTGTTTTGTGTTTGCTGCTGATGTGTTTGCATGTTTTTTGGCAGTGGAGGTATCTTTGCTTGTATTAGGTTCCGATGAAGAGGATGCAGGTGTTGCGGAAACATTTGTTGCACCAGTTGCAGATCTGATCTCTACTGCATCAGTCTGGCAACCAACCGACACAACCTGCTTCGCGACAACACTAGCAAATGATGGTTGTTTGCTAACCCCTTCAACAATTTTACGAGCTTCTGGGAAAGAGATCTTCCGTTCCGTTCGGATACGTTGGATCTCTTTCTCCGTTTTCCATCGGGGGCAATCTCTGGAATAGGCTGTGTGGTTCCCGCCACAGTTGGCACATTTTATTGGATAGGTGCAAGAGGAGTCAGGATGTTCTGTCGATTGACCACAGCGTCCACAGACACGCTCTCTCTTGCAACCTTCCTGATGGTGTCCAAATTGTTGGCACTTGAAACACCTCAAAGGGTGTGGTATGTATAGCTGTATAGGGCATAGCTCAAATCCAACTTTAATATCAGCCGGTGGCTTTGGAAAGTTGAATGTGAGCACAGCTGTATTTAATTTGATTGTATCTCCATTCTTTTTTATTGTAATAATTCTAGCATCGGATACTCCTTGTCTTTTTAATTGTGCTTTAAGTTCTTCATTGGTGGTGTTTTTGATTTCTTGAGTTCGTATGACACCCTTTGAGGTGTTTAAAGTCCTGTGAGGGGAAACCTTCACAGGAATTCCAGCTATTTCTTTGATTGCCAAGAGCTTGGTGGAGTAGGTTTCTCTGTCGACCTCAATTAAGAGGTCGCCAGACCTAAGTCTTTTGATGTTCTTAGGCTCTCCAACCAAGCCCTCTATGCCTTTTTGTATGGCAAATGTTGAGAGTCTGGAGAGGGATTTGTCCTCATCTCCAGACATCATCAACAGGAACCGTGGAAACATAATTTTCGCTTTTTTCATGTCAGTCACAATTTTTGTATACCTTGCAATAAATTCGGCATCTGCGTCATCATCTGATGTATTATTTTGTTCTGCCTTCTTTCTTTTTTTCACTTTGCTGGTGTTGGGCGGGGGTGAAGGATTATCAGCCATATTGGATTAGTATTGTTTTTCATCACCCTGGCGCTCCACCCGCCATGGAGCCCTACCAGGGGACAATCTGCCCGCGGTAACCAGCAGGAAGAATTGTCAGAGCTACCAGGGTGATATACTCATAGCAAAAGAACAGCAGTTGCAATAACCGCAGTACACATCCTTTTACTTGATTAGCCCATGAGCAACGTGATTTGGTGTTCAGATTCGTGTATATAGTAATGAAAAAGCGCTACCTGTATACATACGTCTTTGATGATGAGATGAGGCGAAACGATAAATAATAAACAAGTATGAACACCAAATCAACGAGACCAGCCGATTGATCTGGCTGGGCCCACCAGACCACCCGTCTCAATGAGATAAGGGCCAAAGTGGTGTGTTGGGAGTATGGAGTCCGCAGGCTCCTACGCCCTCAACCACCAGGATCCCTTCTCCCACCTATACGGGATGCAACCCACGGCAAACAGGTTGAGGGTGTGTTTAGCCTTCTAAAAGAAGTTACCAGGGGGACCACGTGGAGGTAACACCCTCCCCCCCAATGAATTAGGTAGGTGTTGTCAAATTACAAACATAACAATTATGAATTAAACAAATGGCAGAATATTTCTCTATTAGAAAGTGTTTAGTATATTGTCCAAAACCTTTTAAACTATGAGTGAGTACCTTTTCTAAAATTTATAAATGTGTGGTATTTAATAAATGTAGCATTTGGTTTCTGATACAATTACGAGCAAACTCATGTTTAAAACGGGCATTTCTCAGTTTATCCCCCCCCCCTTTGTGTTATAATCATGAATGTCAAGAGCTTAGAGCAAGATTAAAGTCATAAAAATGAGCAGGAAGAATGTTGTTTATTAATTTAAAATACAATTTTAGTTGTTGATGAAGATGTATATCATTTACTTTCAAAATATTGAATTTTTTAAAGCTAGGATCGGAGTGTGTATAAAAACTTCCTTGAGTAATAATTCGATTTTTTTTTTTTAATTTTAAATCCGATTTGAATCATGACCCCATGCTAATATGCAATAATTATTATGCGGAAGAATGAGAAAATTGTAAATGGTCAATATTGTTTTTGTGGTATCAAGTGTTTAAGTTTATTAATCACACCTATTGTCTGCGATATTTTATTTCCTATTTTATTACCATGTGAATTCCATTTGAGGTGTTTATTTATAATTAGTCCCAGGTAATTAAATTGATCCACAGATTTGATTACACGTTTGGAATTGTTACACGTTTCTGTGGTTGATGAAAGAGCCTGAACTTTGATTTTAATTTATTTATGGACAGTTTGTTAACTAATAAGCAGTAACTTATTTTTTTCTAATTCATCATTTAATATATTAATATTTAGCCCAGAATCATGCTTAGCATAAAAATATTTTAAATTTGCGATAAGGGTTGTGTCATCAGCATAGATTATGCATTTGAATAACCGACTTGCGTTCGGGAGATCATTCATTGACATGATAAACAGCAAGGGCCCTAATATTGATCCTAGTGGAAGCCCTGTGGATATATTTATATAAGAAGATCTGAAACGGTCAATTTTCACACACTGTTTCCTGTTTGATAAATAATGTTTTATCAGGTGTATAGGCGTTCCTCTAAAACCGTAAAATTTGAGCTTGTCCAATAAAATACAGTGATTTAGTGTATCGAACGCTTTTAACAAATCCAGGTAGACAGCAAAAGGTGTATTTCCATTAGCCATATGATTTACAATAGTATCAACAACATTTAGAGCAGCTCATTCAGTCGAGTGATATTTACGAAATCCATATTGTTTATCATGAAAAAGGTTATATAGAGTAAAGTAATCATTCATTTGATTAAAAATGACACGTTCAAATATTTTAGAAATTGCTGGTAAGAGAGATATAGGCCTATAATTCTCGATTAAAGTAGGGTCTCCCTTTTTAAAAAGAGGAATGACTTTAGCTATTTTCAATTTATCAGGAAAAATACCAAAAAAATTAAACTAAATAATTTCACCAAAACAGTTTATTTTTATATAAACGATACCGGTACAACATTTAATATAAATATAATAGTAAAATATGCATGTAAACATAATATATTGTACACTCCGATCAATATGCATATGGAAATATAAGGATACAAATTACATTAAGCTGCTCCATAAACTGTAATGTTGTAGAACACATGGTTTAGTAGCCAACGTGGCTTTGTCGGGTCCGCCTGACGAAGAGACATGTAGAAAAAACACCCAGTGGCGGATCAAGGAATTGGTAGACGGAGGGGGTTGGGGCGGGGGGGGGGGGGGTCGTGGGTGAGAGAGAGCGCAGATTTTTGCAAGAATTTATACACACCACAGCTGGCACATACATGCTCTAGAGGGGACCGAGGCCTCAAATGACTCATTCTGGACCATATCTCGGCCGAAATATGGTCTTTTTTTTGTGACCCTGAACGGGGCCGGGGGGCACGTGCCGGTTGCCCCCTCTAGATCCGCCACTGTCAGACCTGCTCGATGTTCGGCCGTCCACATCTGGGACTGATTAGTGATCTATAATCTGCTAGCGCTAATAATATATACATAATTCAAAGTTCGAATCGAGCAGTCTAAAACGGTCGCCATTTTGAATCAACATCCAGCGTCCTGTCTGAAGCGCATTCGTGTTGGAAGGGATCTGGTCTATCCGGGACCCAACAAACAAAATATCGACGCAATGTTGGTTTGATGCTGGTCCAATGACTATGACGCTGGCCCAGCATCAGTCCAACATTGCGTCGATATTTTGTGTCTACTGGGATCAGAGAAAGGGAATTCCCACATCTCTGATGACTGTTCGCGGACATGACACTTTAGAAATAACGAGGAAATCAAGAGTGCCGTATTTCATCTCAGATTTATATTTCAGCGACACTATAATTATATAACTGGGTAGGCTAATAAAGCCTTTACTCTACCACCCCCCTTAAATTGTTGTGTTTCATTCATTTTGATTTTCAAATACCGCTAAGTTTACAAGCTGAAAGAGCTACACTTTGCAATCAGTGTTTTGTTTTAATTTTGTATTATATACATGTAGGTAGACCAATAGTATTGGGTTTCGTACCTGAACAAATTCATAAAAAGCTAAAAATTTCAGGAAATGTTCAGAAAATGATCCCCTGAAACTTACTAAAATCCCAAAGAATACACAATGGGCATTTTGATAAATTCAAGATGGCGCCCAAGACGGCCGCCGATTTCACATTTTGTCATATCTTTGGTTTAAATCATCATAAAATGTCATTAACGAGTCTAAATATAAGGGGTTTTTTGGAGGGGGGGAGGGGGAGGGCGAGGAATTCGATTTCATTAATATTTCAACCCTAACAATATAATTTTTGTGATTTTTTTAATATATACAGGTAAACTTATATTTTTTGCTGACATATGTACTTGAAAGGTATCAATTAGCAAAATCATCAACGTAGGAGCAAGTGTAATACCTCTTTTTCGTGTACTTTTGACTGAAATATCCATTTCTTGTATTACATGTACTTCCATGATCTAAGGTCATCTTCAATTTCAAAAAATCAATTGCAAGGTCAAGTAATCAAAATTATGATTTTTACCAAATAAAACTAGGAACATGACTAATAGCTCATTTTCATGGGATTTCGACTGGAAAATCCATTTATAGTTTTATGCTTTATTTATAGTATTATGCTTGTGATTCGAGGCGACCTTCAAGGTCATAATGTCAATTTTAAAGTCGAATTAAAAAAAATATTATTTTACAAATAGCAGCAAGTGTAATACTTATTTTTTTGTGATTTTGAATAGAGAATACATTGTGGATATTATAAATATCAAAAGGTAAATTCCAAAATAAAAATCTAGGAAGTATGTTTTTTATGATTAAAGGTCATCTTGGATGTCGAGTCGTAAATATTAACCAATGTAAGATCTTGTTTTAATTTGATTTTGTCTAGCAAATCAACGCCTTCCCATCCCCTTTAATGTTTTCATGTCGCCCATTAACGCACCCGATCTCTTTTTTAATGCATCTGCGTCACTCTTTACCGCTTCCTCGTCGACCTTTATTGTCCCTCTACCACCTTTTAACACACCCAGTCAAACTTTAACGCCTATTCATCGTTGCCCGTTAATGCCTCTTTAACGCCTTTTAGCACCCCCCCCCCATATGTTATTCCTTGTAATTCCTCCTTAAAAATGACACTGAAAAAATACGAATCAATTTTTTTTTCACCTTGCGCAAACACAATACTAGATTTGAAATCATCATAAAAGTCCTAGTTCTTCCCGCTTCATAAAATTATATGTTATGGGTATACGGGCCATATAAATATTTTACTCGTTTAGTGCGGGGATCATCTTCACTCTGTCATGTTATTTGCGGCACGCAATCTTGAGCTGCGCTCTGCGTTAATTGAGACTGGACTGGTGCAGATGTGCGGGGATCGACTTTAGAATAGGACGTCTAAATACGTCAGACTCAGACCCCAACCCCCCTTCCCCCCCCCCCCGAAAAAAATCATGTGTTCCATGTTATAAGGTTACGATGAGTGAGTATACAATCGCAATCATGCGTAGGCTCCTACATGTAATTAGAAGGACATTGCCCTCCACTATGTTCCGGTTGTCGAGGTTGGCTTTTGCTAATTAGAGGGCACGATAAGCCGATTTTAACCCCTTAAGCACGACTGTAGCTGTTTTTAATTTGCTGTATCAGCCGTGTAAATCACTATTATTGGAAAAAAATGTG
>OZ024915.1:26843001-26982221 GCA_964017125.1 Flabesymbios commensalis
CACCATTTTTGATTCGCATGAGCCATATTTGAATCATTTGTCAAACTTTTTTATTTTCGTTTACACCATTTTTCATTCTACCCACCCAAGCACCCACCCACCCACCAACCCACCCACCCACCCACCCACCCACCCACCCACCCACCCACCCACCCATCCATCCATCCATCCATCCATCCATCCATCCATCCATCCATCCATCCATCCATCCATCCATCCATCCATCCATCCATCCATCCATCCATCCATCCATCCATCCATCCATCCATCTATCTATCTATCTATCTATCTATCTATCTATCTATCTATCTATCTATCTATCTATCTATCTATCTATCTATCTATCTATCTATCTAATTATCTATCTATCTATCTATCTTATTTATTAGGTACTGTATTACTATGAGCCATTTTTATTCATTTAAACCTGTATGTCCGACGCCGACACCATTTTCAATTAAATGAAAACAAAACCTTCGTTTCACAGAAGCTGTTTTATGTCAGATATGCAGAGAATTATCAGAATTAATACGCTCAGATACAGGTATAAATTAGTGTAACTAATGTGATTTACATTTATTTGAAAGTGATAATCGCGGTCGTGATACCATATTTAAATATTTCAATCATTTCATTTAATAACATTGATTTGATGATGCGTTTGTTGTAGTCTTTATCATATTGGTATGGCAACACCTTCTGATCCGTATTCATCTTTCTTGTAATCAGCTATAGAATGATTATTTCTGCAACAAAAATATACATTTACAATGATTAGAAAGAGGAGATGGTAGGCAACACACAATAACCACTATTACTGCTGAACTAATGTCGTCGTCTCAATATGGAATTGCCAGCACAATTTCCTGCTTCAAATGACGAAAAACATTTAGGTTCGTGAAAAATAAATATATTCAAAATCGATATATTGCTTTAACCACACAATATCTTATCAATCTCAGCTCTGAAACGTTACTATTTGGACCAGCTGCTGCAGCAAGAGACAAGGATTTTTGTTTCTGGTCTAGTAATTTTCGAATACTGGGTGCCGAAATAAATAAATGGTGTAGTAAACGATCATAATGTGTTTGCAACATAAGGCATACAAATCGTAACAAAAAATACGACAGCTTGGAGGATATACTTCATTTCCCTTTGAAAGCTCAATAGAATACTAAGCTGTACAGCGAGGTCCTCTGTGCTCTTGACTGTGGTAACCACTTACCTACCCATCAATGTAAACGTATTTCCTTTCACTGTGAGCCGAATTGCTACCGCAATTCAATTCCCAGGGCTTGGTGGTGGGACATATTACATGTTATAAAAGACGAGAACACTCTTGTTTTGAAGCTATCGCGCCCGCAAGTAATGTCAACGCCGACGCCAATGAACTTCAATTGCAATATCGCCAACTTTGTAAATTAAAAGGCGGTCTTAAAATGTAAGAGTGCACGCTGAACAATTTCACCCGTTTTCCGCTATCCTAACACAAAAGATAACAAGAGCACACTCGACAATAGCCCGTCGCAATGCGATAAATCGGTAATTTTAATTTTTCAGTCATTAGTGAACTAGTCCGAGAACTGGTTATTATCAACTTGCAGAGCAAATGATGCATAAAAATGTTTGAAGTTATTGTGGCCACAAGGAAATGTTAACGCCGATGCCTAAGTTTAATTGCAATAGCCCACCTTCTTTAAATAAAAGGCGGGTTAAAAAAACGATTAGAGTCAACTAACGCTACATTGTGAGTAAATAAAAGAAGCTGACCTATTCCATAGCTTGTTATTTTTTATAAATGTTTCTGCTTCCTGGATACTCTGTCGCAGTGGTTTATCTTTTGTCTCAGGCAGCAACAACACCAGGAGACCCGCAGCAATGGACACACCACCAAATACAATGAACGGTAAAACTTTGGTGATCCCTGCCTATAAAATGAAAAAATGATAAATAATCAGTAAACTATATTGTTCAAGATCGTTCTAATTACGTGATTATAGCCTATATTTTATTTCAGAAGAAAATAAGGATTGTATATTAGAGGCTAATAATACGTGTCTCATTGATACAGATACTATGATTATGTTGTTGTAAAGATAGGACACTAGCGTAAAGGATTAATCTTTAAAGCACGGAATTAATTTTGTAGAAATCATGGGAGACCAAAGGGTTTATTTCAAGCTGAAATCATTATAATTGTCTTAGCTAGCTCTTTCTGCTTCATTTTAATACCTATGTTGTGTGTAGAACATGAAGGGGTAAGACTTACCAGAAGGCTGACATAGCTAGCGAGAACAGCGGCGATTCTGGCTGCTAGGCCAGTTATTGTTACGCCCTGATTACGTATACACGTAGGGTAAGCTTCACAGGAATAAGTCCAGGCCAGTGAGAAAGAGGCAGTGATGAAAAACTTGCCAATCATAGACAGACAAATTATCAGCCACACCGTATCTGTGTGCAGGGGGAACATTCAGATAATTAAAGGGTTGTATAACTAGCATATTATGTCTGCATTAGATCTATTGCAAGGCTGGCATAATTGTGTATGTTCAATGACTCACAAAATTATGTATGTTGTAAGAAATATTTTTTTTTGCAAAGATCAATTATATGGCTGGCATACAGTAATGTCTGTTCAATGACTCGTCTACATATGGCTGTACAATGACTCACATAATTAGGTATGTTCTATGAATAGCATAAGTATATCTGTTCAATGACTCGCATTATTATGTATGACTTGCATAGCTATGTTTTTTCTATGGCCCTACTAATAGTGTCTGTTCTATGACTAGAATGACGTCAATTCTTGACATAGTATGTTTGTTGTAAAACAAAAACATTTAAACCAACCGGAATGTCAATGACACATAAGCTCATCCTCAATTAGGGCAAGTTGATTACGAATTAAAATTTCTGAAATCCATGAGGCAGTTCTATGCACAAGCATGAGCTCTCTCAACGCAACAAAATTGAAATCGGATAAAAATTGAGGGAGTAGAAGCATTTCTTGAGAATTGTGGACAGAGTGCCCTAATTGGGTATTAATTAGGTCATAAGTTAACTATTAATTAAAATTTCTGAAATCCGTGAGGAAATTTAATGCACAGGCCCGAGCTCTTTCAAACAAACCAAACAGAATTGAAATCGGATGAGAATTAAGGGAGGAGAAGCATTTCTTGTGAATTGTGTACGGACGACAGACGACAGCCAACAGACGCAGCACGATGGCATAAGCTCATATTAGGCCTAAAGGCCGCATGAGCTAAAAATCGAATGAGCATTCATCTTTCTCTATTAACGTACATTTTGATAAAATATCTACATATAGAATTAATTTCTGACCATTTGAATATGGAGTCACCTATATTTATGGGTAATTTGAGGATATCTTGTACAGTTCGTGCTACGCAAGGGCAAATTGGCCCTTAATGCGCTAAGCACGACTACAGTCATTTTTAATTCATTTAGTAGCCGATTAAATCAGTTATCGGGAATGAAATCATGTTTTAAACATCAAGATTTGTAATGTTTAGTCTAAAATTAAGCAAATATAAGTAATTTTCACCCACTTGAAGTTGTGGGTCGCGGTAGCGAGACAAAACTTCAAGTGGGAGAAAATTTGAATCAAATAATCCTGGTGGGGATCAAATTGCTCAAGTCGGGCTTCAAATTAACACCTTATTCTCAAAACACGCGCTAATGTTATAATAGCACGTTCTACAGAAAATGTTATTTTTGGGTCGTCGACTTACCTGTCGGCACAGGGGCTGTGGCTAGCAGTGATACTCCCGCTAATATCAGACATCCTGAGAAAGGTACAATTCTTCCCAGATATTTAGAAATGACAGGTAATATAATGTAGATGGGCATCTCTATCGCCCCCATACTGGCCAAGTTCAAGAATGGATTGCCTCCAAGGTTAGATGTGTTCAGTGATAAACCATAGTAGACAAAACCTTCAGCAAACCTGAACAAAATATTGTAATACATAATATGTTTAACTATATTTTTTAGGCTCAGGGTCCGATACATTTAAAATATAATTATGGTCATACATTATTATAAACACAACTAGAAAAGGAGTTCCCGAACTCCCAGGCCAGGCTTTAGTCGACATGTATTCCTTCCACCAATATACGATGTTCCTTGTACATTGGATGTCAGCCTACCCACCCAATACCGGTGTTGGGCCAGCGTCGCAGCCCATTCCTAGTTCAATGCCGGTCAATCGTCTACGACGCTGGCCCAATACGTATCCATCACCGGGTCTTCTGTATACTTTGTGCAATAACGTAGCATTCACCCAATGCTGTTTCAATGTTGACACACAGTCTTCAAAGCTGGCCCGTCATTGAAAAAGCATTGGGTGATTGTACCATGTTTTCTGAATGCTGCATTATGCTGGTGACGCTTCCCATCCCAGGGCCAGAAACACCAGATAACACGATGCATTGGCCCAATGCTGAATACTGGGCGACCGTCTGCGACGCTGGACTAGCATTATTCTAACCGAAACCCTTTAAGCTCTTAACCACAAATATAATCGTGAATATTTTCTGAACACTAGTTAACGACAAGAGTACTCAATCTAAGGCCACTATTTTTTTTCTCTGTTTTAGATGAGCTCGCGCATTAGATTTAGGCCGCGCATTACCAAAAAAATACATGCGTTTTTTTCTGCCCAGCACGCGCATTGAATTGTTGCCGATTTTCCAAAAAAACATTTAGTTTTGGTAGATAAAAATAACATTCCGAAAAAAAACAAGTTCATTTTATGAAATAAAAAACTTTTTTCCAGCTATGTTTTTTTTGCTTGTTTTTTTCGTCGCCCTCATTAACTTTGTTTAAAATAGGTCAAAACTGTTTTTATTTGGTCGCCCTCATTAAATTTTCCAGAAATTTGTCCAATGTTTTTTTTATTTGGTCGCCCTCATCAACTTTTTTCAAAAATAGGTGGAATGGGGTTTTTTCCTAAATGTTTTTTTTTGCCGCCCTCCCTCAATAAATTTTGGATTTTTTTCTGATCTGAAACAGAGAAATAAAAAAAAAAGTAGCCTAAGGAACTGAAACGTTTAGTTGGGTCATTTTTCTGGATTCCGTGACCATTTTCATGATAGCTCAGTTTATTGGTGGTTTTAGGTACTTTAGATGGTGATCTTAAAAATGAGCTTCTATGTCCCTCCTGATTTTGGGGGGAAAGTCACAAAAAATACCGTTTTCCATAATGGCCGCCATCGGTTTCGGACGAGCATTTATTTTTCATTTGTGGCGCTATTTTGACAAACAAAAAGTCAATTTTGACTAATTATGGTATGGGGAGTCCATTTCTGACATTAATTTGAAGCTTAAACATATCCTTGACCCCAAATTCAAGATGGCGGCCGCAAAGGACATAATTCAGAAGCCAATTTAGCATTTTCATTGTGTGGGGCTATTTTGACTGATAAAAAGACAATTTTAGACTAATTTAGGCATTTGAATGCATTTCTGGCATCACCTTTGATATTTTTATCTGAAGAGCTGGATCGTACAGGCGTGGTGGAAAACAAAATGTACACTGACAGTATCGCTCCTCGATGTCAACCTTGTCAGATGATGCCGTGAGAGAGGACAGGACCGGTAAATGAAGCATCTGCTGCAGAGGGTTCAACCATCAACTAGACCATGGTGTTTTCTTATTGTTTTGGTAAGAAAAAGATATGAGACTATGTGATTTTCTGTGGATTATAACAAAAAAATGATGATGTTACCTTGAAGGTTGCTTATTCTGTCTAGAATCGATGATTATCTAGACCCTCTATCTGATACTCTATGTTTTTTTTATGCTAGAGTCAGGGTCATGCTACTGGCAAGTGGAAATGGAACACATGGATAAGCAGAAATTGCATTATCAAATGCAGTGGGTTTACGAGTTCTAAATAATGCATTTGGGCATTACATAACTTCTCCATTATATGAAAGAAAAATGGAAATTGTGCATGCAAATTTGCAATGGGAAAGCTGTCTGATATACTTAGACGATGTCATAGCTTGCGGAACCTCATTTGATGAAGAGGCGGAGATTTATGATGAAGAGGCGGAGTTTTATCCTTATGGTACGCAGTTTCTGAAAAAGGTGTGAACACTGATCCTGAGAGACTTTGTCTGTGGAGGAATGGCCACTTCCAAAGAATTAAAATTGTGTTTGGACAGATAATAATGAGAGAGCATTTATTCAACTGAATCATGTTTTTGCAATACCCCTGTTTTAACTTATCGATCTTCACCTACTAAACACTGGTGCCAGTACATTAACTCAAACAGTACTTTTGGTGATGGGCGTGTTTGTAAAATATTCCAGGCATTATTTGTATGGGCATTCATTCTTGATACAAACATATCCTGGCCAAGTATATGGTGCTCTATGCTAGACTGTTCAATTTTGTACAACCTGAGGGGCAGATTGTTTAGTGGTAGAAAGAAGTTTTATGGTGTTCAGATCTCCAGAGGATAGACCTAGACATTCTCATGACAATGCTGTAGAATCTCTTGTATACAGAAAGGAGTTATTTTGTGATGGACTATGGATAGCTCAACAAATGATGAATTGAAGCAGATGCAACTGGCCTGTTAAGAAAAAGCCTGTTAATTCATTATGGTATGTGTTATGACATCATGGTCAAGACGCCAACGTTGTATGGATATTTAATTACAGTAGAGTGAATATTGCTTTACGTCGCTTTCTGCAAAATCATGTCAACTACAGCAAGCTGTTCTATATTGCATACTTCATAAGAAGCTCTGGTTTGTTGTACACCTTATAGTGCCAGATTCCTTGCAGAAGTTTGTTTTTCAAAAGATATTTGACTGTGCTGTTGGAGGTCATCTGGGTGAGCAGAGTTAGGAAAACAACACTATTATTTTGCCTCACTCCAAACGAGGCGTACATGACTATAATTCAAGAAAATCGAGCCATCGTCAAAGTTAACCTTTGGGACAATAATTGGTTTACCATTACAGAGGATAGCTATTGATGTCTTAAGATCAATTACCATTGTCCCTTCATGAAAGCATATTTGTGCGTGGAGATTTGACTGAATGAATGGAGTGTTTTGAAATGCCTAACCATGAAGATGTTAATGTTAGAGACATTATATGTAGGTTAGGTACACCGATACAGCTGCACACAGATCCAGGGTTAAACTTCGAATCAATACTGTTCCAAAGATGTGTGACAGGCTAGAAATTGACAAGACACATACTACAACACTGAGATCTCAAGGTGATGGTGGTGCGCGTTAATCATACCTTGGAAAACATGTTAAGGATTTACAAGGCATAAGAGACATGGGTTCTCTGTTTAATTTTCTTATGATTGAACGAGTAATAATGCCTTTGGATTTGGCATTTCCCTTGCCAAATAGTGACTACATATAAGTGCCTAAATCAGAAGCAGACTATGTTGCAAATTTGCATTTCATATTGTAGTCAGGCAACAGTTGTCATTTTACTGCGCTCATTTTGCCAACTCATAGTCTTTTGCTTTAATATAATCAATATCACCAATGAACAATAATTCACTTGTTGCCAACTTTTTTTATACTTACTTTTAGAAAAAATGACGTTTTAAATATATGACCGTTAAAATCACCACCTATACTTATTTTAATGAAAATAAAAAATCAAAAACATTATTTTTCGCACTTTATCTTTCACATATGTAACATAATATGACACTGAAGCATTATTATGATATACAATGTTTTTTTTTTTTTAAAATACAAAAAATACTCGTTTTATTAACGAATAAATAGTTATGACTGAGGAAAGCGGACTAAAAAAGTTAATGAGCTTACGTTGAGAGGTAGAGGGACTACAAACGTTTAGAGATTATGTAATCAGTATCAGTATGTGATAAAGAACCTGCAATTAGTTACACTCTAAATTACAAAATATTAATCGTCCAGATTGATCTGTACAGGCCTATCAGGTATAGGGTTATACAGTGTTATTACATTCATTCCCGCATCCACAACGCTAATTTATTTATTTTGACACCCACATCACCTCTTTGCACAACCTTTCATACATTTATAAAGCTCAAGCAAAGCCTCAGGAGCTGAGGAGTTGACTTAGGACACTGGTATAAGTTTGCTATCTAATTATTCCCAGTAATAGTGGGTAGGTGATGGAAATTGGGGGTAACGCTTTTGTGATAATTTCCATATTCAATCCGTAAAGAAAGCTCAATGGACATGGGGTATTATAGTCCTTAAAGTTGGAAGTAATTGCTGACCCTCCTTTCCTTTCGGTGCAAGTCTCGCTATGAGCATTCGTTGTATGTTGAATCAAGTATATCCATGTGCGATTGTAAAATCAGTTCCTTTGAAAGCATACCACCGAATGAGTGTTTCTGCTTTATTTGGACCCAACTTCAAGTAACATTCATATATAGATATCTTCTTTTTTGTCTTCCTGAAAAGTGTAGTAGACTTAGGAAGAGAGGAGAATTAAATGACCTGTTGATAAGATGAAAACATTTGTGCCTACAGAGAAAACATCGAGGGTAGTGTAAGAGTTCTTATGCATTACATCAAATGCATTCAGTAGTACAAGTTGATCACTTTCTTTATAAAGTGGTGCAGACCAGATATCACCTCTGGCATGCTGACTATATCAGAGAGGACAATTAGCCTCCGTCACTGTGTGATGCATAGTCTGAACTTTCTGTGGTTTCCCTTTGTAATATTGGATGAGCTTCTCTGTGAGGTTTTTTTAGCTCTGCTTTTGTTTTGATGTGGGAAAGAAATGACTTGACATTCCTAATTTCGGTACCATTATGTACATGGTAGTGGATCGGTGTTGTTTTGATGTTCGCTTGTCTCTAGTAGTTTCTTTCAGAGAATTTGACACATATTAATAAAAAACAATCCTAATTTCTTCGTAGTTAGTTTTACTGATTTCAATTACAATAGCCACGAGCTTTTTAGAAAAATGCATTTCATTTGTCATATCCCGTGTTATATTTACCATATTGACCACACACATTGTATCTATTATCCAAACAGATGAAGCACCCATCTCAATATCAATGACTTCACCAGCTGGCAGTGGCATATTGGATATTAGAAATTCTACTTGTGCTTTGTCAGATTGCATGATCATTGATCCATCTGGGTGAAAATTAGATGGTGAGACCACATGCAATAAATTCAAACTCTCCGATGGCCTCCTTAATGACAAAATCAGTTCGAGTCGTGGCTGCAACAAGAAAGCGAGATAACAAAGCTCTTACCTGTTTGATTGTCACAATCTGGCCACAAACTTTAGTTTTTACAGTAGCTCCAACGTGTTTGAAGTATGAGCGATTGTTTTTCCTTTGAGAATTCCAGAAGTTGGTTGTTTTTTTCGATCATACGTTCGGTCACAAGTTTATCCAATGCCATCCTTCCAGAATTATCTTAATCCTCAATATCACGACATAATTTTTCAGGAACAACAGCAAAAGTAGCCAGATTAAGCATATCACTCTTCAGAAAAGGATTGCTCTGCTCAGTGATAATGGTGATGATCTTTGCTGCATTTATCAATAGTCGACTTTCTTCTATGGCTGAGTGATTGACAGAGCTTTACATTCTGGTTTGAATTCCAACATATTCTTTAAATTCTTGCACAATTTTACAGATAGTTGGAGCTAATATAAAGTACTTCTTGAGAGCATGTTCATTGCCCGTGATACCGATGAAACCAACTTTTATCTTCATGTTTTTATTTTCAGGTTCG
This sequence comes from Flabesymbios commensalis, assembly GCA_964017125.1. Classification (NCBI taxonomy): domain Eukaryota; kingdom Metazoa; phylum Annelida; class Polychaeta; order Terebellida; family Flabelligeridae; genus Flabesymbios; species Flabesymbios commensalis. The sequence continues at coordinate 26,852,767 of OZ024915.1, forward strand.
GTGCAGTGATCTGGGTCAAATTACCACCATCCAGAAATACCCATGTTTCTGGGTTATTGTGTTGTAATTCTAGCATATCTGCAACATAAACTGGGCCCCAAAGTCCATAATTTTAATAAATATCATCAAACAAACCGTATTGAGTCGTCTTGGAGATTTTAATTATTCCTGGCTTGATGTAGTAATGAAGATATTCTGTGATTAGTAGCTCGGCCAGGGAAGCGTCAACTGCTGATAATTATGTTGCTTGCCATCAACTGAACAAGCCGTCAAGGAACGTTTAAAAATATTAAAAAGTTAAATATCATGAATTTATTATTTACTGTTGTATCACAAGAACATAACATGTATGTCATGGTTAAACGCAGACCACATTGTCATTGATGAAGCAACTTCATATTTTGTACAATACAAGCATATGCCATGACACAGAGGCTTGACAATTGGCATTTAAATTTACCTAATTAGGGTCCACAAAATTTATCCCGTGTGTCTCAACAGCGGCTAGGCATCTTAACGTTGGGGAAGCGTTGAGTCAATGCAGCGCATCAATGGTGATTTCATGGTGTGCCAGCGTCGTAGGTGATGGCCTAACATTGGGCTAGTGAATCATGTTGACTGTCCCATACAATAGAATGACAACGTATAATTCATTGCTACACAATTTAAACAATATATTAATCCCATTATCTTTTGTCCCAGCAAATAGTTACGGTCAAGTAGGCCACACTAAGAGTGTGACCTAGAGGAGCGAGAATAGAAAGCGACATGTTATCTTGATTATTAGGAACATGGCTATTCATATCAAAAACCTAAATTATAAGACAATGAATACAGGTTCAGCTATAGAAACATATACAAATGTGGAGAATGTAATATACACACGATACTGAATTAGGCATGTTTGACCTGAATTTTTTACCTTGAACTATAGCCTTTACCTTGGCCCAAATGATAGTTATTATTAATATACATAAATTTTCAAACAATAAAACTAATAGCTATCAGTTATATGAATATATACAATGATTTACTATTTTTCCCGATCGCCTAAAACCACTATTTTGAACCGCGATAGGCGAAAAAATGCAAAACTCGTTATTTAAAAATGATCAATTTTGTGAGAATGCCCTCACGCGGTTTCATAGAGTACAATACCGGTACCTATATAAAATGAAAATATTGAGAAAAAACTTTGGAACCCCTTTCCAGCCTCAGCTCCTGCCCCCCTGACAATAAATATCCTGAGAATACAACAAAGATATAATTATAAATTCATGCAGAGTATATGCTGCGATTATGATTAATACTACATATAAATCAGAGCAGAGTTGTTATTAGTTCTCATTTAACATTTTCATGTTGTTTGAAAATTCCTTTTTGGGCTTGACGGACGGATGGCCGTACGAACGCATATAAGAATTATGAAACATTATAATTAAATGACCAATACGTCAAAATTGTCATATAGACGTTCAATAAAACCTTAAATATCTTGAGACGGACGGACGGACGGATTGACGGACGGACGCACGGACGGACCGACGGTAGCCCGTATAATCGGAAGGACCGCTGGACAGACAATCAGACTACGAATTTCCTCCGACCACATGATAATGAGGCCTAAGATACACCCACACAATCTATATTATGTTCTACTGGAAAAAAACGTCTTTCGGTTTTGATTATTTTTGTGTCAAACACGCAAAATTTGTAAACATCGGTAAAACCCTAAAAAATAAAGAAAGAGATTGGTAACAAGTTGCAATTGCTTTATTACCATATAATCTTGAAAAATAGCAGAAAAAACTAGAGTTGGCAAATTTGGCGCAGTAGCCAACAACCGCCGCCTGACTATTGGAGATTGTGTGTGGTTACATCGTGCAATAAAAAATAAAGGTACATCACGAAACTTGATGAGGAACTGCAGGGAGGGACACGGTTTTATCATAAACATACTGGGCCTAACAATTTACCACTTGCAGGGAGTGACTTGGGATAAGGCCACAGTCATACATATGTTGCTTGATTGTGCACAGAAGCATCATATATGCCAGAGAATGTATTCCCTGTAAAATGACAAAACTACAAATACAGAAGTAGCAACTTCTTGGGTGACAATGATCATTCAAATGGAAAAGGGACAAGGGTTCATAGAATGACAAAGGGCACTCCATAATGATCTGAGGACAGGCCTTGGAGTTCATGGGATGACAAAGGGCATTCCAAAAGAAGGGATAAGGGTTACTAGGATGTCAAATGTCATTCCAGAAAAAAGAAAATAGGTTTATTCATGGGGTTATTCATGACAAGAGTGATACTGATTAAGACATTGAGGAAAACTGTGCTTTAATGATCATAGTAGTGATATTTCTTAGCTAGCTATAGATAGTTGTACTTAATCCAGGTGTTGGTATTAGCTAGTAATTACTTGATATAGTTTATTGGAACTCATTATCAACATAATTATAATAATTATTTAATTCTGACCAGTAGGATCGTTGTACATTGTATATATATATGTGTTTTAGTCATTTATAAATAAAATAACATCATTCTTACTTCCATGATAGTTAAAACATTATACAACAATTTTACTTTCATCTTCATCAATCCAATTTATATAAAACTGTTATGCCCATGCCAAAGAGTAAATTTGATATTATCAAATGGTAGCATTAGTTGCATTTCATTTCTAAGAAGAGTTCAAAAGTAAAATAGGATGCTAGAGATGGATACCCTATACCCAAATTAGTCTAAAATGTCCTTTTTATAAGTCGAAATAGGCCACAATTTTTTTTTTACAATTGCTCGTGAATCGTGTTATTTACGGCCGCCATCTTGGATTTCAGGGTCAAGAACGTGTTTATGACAACAACAAATGTCAAAAATGGAATCCCCATGCCAAAATTAGTCAAAATTGACATTTTGTTCGCCAAAATAGCTCCACAAAAGAAAATTGCATGTTCGTCCGGAACCGATGGCGGCCATTTTGGAAAAGGCTTTCTTTTGAGACTTTCCCCCAAAAATCGAGAGGGGCATAGGAGCTCTTTTTCAAGATCACCATCTAAAGTACCTAAAACCACCAAGAAACTGAGCTTTCATAAAAATGGTCACGGAAACCAGAAAAATGACCAAACTAGTTATATTTGACATGCTAATAAGGTGTACAGAAATGTGAACCGTTTCCCACACACAGCACCCCTCTTTCTCCTAAATAGGACACACACTCAAGCAAAATAAACTTAATAGGCTACCACCGGTGCTAATAATATCTATAAACATGATAAAGTGGCAGAAACGAACCTTTAATACCAACGTGAAAATACTACGATCAAATACTATACATTATTTGTCAAGCTGAAATAATATGATAAATTACAATATTATTTTATTCATATACAAATGTAATTTTTTTAACATTATACCGTGAGGCATATATTCTCAGGGACGAACAAATGTTATGTTGAAAAGTACATAAAATTATTGTTAAACATGTTTATGTAGTAGTAATTTAATGCTTTATGTCACCATTCGACCGTAATGGTCTTTGTAATACGTTGAAAACAGTCGGTACACTAAAGTAGTAGTATTAAATTGCTTTACGTCACTTTTCGGCGATAATATTCATTTAAGTGACGGTGTAATACAATATAAAAACAGTGAAACAACAGCAAATGAGAATATCGTTCAGATTGTTGATACTTTCCTAACCCGAAGCAAACGTTTTTCTATTATCAAAAAATAACCTTGACGTCTAGATATTAGTTCTGTCCTGCGTTCGATTCTGGTGCAACTCGAAATGGAGCCTACCAGTGCAGCCGCCACCACAGCAACATTATGATGTCCTCTAATTTTGTCCGACCGAGAGTAAACTATATTACCTTGTATTGTTTCAATTGGTAAATAAAAATATGTTTATACTATACAAACAGTGGAGTCCTTTGATGAGATGAATGAGGCATGGTGGCATAAGGCATGGTGGGTTGTTGCAGTGTTTTCCTTCGCTCGACCGATAAGGGGTTCTAGGCATGTCTAGGGGATTGCACTCAGGCATGCCCAGACGTTCAGAGACTTTTTGTTCAAAAGCGACTCCGTTATCCTCGGGTCGGATATTCCCTGAGTGACAATAGCTGAGGGTATTAAACTCTATTAGTCTCACATGAGACACCTAGGGCTGTATCCTGAAAGCCCGGTTTACTAAACTAATGTGTAACTGTAATCATTTGGTTAAGCATTTGGTTGAAATGGTATCAATAAAAGTGGTTTAGCATACAGTTAACTAAACTGTTGTATCAAATGTGGGGGACACTGGCGCACATTATACAAAATTTGGAAAATATCCCACAAATATTGTTAAATGAAGAAAAAAATTTCGACGACTTAATTGATACATCGTCAGTCGAGGTATATATTAGTCCAATAATGTTTTATTTTAGAAACGCAGAACCTTTTATTTTGAAAAAAAAATAGATTGCACGCATCATTGTGTCCCGAGTATATCTGTATATGCTCACCTGAATGTGTCAACGATGTTTGTGGCATTCACTGATCAATTAATGAACGAGCATGGGGTACGTTAAGACATTTTTGTGCACATGGGGTTCCCGGGACATCATACGGGGGACATTTAACAATAAAAATTAACATATAAACTTTATCGAACTTTTTATGTAACACTTGAGGCGTATTTCAAGCAAATCAAATCATGATCATACATCGGGTATCGGGTGATAGCATTTTTTTTATTTATTTATAATTTCAGTATTACTTTCTTTATATTGATCTAAAATTGGGGGGGGGGGGGGGGGGTTGACGAGGCCAAATTATTTATTTCAACCCGGCTTCAGCGACGCGCTGAAAAGTTCAAATATTAATACAGGCGTTTATCTCATACCAAGGCTTGTATTGTACTGGATACAGACATTTTTTACCCGGCTGATACAGCTATAAAGATTTAGAGGTGTGGGCATTATAAGGGTACCCATACACCCGCTATTCCCCGCGGGGATGTCTGGTCATCTACTTGTTCTCTACCTGTTACTGCCGGATTACAGTTTGACTTGTTCAGCATCAGACCACATTCATCACCCCACTGTGCAACATCAGAGCGTACATGCAAAAGCTACACAGCCGTAACTAAGATTGGGCCATTCTTGGGCCATCGTCTGGGACGCCGGCCCAGCATTACAGCAGCATTTGGTCAATGACTGGTGCGCGACTCGCATAACCTGACGTAACTAGAGAACGACACCCGCTTCCACAGGCAGGTCCCCTCCCCTCCCCCACTGCTCGTCCGTCAGGTGTCGTGCCACTGAGACATGAGAAAAGTCGCAGCGCAATCAATAGGCCTACAGTAACAGGTCATGAATGGAAATAATTATTTAATTATTTAGCCATTGAACTTGGAAAAGTGAATATATTATGGTAGGCTAGACTAAATATTGCTACTGATCTTAATAATAACTATAGGGTGACCTAAATGTCATGCTACAGTTATAGGCCTAGGCTAAGGTAATTTACTTTAGAAATTGCAGTTCTCCAGTCTAGGCAAAATTTGACTGAAATTTTGGTATGAGATAAAAAGACAATACCATGGCTAAAGTTGTATCGTCCTTCACATCAGCCCTCCCTAATTGTACTCTCCCTCGGGTGATGGGTCTTGTACATATCGCCCTAGACCTGCGGTCTTCGGGCGATAGGTACAAGACCCACCACCCTCTGGAGGTCGGACTTATATGCAGGACGATACAAATATACCCATAAATATAAGCCTACTATAGAAGTGAAATAAATAAATCATTTGAAGCAGGTCTGTCCATAATTATTTATTTTAAAAATACCCCCCCCCTCCCCTGGAGATTGAATGGTGGTCCCCTTACATGCAGTTTATCTCTCGGCACGTTTACATGTGAGAACTACCCTCAGTTTATCTCTCTACACGTTTAAGCATACACAATTCCATATCAATTCGGAATGGCTTCAAGATCAATTGCTACCAGGTAAAACTCTATCATTAAATAGGGATGACGAGCAGCGTGGTCGCCTTTTACTCATCATTGAACTATATATATATACCACGAGCACCAAACTAACATCGCTGTAAAGCACAGGGAAGATAATGTCGAAAACAGCCATATCGACGACTTCAACGCTGACAATGATAATGAAGAACACATACACCAAAATGTGTTGCCTTCTGTGAATCACTGTGGTAGTGTTACACGCCAACATATTGTTCATTTAAAATTGTTGCCATGCATGGAAAGAATGGGGTTTTAGGCCACCTTTGTGCACATCATAAGCTAAACTGGGCCATCGTTGCCGTAAATAACTAATACCAGTGCAATTTAAAATGCCTATTACCGATATTACCGTTAATTACCATTATTTTTACTCTCGTACAACAAAAATAAAGTTGATAGTTATATAGTGATATATTTTTTCCATTGATATTTCTTCTTCTAAATTAGATTACCGTTCACAACTTTCAACGAGATGACTAAGGACCAGGGTTGTATGGTAGACAGCAATAACTATGAGTAATGAATAATAAATATACACCGGTGTCAAGGCATATTTCTATAGCCTAGCTTGCAGGCCTATATTAATAAATAATTAGTAAGAGGTGATGGGTAAAAATGAACAAACACGATTTTACATTTTCAGTTATGTGAACAAATAACGACCAAAAATGTGGGCATAAATATCATAATTCAGGAAAAAGTGCCGTAATTTGTAAATTTTGAGCGACGCCACGGTCTTAAACTGATGCTTGAACCACCCCCTGAGCAGGTTTACATTATAGGTTTTAAACTTAGGTGTAAAGTCCGTGTTAAGCATAATCTTGCTTTTCGGGATACCGTTTTGGGTTAAACTAGTTGTTAGACAAGAAGTTTTGTTAAATAAATTGTCAAGCCCCGGATGTCAAACACTATCATGACTATTGCCGGTTGTTTCAAAGCTACCACGGCCAACATCAATGTCTGCATCGACAGTGACACTGCACTGGCAGTACCGGTACTGATACGGGAGCTGCATTGGCACCGCTGTTGAGCGGAGGAACCACAGTATCCCGCTAGCAATTCACCTGAACATTATGGCCAGTCACGTAGAGGCTGCATCTAGTGGTTGTAGACTAGTACTTCCATACAATGCAGTACATCATGCAGCAGATCTCTAATGATCCTCCCCCAGGTGAGGAGGGTCAAAAAGTACAACTTCTAGTAACCATCACAATACCCCCAGTAGATGAAAATTGAATGATGTATTTTCAGGTAATTATGTGAAGGTGATAGTAGCCTAAAATTGGGCTCAAGCTTCCACCATAGGATTCACCCCGAATTTCAAAACATACACCTAATACCATATCAAAATAAAATTAAATTTTACCGGAAAGTATCCAACCATGATCATTAGTAGCTTGCCTTCCGTTTATTATACAATGGCATTTCAAAAATCTTACAATACAAGGGTGATGATTATATTCCCTTATTGCTGGTTCAAGGAAGGTAGACTAATTGTAATAAAAACACTCAATTCCAAGAAAAAAAATCTGTCCCGTTTCTATTTTGAGCTATAACCATAGGGATTGTCTGTAAGTAGTAACAATAGCTGAGGGTGACTCCATTCATCACACATGGGACACCCGATGTCAACACTATATTGCCAGTTGTTTCAAGGCTACCACGGCCAATATCAGTGCCTGCACTGTAGTGACACCGCACTGGCAGTGCCTGCACTGATACGATAGCTGCAATGAGACCGCTGTTGAATGGAGGAGCCAGGGTACGCTGATGGCAATTCGCCCGAAGATTATAGCCAGACATGTGGAGGCTGCAGCTTTCCCTGGATGATTGCTGTAGGCCAGTGCTTCCGTACCATGCAGTAAAGCAAGCAACAGACGGAACAGATCTCAATGACCATAATTATGTGATGTGGCAAGAAATACTGCTAATCACAATCATCCCATTACCCCTACCTTCCAATGAATTAAGATTTAATTTTATTTATTCAGAAAATATACTAACTTAGAACAATGTTGCAATGCTCACTATGAGAATGTATGGTACCATTACTTTTGTGTGGAACCTCTCCCCCCAATTTTATGCCATGCCCCGGCGATTGGAATTGCTCAGGCAAATGTGCGAAAAGCAAATGGTACCCATATTGCTGATGTCAGAAACACCAAGCCGAAGATGATGCTATGATACAGTGCCACTGTAGTAGGTTGTCACAAACATCAGTGGTATCATCCATCACAAGGTCAACTGATAATATATGTTTCTTTTGTATAAACAGCTCTTTCGTAATTTGGAGCTTGCTAATCTTATGGCCATACTAATGAAAAGTGAGAAGGTACAATCTCTATATAATATTACAAATTAGTTACTTTGTGGTTGTGATTTGTTACAGATATTTGGTATTGCTACGAAGAATATGAACAATGACCAAGCACTATTCCACCTAATAATGTTTTGCAGTTTAATATATTTTTATTTCAGGGGTTATGCCACATTGCCGACGGGATATGGTGAAAGAAGGTGATGATGCAGCGCTGCTCTCACCGTGGAGAATAAATATGATTCAATTCCACCAGAAGAATCATACACATTGCAAGAACATAGGACATAATACTGTGAAATACCTTACAATAGACTGTAATTCTTGGTGTACAATATTTTCAAAAAAAAAAAAGAATGATCCATCACCATAAATATGTTGTACAACATTTCAGATGTAGGTGGAGTCATGTCGGAGATGATCCAACACGAAGTCTGGCTATTCAATTTTAAGGGAAGTCCAGGTGGAAATATAGGGCTCGATTTAGCTCGATAGGGCATGTTTAGCAAATGGATTTATAAACGACCAGTTAACATGTTAAGGGTATATACAGACCCTAAAATTGCTTGATGTCGCAGATTATGCGTCGGATTTGGAAATGAATTGAGAACCAGTTCCACAGTTCATTTGCAAGCGGATATTTGATTGATAAATGCTATTATCATGATTATAGAACGACTTTTTTAAGGCGTACGCTTCTGATTCAGTTGTCTACGCGGATATAAAGGAAGAGCATAAAATTGGCAGTTACATCCATGAACTTCAACCGAAAAACCTCCCAGTATTGGTGGCCCTTGTGCTAGCGACACATAATTGTCTTAATTGTCCTTGTCAACTTTATTTTGTATGTTATTACTGTACACTTATTTATGTATTTGACAAAATAAATGAATCATGAATCCTGTATGTGACACGGGAAATTGGGAATGTGTCTATGAGGTGACAATCACTGCCATGGTTAAACTTCTAGTGAATCAATAAAATGCTGACCCTATCCCATTCAGCTGTGGTATGTGATGAGCTGAAACTATGTGATACGTGTATGATTGGACAAGATTTGCAAACAAAAGTAAAAAAAATAGATGAGAACCCATCGGTTTTGTGCTTTACATAACTGGATTTGTAATTTTAAACAGACTCAGACAAAGCTGTTATGACCACACTAGGACCAAGGACATACACTGACCCTGTCTATGTCGTCAGATCACGTCCCAGCAAACAAGGCGCATTAAACCAATGCTGGCTCACTGCTGGGCCACCGTCTGCGATGCTGGCCCAACAGTGCTTTAATGTGTCGTGTGTGCCGGGACGCTGATATTGCATAGGACTTTCACCTACTTCATGTGTGAATAAACAAACAGGCGTTGACGGCTCATTAAGGCAGGGTACAGTGATCAGAGACTAGTTATGTCCCGATGCGATGTTGTTATAATGTTGGCACAACGTCTGTGACACTGGCCCATATTAGGCCAACACTGGTTCTTGCCTCGTGTTTAAGGCGGAGACGACTATGAGCCCAGCAAATGCTATACATTACAGTAAGCACGTGTTGGATTAGTGCTGGGCAGACGTCAAAGATGTTGGTCCAACCACAGACATGTTATACTGTGGGTCCAACATTACTCCAGTATAGCACAAACTCTTGGGATTTGCCAGACAGGTGCCTGTCTGGGAAGTGTGTTATGTCTGGTGACTTTGTGGATGCTAGTGGATAACATAGGCCTATGTTTGAGCGATGTACCGGTATATGAACAGTGTATCATTATCCGGATTCATACTCTCTATGCCTGGTTATATTAAACAGCACCTATGGCTTAAAAAGGGTTTTTAAAATATGATATTTCAGTAGTTAAATTTATGCTCATTACTGGCAATAAGACAGTAGTCGAATCATTGCTTACTGATCATGTAATGTCGAGGAGGCACCACAACGGTTACCTGTAATGTCAGATAAGCATTTGGTCTCCGGTAATTACGCACAATAGATTACCAGTCGTAGATGAGGAGTGCATCTGATGATGGGACTATACTGTTTACTTATTCTCGTTTCATGTCATACCGATGCGCTATTTCGTCATATAACTACAGCAATATGCTTGATTATTATGATGCCATCTTAGATTACTACATTTATAGCATGTTTTTTGTGAGAGAAAATCAGTTAAAAATAATTGTTTGTGCTATAATCTGCTTAAATTATAACACGATATCTACACTATTTCTATTCCAGATATTAGACCTACACAATAAATGACGATAAATGACTGATCGTGTTTCAATGAAGCGGAATAGAATCAACAACATTCAATAAACAGTGTAGTTTACTATTTTGTTATGTATAGAACTCAAAGGCAGTATGTGCTTTCTTGTAAAGCAAGCACATACTGCCATATAATATCTGCTAGAGCAGAATCATTGTGAGAAAAGGGCCTATCTATTGCCCACAACCCCTCTTCACTGTGGCACGCGGTCATACAATGGGGGCGGGGGGCGTTCTAATGTTGGAACAGCTAGTCTGCATTGTGTATGTTTCTATACACACAACCTGTGAACACGTTATACATGTTATAATACTGCACCTACCACTCTGCGAACATGAGCTGTTTTAAAAGTCATTTTTTCTGCAAACTATGTGATTCTCACACTCTCATGAACAATTAATGTTCAGACCGGGTAGGTGGACATTAATCACTTGATGTAGAGTGCCTAATTGGACTGCTTTGAGAAAAAGAAACGTAGAAATCACACTCGACGGATCGCACTGACAACATAATTATAAGCTTTTGGTAAAGCTAATGAAGTGTGCAGAGGAAACGAAAGATCTTAACTGGTAATGCCAATTTTAAAGTAAGCTAATTTTATAACATCCCATAACACATAGGGGTATCCAGAAAATATTGTTTCGAAGTTTGAGACACATCGTCCATGCTTACCATGCATAGCAGAGCGTCATATGTTAGCAGGGGGTTACTATTTTGAAAATATTTTGACAACATGCCCCGACATAAACAGTGGGTGTACAATATATTATTATGATAATCAGATGACGAAGATATCCAAGGATACTGTACCTCAGATATGCATCTAGAAAAACATGAATTTCAATCAAATGAATTGGATTGGATTGGTCTCCCTGATAGCGCATGTTCATTTTCACTGTCCCATAATATTGGACGCTATACACAGGAGGGAACACATTTTGCACATTATTATGTTTACTGCAAGCCAATAGACTATTTTGCAAATATATTTTCTTTGCAAGTGCTGTTTGTGTGAGATATATGTAATTATAGAAATTATAGAAAAATAGCTGCTGCGGTGCTCTCAACAGCTGCTGCGGTCCTCCCATAAGCTGCTTCGGTGCTCCCGAGTAGCTGCTGCAGGATCACTTTGCCTTTATAGACTGGCGTTTAAATCCTCAAGTTAAGACATTATTCGAATGAGATGTAAATTGGTCATCATTTAAAATATTTGATCAAACAATGACGCATTAATTCATTGCGCAATCGATCTTCCGTGCACAGGATTTTGGGGGCACATTTTACAAATGGCAATGATTACAGACTCTGTATCGCATACAGAGTCTGTTATTACGGACTAGGCCATGGTGGGTGGGTTATTGGGTGTATTCCTTTACTTGATTAGAAGCTGTGAGCACGTCTAGGGGATTTACACACCCCCCCCCCCCCCAGACATGCCCAGACGGCAACATGTGTAAGTGATCTTCAACAATAATTTATTTAATTAATAAAAGGGTAAAATTGATCTCAACTTATACCAATATGTAGTTCATTCAATGTCATGTGTTAATACTCTATTGTATCTGTGAGCTTTGTACTAACAAATTAGTGTTATGTAATACTAACCAGTTAAAAAGTAGATTAAGAGATAACAGTCGTAGATGAGGAGTGCCAAATACGTCTATTGTTGTGAAAGACCTCTCAGTCTGAAAACATAGAAGCTGAATCTAAGTATACGTTAAGGATAATGATTTATCGAGGAATCACATAATTGCAAGCACATGTCCAAGCAAGGTATAGAGAGCAGATCACCACGATGTGCTCGAACAGCCCCTATACACTAGACATTTACTAAGACTAAGGGCTAAACCCTGTAGCAATCCTAGCAAACAATAAAGTAAGAAATACATGTTAATGTATTTAGTTGTCGCATTCTAGCTACATGTATGTTGTTAGAACACCTACCTTTACTGAGCAGGTATCCTTTGTACATTTGAGCTCCAGGTTTTCAGGTAGACGTGTTCTGTTGACTTTTGCCATTCTTATCAACACTTTGTGAGCTTCTGTGCTACGATTACGAGAGATCAGCCAATGTGGAGATTCAGGTATAAAACTAAATAAAACAAAATATTAACAGTAAGTTGATCATGTATAAATCTTAGGAAAACATGTCGTAGAAATACACGATAATTTCGGCATATTATCAATAAAATTAGTTGAATGAATGATCAGAATAATTTAATGCACTCTAAGAATCTGAGAACGTAGACCGAATACTGATATTATCTAACACTTGTACATTCCATAACATCAGTTTTCATTCAGTGGGATGTGGATATGTGGCAGCAACTTATAGTTAGTTCCATCTACCATGTAACTACATACAGGAAAATTTAAAGAATTGCCTAATCCAAATCCAAATTATCTTGATTTTTGCCTGAATCTCATTTATAAAACGCATATATTTACAATAATAATAATGTGCATGAATAATTGTTTTATGTTGGTAATATCATAGTGAAGATATTCCGTATTTACCGAATGACCATCATACTTTATTTCATTTGACCCTTTCAGTAGGTGTTATGAAAATAAGTAGGCATAGAAACCCTAGCGTTAAGCAGAAGAGAATTACCACATTGGCAGAACATGTTTATGAAAGGTTAGTACCCCGTTAATTAAAAAGGTGATAAATAAATGACACCATTATTAAAAAAAAAGATAAAAAAGAATGTGTTTGCAGATACCAGTGGTTATTATATACCGTTTTTTTTCATGAAATTGAATGAATTTAATGAATTTCCTGATTTCTCCCAGATTTTTGTGAAATTCATTAAATTCCATTATTTTTCCCTAGTCTTAACTTTTCCAGTTTTCCCCTGATTTCCAGTGTGAATGCGAAATCGAAACAGTCAGGCTAATGCTGGGTCCGGGTGATCACTTTGATATACGAGAAAGTCATTGTGCATTTCTGTAAAATACGATTCTGGGCTAAAAAATAGACCATTTGTAACAAAATGCCTGTCATTGATGTGCATGTGATCATATACAAAGAGACGTCGTCTCCATGATTGATTAAGGTTGGCCCACCGTCCTTGTCGCTGCCATACCAAAACTAGTATGCTGATGTGCGAATGCAAACAGCAGTAACTGCTCACTTTTAAAGTAAGCAGCTACTGCTGTTTGCTTTTTATATCTGTTATATCACTCACAAGTAGAATATAATATAGAAGATAAGCTCAGGGAGACAACTGACCACCATTAACACCCTCCATTCACGTATAAAATAAGCCAGTCCTGCCAGCACCATATAACCAACACACCAGGATATAAAGTACATGTTACTAGAGAACGCCCTCCATTTAGGGCCCACAAACTCGTTTACTGAAACAGGTATACGAAAATAAGTTGTATAAGCATGCAAATATATGCAAACATATAAGCCTACATACATAATTATTTACATAGATTATATGCAAGCACATAGAAGAGCATAGATCATTATGAATATACAGACAGATATTTTATTGACAAGAAGAAATAAGAAGATATATGTACATAGTAGTAGTAGTAAATCATTGCTATACGTCACTTTTCGTCACAAATGGTATTTTAAGTGACATTGTAATACGATGAAAACGTTGTAGTGAATTGATGAGATTTATGTACAGATGATGACGCGAGGGTGGGGGTGATAGGGCATGGTGTGTTATTGAGAGCGTTTTCCTTCGCTCGCCCGATAAGGGGTTCTGGGCATGTCTAGGTGATCTCCCCCCAGACATGCCCAGACGGCCAGAAACTTGGGTTTCGCCTTGTAATTTATTGTGAAACTCCGTGGCATTTCGCGCAGCTCCGCTACCCTCGATTCGAATAGTCCCCAGAGTAAAAATAAGAAGGATAACTCCCTCTGGGTAACTCCATTTATCCCACGTGAGAGACCTAATGTCAAACACGGCCTACATCAGCGCCAGCACTGATGTGGGTGCTGCATTGGCTCCGCTGTTGAGCGGAGGAACCAGGGTACGAGGATCCTCCAGATACGAGGAGGCTGCAGCTGCCCTTGGATGATTGCTGTATACTAGATTAGTGCTTCTGTACAATGCCGTACACAGCATTCAACAGACGAAGCAGATCCCTAATGACCCTCCCCGGATGGGGGCGAAAAGTACTACTACTAGCAATCATCCCAGTACCCCATATATGTACATCTATATGCAAGATTGGTAATGTGTTAAAATCATACGACAATATACATAGTATGACATACATAACTAAAATGTATGGCATTGCCATAAAAAAACAATGATAAATGATATGTATATATATGGTCTATTGTGCTTAAATCAGCTCATTGGAATGACATGTCAATATGTATCCTTTCGATCACGATGGAAAATAGTTTTGTTTTGTCCACGATGGATGTAATCATTTCTAGAACCGATACTGAATAAAAAAATAATATAGGTTTGGAAATTATATTGTTGTCTATTCAATTTGTCAAATGAAATCATCGTTCTAATAGTGCAGAAATAACCATTACATGCATTATGTTCACCTCAATCACACTTTCAGTTATCTGAATAGTTACCCAGCACAAAGCAGCAGTTGCCTTTTCCTGCTGCTAAGTTCGCCAACAGGAAACGCATTACGAGGAAGAAGGGTATATTAGGGGCCATGGCACACGACAACCCACACAGCACGTTTAACACACCAGCCACGAGCACAATGTAACGACGACCAAATCTAAAAAAACATAGAATGTTATTCAATATCAAGTTATATATTATGTAGTATTTGGATGAAATCCAATATGAACCGGTTGAGATAAATTTCATCGTCATATGATAGATAATTTTATTTTTTCGAAATGCATTTAATCAGGAAAGCTTAATCCAAAACATTTAAATGCCCTTATAACTTAGCATTTTTAACATTTTTAATGAAAAGCCAACTTAAATAATGTGTTTCATTTTGTAAAAAATGGAGATAAAACAACATTAATCCAGAGATTTGTTAACTATTAAACCTCATATCGCAACATCTAAAGTAGACCAACTAGAAGGGGATGCCTCCTCTCATACCAACCCGCTACGAACCCTAAACTTCTCAACGCATAGCTAGATCCTGGGGTGCGTTTCACTAAGAAAATCTCATCCTAACTTTCAGTTATTTACCATAAGATGATATTAACATGATCTAAACTTTTTCATGATGAATTACCTAAACTAGGTGAAAGTTAAGATACAATTTTCTTAGTGAAACGAGCCTCAGGAATTCAAAACTGTAGAGGACTTTGGCAATAAATACGACAAGGACTATTCATAGCAGCGTGAAAAAAATAATCTAATGATAATAGACATTATGGTAAATGTGTACCTGTCAGCCAGAAATCCGAATATCAGACTACCAATGCCCCATCCTGCCATAAACACAGCTGATGACGTGCCCACTAACCAGGCCCTGTCACAGACAAGGTCCCACTACAAGAGGGAAGAACAAATAATACAATACAAGGAAGTGCATATCAGTCAGGTCCGGTCATACATGGTCACACTGCAAGAGAGAAGGAACAAGAAAAAAATACAAAGATGTGCCCCCCAGCCAGGCCCTGTCACAGACAAAGTCCAGCTGCAAGAGAGAAGGGAAAATAATACAATACAAAGATGTGCCCCCCAGCCAGGCCCTGTCACAGACAAAGTCCAACTACAAGAGAGAAGGGAAAATAATACAATACAAAGATGTGCTCACCAGCCAGGCCCTGTCACATACAAGGTCCAACTGCAAGATAGAAGGGGAAATAATACAATACAAAGATGTGCTCACCAGCCAGGCCCTGTCACCGACAAGGTCCAACTGCAAGAGAGAAGGGAAAATAATACAATACAAAGATGTGCTCACCAGCCAGGCCCTGTCACAGACAAGGTCCAACTGCAAGATAGAAGGGGAAATAATACAATACAAAGATGTGCTCACCAGCCAGGCCCTGTCACAGACAAGGTTCAACTACAAGAGAGAAAGAAAAATAATACAATTCAAAGATGTGCTCACCAGCCAGGCCCTGTCACCGACAAGGTCCAACTGCAAGAGAGAAGGGGAAATAATACAATACAAAGATGTGCTCACCAGCCAGGCCCTGTCACATACAAGGTCCAACTGCAAGAGAGAAGGGGAAATAATACAATACAAAGATTTGTTCACCAGCCAGGCCCTGTCACATACAAGGTCCAACTGCAAGAGTAGTAGTAGTAGTAAATCATGGCTTTACGTCACTTTTCGACAGAAAAGGGCCTTAAGTGACATTATAATACGATAAAAACCTTGTAGTCAATTGATGATATGAATGATGTACAGATGATGATGTGAGGGTGGGGGTGACAGGGCATGGTGGGTTATTGAGAGCGTTTTCCTTCGCTCGCCCGATAAGGGGTTCTGGGCATGTCTAGGGGATATACCCCCAGACATGCCCAGACGGCCGGAGACTTGAGTTTCGCTGTACAATTTAATGATGAAACTCTGTGGCATTTCGCGCAGCTCCGCTATCCTCGGGTCGGATAGTCCCCAGAGTAACAATAGGAAGGATCACTCCCTCTGGGTCCAACTGCAAGAGAGAAGGGGAAATAATACAATACAAAGATGTGCTCACCAGCCAGGCCCTGTCACATACAAGGTCCAACTGCAAGATAGAAGGGGAAATAATACAATACAAAGATGTGCTCACCAGCCAGGCCCTGTCACAGACAAGGTTCAACTGCAAGAGAGAAGGGAAAATATTACAATACAAAGATGTGCTCACCAGCCAGGCCCTGTCACAGACAAGGTCCAACTGCAAGAGAAAAGGAGAAAGAATACAATACAAAGATGGGCTCACCGGATATACCCCGGAGTAACAATAGCCGAGGGTAACTGCATTCATCCCACGTGAGAGAGTCACTGACAAATACTCAAATGCCGGTAGTTTAAGCAGCACTTACCCAAGGCCAACACCAGTGCCCGCACTGATGCGACATTGGCACTGCTGTTGAGTGGAGGAACCAGGGTATACCGCTGGCAATCCGCCCGGAGATTTATATTTGCCAGACACATGGAGGTTGCAGCAAATATTCGAAAACAATGTCGATTACAAGGAGATAAGAAAATAATGATAAAACACAAATATGCCACAGACAAGGTTAATAATTATGCAGATATAAAAGAGAACATATGCAATAAAGAAGTGACGGGTGTTGATGTTTATGAAAGTATAGACTAGACGCTAAATACAAATTTGTTGAATGCTGGACCAGCATTGTAGACGGTAGCTAAACAATAAACCGGCATTTGGTCAGTGTCTCATGTTTACTGAATACATAGCTTGTGCCTTTTTGTGACAATATGACAAGAGGAAACCCAACACTATTATCCGATGTTGGGTTAAGGTTAGGCCAACATTAACCTAACATCGTCTCCTCAAAATAATTCTAATCAATACGGAACATCGCATAAAATTTGAAAAGGTCTGATCAATGTATCTGCACAACTACGATGACCACCATCCCCATTATCAGAGATAAGGTTCAAACGTAGTACAACCATCCCGACCAATATGAATCCTACAATACATGGTTACTTGTACCTGTAGGAGAATAGTCGGGACCTGGGTGAAAATAGAGAGGGTGCTCGAATGCCTTCTAGTCGGGTTGGATGCTTGAATGATGGAAATTATGTATTTATAAAATGTATGAATGTACAGAGAGACTTCGATGTTCCGTCATCATCTGTTCCCAAGAACAATGACGGAACTTCGCGTTCGGAGCTGCTCCCCCACCCCCCTCCAAGCTGTGTTGGAACCGAGGATATATATATCTAATTCATACTGTCATGTTATTATATTAGTACATGTATTGGTTGTGCGAGCAAAATAACAACATCAATATGATGCAAATATAATATTATAATTTCAAATATATAATTACATGATTTTATTATTTCAAATATATAATTACATGATTTTTTTAAATAATATTTGTACATTCTGACTTTACTTTTTGCATCCACTTTTCTTTGCTGCGTAAAATATCACCCACTGTTGAGGTCGTTTGCATGGATTTGAAGCCATGGTTATACTGAATGACTACCATAAGCCTATTGTGTCTTTTGTACACTTTCTGTGTATATATAGCACCGTGCAAGTCATTGCTAGGGCGGGTGGCTTATTGCTCCGACTTTCGTGTTGCCGGACGTGCGACTATTGTCTTCCTGTTATTGTAGGGCTTTACATACTGTTATTTTTACAATGGTAGACCATTCAACGTTCAAATAGGTGTTGTTGCTAACCGAAACACAAGGCATTCACGGCTTAAGAGTATAATCTATGAAATTGATGTCCTCCTCGTAGATGACGGCATGAATAATTACGATCTGTTCACAGAAATTGTTAGATACCTATAGATTTATTTAACAAAATCAAACATGTGGGTACTGATATCTACACCAGACATATTGAAGGTCAAATTAACTAATCTTTATCGGCTTAACTAGCGGCTACACACGAAATTAAACATTGTGCCAAGTATGGTTGAATACTGTTTCAATGTGCGAGACGTTGGCTTTCACCCAGGAAACATTCACGAAATGTTGGTACATCTCCGGGGCCTGTCTGTAGGCACATATATAAACGATTACCATAATATTATATCAACCTGTCCTGTCGAATCGTTTGTTACTATTTTTGTTTTTCGCATACAGCTTATTGTTAACGAAATAATCAGCTTCAGATGTCCAAAAATAATCATCTCCACAATAAAATTATTTGACTAACTGAGCTTGTCCCAAATCGATTTCACAACATTATATATTGACTTTGGTCCTAGCAGAACAGAGGCTAAAAAAGGACGAAGGAGGTGAAAATGAGGCCAATTTTCGTGTTCGCTGGCAAGCGTTGTGAAGTCAGTATCATATGTACATGTACGCAAAGTTTGACTGCCTTTCAGCATACCATGGAAAACCATCTGGATTCTCAGCTGTTATATTATACAACCGAAACGAATGAGTCATCATGGGAAGGTGGGATATACAAAATAGTAAGCAGAATCAGTAACGTGACTCCACAACCACTGGGTACCGTCTCGCGGCCGAAGTGAATCGGCAGCACTCGGAGTGTGTGTGTATATAAAGACATGGGTATCAACTCCACAGCCATGCGCGTCCAAAATATCGGCAGTCCCTTCACAATACATCGCCTAGCTGAGTATTATTAAATCCTAACAAACCAATTCAAGTGTAAAGTCATCGAATGATAATTATTCTTTGCATATGTTACAAAATAACACCTCCGGGAAGGCGAAAAACGCCATAATTCTCCATAAATACGGGCACATTTTGTTTGTCGTCATTTCTCGACACGAACCCATCACACTTTCGGTACCGCCCACTTTTCCAAGGCAATCTGAGAAAACAACATATTTTACAACACAGCTCACGAATTATAACTTGCCGTGTGGCATATTACAATCGCTTTTTGTCCTGAAGACATCACAAATTAAAGAAAACGGAAAAAAATCATTCGTTGATTCATTTTATCGACAAATGGTCAGTTAATTTACTCACTGGCAGACTTAATTATGCAACAGATGTCCACTTGCTACCGGCATACACGATGCGTTCAATCAATGTTGGCGCGTTATTATACCATCACCGGCAGCGTTAGCCAGACACGAAAACAGCATCGGGTGAACGTTGTGTATGTACCAACAAAGATTGTTCATGAACAATCTCTGGTACCAGCATTATGACAACAGTCTCTCTATCATGCAAACTCGTTGATAGAAAACGAGAATTAAACACATGCACTGCACTGCTTTCGTGATTGTGCGGTATTAACGTGACGTCAAAGATGATCGTTGAATGGTAAGATAAAATAAATCGTATCTTTATTTTCGATGACAAATATATAAGATACATGAAAATAATAACAATAATATACTTAATTGCATGGTCCATCGGGTACCGACGTTTAATAACACAGTACCAGAAATAACCAGCAGATGAAGAAGGGTCTAGATTTATGGTGGTGATCACCAATAATATAGGCTATAGAACTATTTTCGTCTCAAATCAAAATTGCACGATGAACAATAATTAGACAGAGAAGGTAGTATTATCAGCTATGTCAGCTTGGTAAAGACAATAGAGACAGTGTTACTACCTAAAATGGCCTTACATAGTTTGTTGCTTATGATTTTTTTCTCGGGTCAACGCTTTCACAGCATATGCTTCACAATGCGTTCTAATGTCTTTGTTTGTAAGCCTGTGGCACCTTATTACAAAAAATTGTTGTGTCGTATACTGTCACGTTTAGGAATTGAAAGAGATGTATTTTTATTTGTTGTTTAATCACATAATATTATATCGCAAACAAAACTAAATATTTCATATTGTCCAAAGTAGCAGAAGTATCTACATTTACTAATATTAATAACCTGGTGGCAGAATTTTTACTGTAGTAGTAGTAGTAGTAAATCATTGCTTTACGTCACTTTTCGGCACAAAAGGTCTTTTAAGTGACATTATAATACGATAAAAAACGTTGTAGTCAATTGATGAGATGAATGATGTACAGATGATGATGTGAGGGTGAGGGCGATAGGGCATGGTGGGTTATTGAGAGCGTTTTCCTTCGCTCGCCCGATAAGGGGTTCTGGGCATGTCTAGGGGATATACCCCCAGACATGCCCAGACGGCCGGAGACTTGAGTTTCGCTGTACAATTTAATGATGAAACTCTTTGGCATTTTGCACAGCTCCGCTATCCTCGGGTCGGATAGTCCCCAGAGTAACAATAGGAAGGATCACTCCCTCTGGGTAACTCCATTCATCCCACGTGAGAGACCTAATGTCAAACACGCTATTGCCGGTTATTTAAGGCTACCACAGCCTACATCAGCGCCAGCACTGATGCGGGTGCTGCATTGGCTCCGCTGTTGAGCGGAGGAACCAGGGTACGCCACTGGCAATCCGCCCGAAGATTATAGCCAGATACGAGGAGGCTGCAGCTGCCCTTGGATGATTGCTGTAGACTAGTGCTTCCGTACAATGCCGTAACAGCATCCAACAGACGAAACAGATCCCTAATGACCCTCCCCGGATGGGGGCGAAAAGTACTACTACTAGCAATCATCCCAGTACCCCAGAATTTTTACTGTGCTCTAGAAAAAAGTTCAGTGGTAAAACTTTGTTACCATGTGGAAATCATTTTTATGTCTCTGTTCGCCTGCGGCCGAAGGCAGTAAGTTGTCGGGTTGTCCGTCCGTCCGTCCGTCCGTCCGTCCGTCCGTCCGTCCGTCCGTATATTAACAAATATTTATTCAGGATCAGGTCAGGGGTGGGGGGTCAAGGCCAACTTGATTTTTGTTAGACAGGGGGGCAGGCGGGGGGTCAAAACAAATTTGAACAAAAAAGTAGGGGGTCCAGGCAAATTATTATTTTTTTCAGTAGCCTCTTCAAGATTATTTTTTTTCGGGTGAGGGGGAAGGTGGGTCAAACAAATATATTATTTTACTTTTATTATTTTAATTGTTTTGCAAAAAGCATCTTCTGATTTAATTTATTTTGGTGGGGGGGGGGGGGGGGCAGGTAGGTCAAAAGGATATTTTTATTTATTTTGACTGTCTTTTATAAAATATATAGGGTATATTTGGTTTCAGTTATTTTTGGGTGGGGGGAGGTACGATGTGGATCAAAGGAATATTAATTTTGACTGTCCTTAAAAAATAGGGGGTGTTAACAACGGAGGCATCACGGACGCCTGCGTCGATTCACCTTTCCAGTTTTATTTTGTTTTTTGTCTAATAGGGTGTCAGGCTTAAGACAACGTGGTTTCCGTTGCCGCATCATGCGTTTTTCATATAATAAATATGCTTATTTGGTGTACCCCCAAGCCTATCTATATTTTAAGGGGTAGGGTTACGTTAGCGTCTGTCGTTGCTGTTATGATTTATCTATCAAAACATGTACTACATCTGATAACATAATTATACCTAAATTTGTGTTCTAATGATGTGCTGCGCGTTGCCGTGGACTGAAGAGTCATATCTTTACAGACGTTGAAACATAATTATTATTAAAAATTAATTAGAATCACCAACAAAACACACTATTGAAATTGTAACACGCCATTCCAGTGGTGCAAGTGAATGCAACATTTTTTTGTCACTCAATCAGCTTACGCGCAATATTTGTCAACAAAAAAGTTTTTCCTGTGCCGGCCATGACCACATATGACTAGATTGTGGTCCTGACACACAAACTTGAACGCCCTATCCTGACTGTTTGTTAATAACTGATTTGCTTTTTAAAAGCATTTATTTGATAAAGATCAATGAATGCCTGTGCTGTCATCGTAATGGCAATAATAGAAGTCGAATTTGTATGATCGTGGCCCCATTGCTTTATGCTGGTAGCTGCACTGCAGATACGGGACGTTGACCCGATGCTGTTTTTGTGCTGGGCTGACGTTGCATGTGATGGAATAACATCGCGCCAACATTGATTCAGCGTATCGTGTATGCTGCTGGCTAGTGGACACCTGTTGCATAACTCATTCTGGCTAGTGTGTAAAATAACTGACGTTTTGTTGGTAAAGTAAGACAAATGATGGGTTTTTTCGTTTTCTTTAATTTTTGAAGTCTTCAGAACAAAGCGAGATGGTGATATGCCACAGGGCAAGTTATAATTCGTGAGATTTGCTGTATAATACGTTGTTTTATCAGATTGCCTTGAAAAGTGGGCGGTATCGAAAGTGTGATGGGTTCGTGTCGAGAAATGACGACAAACAAAATGTGCCCGTATTTATGGAGAAGTGTGGTGTTATTCGCCTTCCTGGAGGTATTATTTTGTAACATACGCAAAGAATAATTATCATTCGATGACTTTACATCTGATTTAGTTTGTTAGAATTTAATATTACTCAGTTAGGCGATGTATTGTGAAGGGACTGCCGATATTTTGGACGATAATGAATGTCGAGCTGCCACCCATGTCTTTATATACACACACACTCCGAGTGCTGCCGATTCACTTCGGCCGCGAGACGGTACCCAGTGTCCACAACCGCCCACGCTTGCAATGTATAGCAGGACATGTAGTCCATGGGCCAGATAGGGTTACCGTGCACCCCCCCCCCCCAGGACAGTCTGAGACCAAGTTTTTATTGTTCATTGGACCTCCCCGGATATCAAAAGTCGATGCCATCAAAAAAAAGTTGGGATGGACTACCTGTTTTGGGCCATTTTCAAAATGGCCACCATCGAAATCTGGAAATCACCTTTTGTGCCATAACTTGAGTTCTAAGGCAGTTAGAGTCACAAAATTAGTGTCTATGTATATGTTTTTGGGGGTGAGGAATCCAATTTTGCCAATAAAAAATGTTTCTGTCTTGTGGAAAATTTATAAACAGCTATTCCAACGTATTTTTCGTGCATTTTTAGTCATTTTTTGTGTTAGTCCATGGGACAGAGAGGGTTACTGTGCACCCTCCCACCTATGAAAGTCTGAAACCAAGTTTTTTTTGCTCATTAGACCTTCCCCAATATCAAAAGTCGATGCCATCAAATAAAAGTCGTATGGACTACCTATTTAAGCCATTTCAAAATGGCCGCCATTGAAATTTGGAAATCACGTTTTGTGCCATAACTTGAGTTCTAAGGCAGTTAGGGTCACAAAATAAGAGTCTATACATATGTTTTTGGGGGCGAGGAATTCAATTATGCCAATAAAAATGTTTCTGTCTTGTGGAAAATTTATAAACAGCTATTCAAACGTATTTTTCGTGCATTTTCGGTCATTTTTTGTGTTAGTCCAT
The DNA here is from genome assembly GCA_964017125.1 of Flabesymbios commensalis. Lineage (NCBI taxonomy): Eukaryota > Metazoa > Annelida > Polychaeta > Terebellida > Flabelligeridae > Flabesymbios > Flabesymbios commensalis. The sequence goes on from OZ024915.1 coordinate 26,877,186, forward strand.
GGGCCAGATAGGGTTACTGTGCACCCCCCACCCATGAAAGTCTGAGACCAAGTTTTTTTTTGCTTGTTAAACCTCCCCCAATATTAAATGTCGATGCCATCAAATAAAAGTCGGATGGACCACATATTTTAGGCCATTTCAAAATGGCCGCCATTGAAATTTGGAAATCACGTTTTGTGCCATAACTTGAGTTCTAAGGCAGTTAGAGTTACAATATTGATGTCTATACATATGTTTTTGGGGGCGAGGAATTCAATTATGCAAATAAAAAATATTTCTGTCTTGTGTAAAGTTAATAAACAGCTATTCAAACGTATTTTTCGTGCATTTTCGGTCATTTTTTGTGTTAGTCCATGGGCCAGATAGGGTTACTGTGCACCCCCCACCCATGAAAGTCTGAGACCAAGTTTTTTTTTGCTCGTTAAACCTCCCCTAATATCAAAAGTCGATGCCATCAAATACAAATCGGATGGACTACCTATTTTAGGCCATTTCAAAATGGCCGCCATTGAAATTTGGAAATCACGTTTTGTGCCATAACTTGAGTTCTAATGCAGTTAGAGTCACAAACTTGGTGTCTATACATATGTTTTTAGGGATGAAGAATCCAATTATCCCAATAAAAAATATTCCTGTCTTGTAGATAATTCATAAACAGGTAAATAAACGTATTTTTCGTGTATTTCCGGTCATTTTTGTGTATTTTAGTGCGAACACAGAAAAAACTAACCTTAAAATATAACTTGGTGACTGTTCTATAAACCAATTAGAATTACATGTAATCTTCATCCATATTAGATCTGACCAGCAGCTGAGTAGAATATTTCCTTCATTGCAAAAAAACAGTACTTCTACACAAGATCATATCGCAACTTTAAAATTTAAAACGGCAGATACGCCCTTTGAATTCCAAGGGGAAAATTTAGTTATTGACAATCATTCTTATGTATTGCACACTCATTTCACCAGTTTATCTAACATAATAGTTGCCGTGTTATCAAATTATTATGGTGGTGACAGCAGAAATGGTGGTAAAGTCCTTGTTCCACCAGAATATGAAACACATTTGCACTACCATAGAACATAAAATAAACATATAATCAGCTACTGATTATTTAAACCTAATCCTCATCACTGTCACTTTCAGCTACTGCACTGTCATCAGACAACACTTCTCCCTCTGACGAACTTGCTACATCGTCATCACTTTCTAATGTATCATCTTCCTTTGCTATATCTATTATGATAATTGGACCTTGACACCAGACGGGCACAAGTTTCTCATTGTTTTCAGTCCATCCGTGACCATTAATTGCTAAATGAATATATGGCTGAGGAATATGGGCTAATTTCCAAATTCCAGTCTGATAATTTACTCGTCTAATATGCTGAGACAATGTATTTCTACATAGTGGAAATTGGCTGAAGTCAATATTGCTCACTTCTGCTTCAAGATAGAGTAGCGATACATGTCACATGTTAACTCTTCCAGGTCGGTCACCGAGTCATCGGAGATATGCCAAACATATCCTAATTTACAGAGTACATCTTGAAATCGCATAATCTTCTGAATCAGTTTTATGGTTTAATTTTCTCTACGCCTTTGAATGTGCTGGTTGTATCTTGTCCAGGATGTGAGTGGTGCACCAGTCCCAAGTGATTTAAGCAGTACTCTGGTCATACAAGATGACAATGCTTTCTTCCATGTTATGTCAAACAACACCAGCAACTATTATCTCATTGCACGTGCAATATTTGACAGCATACCAAGGAGTAGCGACATTATCTTTAGCACAGAAGGCTCGATTAAGCAATTGGAGAGACAGATGCTTGGTACCAGTGATCATAAGTGGGCCATTGCAAATTAATAACTGTCCCTCATGGTAACTGCTACCTTCTTGCGTCTGAAGATGGAAAAACAGTTAATAAAACTGAGATTACATCATTGTTCTCAAATCAAAAAGAAACTGATACTGTCTCTATGCACAAGAGCAAGGCTATGATACAGTTCGCATTCGCAGTTCTGACAGTGATGTGTTTTTCATATTGCTGCACCATGCTTTCAAGTTAGACATCACCATTTCGTTTGATACTGGCTCAGACAACACAAGAAGGCTTCTGATTGTAATTCACATATCCAACAATGTTGGAAGCTCTGCACTGCATTTCTGTCTCTTTGCGCATTCACGCGTGGGGAAAATTAAACCAATAAAACTGAGTCAGAAGACAGTGAGATTTCAAGATGTAAATTAACTTGATGTTTGGCATATCTATGATGACATGGTGATCGACCTAGAAGAGTTTACATGTGCCATCTATGGAAAAAGTCGTCATAAGAGTGTACATGATCTTCGCTACTCTATTTTGAAGTAGAAGTGCATTAATCTCGAGCGCAATATTGACCTCAGCCAATTTACACCATGTAGAAAGACATTGTCTCACCATATTAGACGAGTAAATCAGACTGGAATTTGGAAATTAGCCCATATTCCTAAGCCAAATATTCCTCTGGCAATTAATGGTCACGTATAGACTGAAAACAATGGGAAACTTGTGCCCATCTTGTGTCAAGGTCCAATTATCCCAATAGACATAGCAGAGGAAGATGATACATTAGAAAGTGATGACGATGTAGCAGGTTCATCAGAGGAAGAAGTGATGTCTGATGACAGTAGCTGAAAGTGACAGTGATGAGGATTAGGTTTAGCTAATCAGTAGCTTACGATATGTTTATTTTATGTTCTATGGTAGTGCAAACTCATTTCATATTCTGGTGGAACAAGGACTTTACCACCGCTTTACCACCATTTCTGCTGTCACCACTATAAGATTTTGATGACATGGCAACTATTATGTTAGAAACTCTGTTTTTAAATGGGTGTTAGATAAACTGGTGAAATGAGTGTGCAATACATAAGAATGACTGTCAATAACAAAATCTTCCCCTTGCAATTGAAAGGGTGTATCTACCGTTTTAAATTTTAAAGTGGCTATATGATCTTGTGTGAAAGTATTGGAAGGAAATATTCTACTCAGCTGCTGGTCACTTATAATATGGATGAAGATTACATGTACTTCTAGTAGGTTCATGGAACAGTCACCACTTTGTTATTTTAATATTTTCTACACTAAGTTTTTTTTTATTTATCATGCTAGTCATAAGCAAAGTTTAATTTTTATTTACAATTTTCAACACTGTTATGCTCATTATTCACGGAATAAAATAACACTAGTTACAAGTTTTATTTTAAGGTTAGTTTTTTTCTGAGTGCGCACTAAAATACACAAAAATGACCAAAAATACATGAAAAATACGTTTATATAACTGTTTATAAATTATTTACAGGACAGAAATATTTTTTATTGCCATAATTGAATTCCTCGCCCCCAAAAACATATGTATAGGCACCAATTTTGTGACTCTAACTGCCTTAGAACTCAAGTTATGGCACAAAACGTGATTTCAAAATTTCAATGGCGGCCATTTAGAAATGGCCTAAAATAGGTAGTCCATCCGACTTTTATTTGATGGCATCGACTTTTAATATTGGGGGAGGTCTAATGAGCAAAACAAACTTGGTCTCAGACTTTCATGGGTGGAGGGTGCACAGTAACCCTTTCTGGCCCATGGACTAACACAAAAAAATGACCGAAAATGCACTAAAAATACGTTTGAATAGCTGTTTATTAATTTTCCACAAGACAGAAACATTTTTTATTGGCAAAATTGGATTCCTCACCCCCAAAAACATATACATAGACACTAATTTTGTGACTCTAACTGCCTTAGAACTCAAGTTATGGCACAAAAGGTGATTTCCAGATTTCGATGGCGGCCATTTTGAAAATGGCCCAAAACAGGTAGTCCATCCCAACTTTTTTTTGATGGCATCGACATTTGATATCCGGGGAGGTCCAATGAACAATAAAAACTTGGTCTCAGACTGTCCTGGGGGGGGGTGCACGGTAACCCTATCTGGCCCATGGACTAATGTGATATATTAAAAGTGATCAGCATCATGAATCATAATAATAGTAGTAGTATAGACCTACTAGTAATGGAAAACCGGTGTGGTGGGGGCTACAGGGAAAAACCCTGGACTGGATCGTCCTGAGATACTATATATATATATAACATATTCCAGTTTATCATGTTTATCTGTGATCTCTTGTGTTATTTTTTTGTATCTAAAAGGCTACTTTTAATCCTACCGCGACCCACAACTTGAAGTCACTGACAACTAATTGGATTTGCAAAATTTAGTAACCAGCGTAGGCCTATATCAGTGTTTCAAGCAGTAAAGCATATCTTATCGACACTGGCCCAACAATGAAACTACATTGGGTGTAGGTCCAATGTTTCCTGGGAACCCCATCAGTTTTCGTGATGTAAAATGTGGATATAAGGGCCGCTACAAATACACAGAACGTTAAGCCAATGTTGTTATAATTTTAGCCCACTGTCTACTCTAATATTATACTACGTAACGCGTACATAACACATAATGGAGTGAACAAGTTGTTTTTGTGTGACATAATAGGCCTATAAGTGTAGTGTCATGCACGACTGACAGGCGATTGATGTGAAATGAAATGACGATGGCCCAACGTTAAGCCACCATAAAGCCAGTGTAAGTGTATGAAGTCAGCCCAGTGAGAGCTGGTCCAGAACAATATTGGTTTCAACGCTGGGCCAGCGTCCCAGACTGTGGACCAAAACGTAATCAATATTGGTTCATTATCTCCTGTTTGCTGGGAATTTAATAAGGACATATAACTGACTCCCCACAAAACCACACGTCCGGCTTTGAAACCACATTATATTGATGCACATTTAGTGAACAGCTCAGAAAAAACTGCTACTAAATGTGGACCAGTGTAGCTGGTAGCAATATCATACTACCATAATGGAGCTGGAAGTCTTTTACGTGCATCTTATAGTCCGATGGTGCATAGCTGTAATTGGAGTCGTTTCCAATCTTCTGGGATTAGTTGTCTTATTGCAGCCCGTGTTCAGGAAGAAGTCCACATTTGTGTACCTATCAGCTCTGGCTATAACAGACACTGCGGTGTTGGTCTGGCTGCCAATCCACATGACAATATGGAATGTAAAGCCTCCACTGATGGCCACAGCTCTACTGGTGTACCTGCAGCAATGCTCATCTTCCTTATTAGTAGCCGTCACTATAGACAGGTGCGTCGTTGTCTTCTACCCACTACATTCTCGTACACTGTGCACCAGGAGAAGAGCCCTAATAGTGATGCTGATTCTGTACATGTTGGTGCCATTACCACAACTCCTCGGATTATCATGTACTCACAACAAACAAACCATTCCAGATAGCTGCTATAAAATCCAAGCTCATATCTACGTGGGTATGTATGCATTCCTGCCCTTTCTCATACTACTCGTGGCAAACATAAGTATTATAGTGCGCCTCAGAAGGAGGAAACGTGAACTGGTGGATATGACTCATGACAACTCTGGTGCAGAAGGAGATACCAGAATGACCTCAGCCGAGAAAGACGACAAAAGGATTAATATCATGTTAATCTTTACCACAGTGGCGTTCTTTGTGTTTTTAACTCCCGGATCATTATTCCGGGTCATATATATACTCCCTTATGATAAACTATACGACAACAACACTGTCGAGATTCTCGTTGATATAGGTCTTGTCAATCATGCTATAAACATGTTCATTTATTGCGCGACAGGAAGGGGATTCAGGGAGGAAGGTTTTAAGGTGGTGAGGAGGTTATGGAATCGTATGAAGTACTGGACTAATATTACCAGAAGGCTTTCAGATGGTAGGCCTATTGTCAGCAGCCAGAATGGCAAACATTGCGTTATTACTCAAACCACACCCTTAAAAATCGGTGATCATTCTGATTCTCCTGGCGTGACTGACACCTCGTCCTCCGTGTGACAATACAACACAATATACCATGGCATACCGTTACTTTGGATATGAAAGGGTGTATCTACCACTTTACAAAGTTGTAGATACACCCTTTCATATCCAAAGTGACGATACGTGCTCAGTCAGAGATGGAGTGAACAGAACCCAACGTGAAAGTCAGAAGACGATTTGCCATTCAGGGTATCCAATAGGCAGGAGTATTCCTTCTTCCCTCGACAAGTTTAGCCATCGACTGTGATGACATACACTCTACCATTTGTGGTATTTTAAATCGTGAGGGTTTATATTTTGACGTCAGATTCCCAAGTCAAAAATAGCCCCACCACTGAAAATTACATACGAGACTAATAAACATGTTAAAGAAGGGGGAATGCCTTCTCGATTCTTTTTAAATTTTTAAAATGAATCAAATTAAAGCCTACTTTCACCTAAAATTTAGATACATTCTACTATCAACAAACGTCCTCTTGTGACACACCTTATGACAAAACAGTTTGGATAAAATTCAAGAGATTTTCTTTAAGTCATCCAAGCAGGTGAATGATATCTCCATGTATCCCGGTCAACACAAGACGTTGATCTGATTATTATTATTAATGCTGATCCAACGTTGTGGTAGCGTCGGAAATGATGGGCCAACATCGAGACAGTGTCACGTGCTTGCTGAATCAATTAAATTGGTGACAAAATACTTAGCTCTATGAGTGTGATACCCTACAACCCAGCAAACACGACCAAATATTGTTAACGTTGGCCCACAGTCTGTGACACTGGTCCATTAACCATTTAATGCTAGTCGCGACTATTTAACGTAACGTAATGTGTGCAGTATTATTACAGAAAGGTTGTGAAAAAATGAATTATTGTTAATATTTTTATATCTACCATTAGTTAATACTATGCATTTAATTGGTAATGATGTTTAAGTATGGTATATTTTATTAACATGGATTGTGTGAAGAAATAGTGTTGGGTTTTATCAAGATACTAATTTATTTTTATCACGTCAACATATATTTCCATGTAAATTTCATAAACGTCATTTACAGTTTACTTCTCGTGAAAACATGCTATGCTAATGTTGTATTACTGTATGGTGTGAACTGTGAATACATATGTTTATATGTATTTAAATGAACATTCTATGTCTAGCTAATAAACATCCCGTGTGTTTTACAAGTACTTATGGGTAATTGTCGATAGTTTTCATTGCAATAAAATTATGTTTGTAACAGACATTACCACACTCTTTAACCCTTGTGCTGCTGATATGCTTGTTTCTATTTAAAGCTGGAATTTTTAACGCCAGTCCAGCTTCAAATGACGAAAAATGAGTCTATTTATGTAAAATAGTCATCTGCAAAATAATTATTTGATTAACTGAGTATCAAACATACTATTTTATTGATTTTAGTGGCACATTATTTGGTCTCAAACTTGTTTGAAGCCGTATATAAACGGTTACAGCAGTACAAGGGTTGATGTACACGTTGCCCTCAGTTTGTCAACCGTTTCAGACCACTCATCACTGTTATTGGTATCGGGGACAGCGCGGGGATCGACTCTAGACTTCAGAATCTGACGTCTAAAGTCGATCCCGGCCGGCACTGTAAGAGTAAACATATTTATAATGGCCGTAGATAAAGTTTGTTAATTATTGGACGATCCAAATTTATTGTTTCGCATCCAGAGGAAGGGACAGTATGTGCCATCGTGCCCGTTCAATGGGGTAATCACAAGCTGTAATACTTGCAGCAGGAGAATATACTCAGCTTGCCAATATGAAATGCACGATGCAGCTAGAGGCAGTGCCACCAGTTAAAGACTTAGTAGTAGTACTAAAGTATTGCTTTACATCACTTTTCGGCACAAATGATAATTTTAGTGAAATTGTAATACGATAAAAAAACGTTTTAGTCAATTGATGAGATGAAGGATGTACAGATGATGATGTGAGGGTGGGGATGATAGGGCATGGTGGGTTACAGAGAGCGTTTCCTTCGCTCGCCCGATAAGGGATCCTGGGCTTGTCTAGGGGATTTACTCCAAGACATACCCAGACTGTCAGAGACTTGGTTTCGCCATGCAATTTATTGCTGAAGTAGTAGTAGTAAATCATTGCTTTACGTCACTTTTCGGCACAAAAGGTCTTTTAAGTGACATTGTAATACGATAGAAACGTTGTAGTCAATTGATGAGATGAATGATGTACAGATGATGATGTGAGGTTGGGGGTGATAGGGCATGGTGGGTTATTGAGAGCGTTTTCCTTCGCTCGCCCGATAAGGGGTTCTGGGCATGTCTAGGCGATCAACCCCCCAGAAATGCCCAGACGACCGGAGACTTGTGTTTCGCTGTGCAATTTAATGCTGAAACTCCGTGGCATTTCGCGCAGCTCCGCTATCCTCGGGTCGGGATAGTCTCCAGAATAACAATAGGAAGGAAAGCTCCCACTGGGTAACTCCATTCATCCCACGTGAAAGACCTAATGTCAAACACGCTATTGCCGGTTATTTAAGGCTACCACAGCCTACACCAGCGCCAGCACTGATGCGAGAGCTGCATTAGCACCGCAGTTGAGCGGAGGAACCAGGGTACGCCACTGGCAATCCGCCCGAAGATTATGGCCAGATACGAGGAGGCTGCAGTTTCCCTTGGATGATTGCTGTAGACTAGTGATTTCGTACCATGCCATACAGCAAGCAACTGACGGGACAGATCCCTAATGACCCTCCCCGGATGGGGGCAAAAAGTACTACTACTAGCAATCATCCTAGTACCTCAATTTATTGGTGAAACTCCGCAGCGTTTTGCACAGCTCCGCTACCCTCGGGTCGGATATTCCCAAAAGTAACAATAGCAAGGGTAACTCCATTCATCCCACATGGAAAACCTAATGTCAAGCATCTCATTGTCGGTTATTTATGGCTACCACGGCCTACACCAGTGTCTGCACTGATGCGGATATCACATTTAATGCATCCATGCGAATCAGCAACATTTTATTGTGTTTTTATAATACATATATCAAAAGATATCATTGTTTTTAATAGTTACAATTTTGGCGGCCATTTTGGATTTTTAGTATTTTTCTAGAGATTTGATGTCAAATTCAATACGTCCATTTGAATCAGCATGTCTCAATTAGTTAAACACACCATTTTTATTCATGTTTTTATATCACTGTATATGATATATATCAAAAGTATTTTAGATTTTCTAATGTACGACGGCTTCTCATATCTAAGGAGATATACATCGTTGGTCGACGACAATTATATTCAGAGCAGACATTAACTTTGAATCTGGCGGGAAAACTCAGAAACCACACTGAAGGAATTAACTAAATATATACGAATGGCGACCGACAACGGTAATAGTAATCTTTTAGAAATTATATTTGGTGTCGAAAAAATATAATAAATGTGTTTTCATCCGGCTACAATAACTAATTTATCGAAGGCCCGACACCAATGCCGATTAGAATGTCGCGCTCCAGAACTCGGGACACGCATGTTATAGATACTGTAGGATAGTAGCCACATAGATTTGTCTGAGGGGCAAAACTTGCGTCTCCACCCGCCCAACATATTACATTAATTATAGAGAAATACAGTACTGTCACCAAATTTTTATGTAAACCACGTGAAAATGTGATTTCAGAATCACACCAAAATCTAATCAGCATATGGCCAGGGTAAGTTGCTTCCTTGAAACAAATCGGTGAAGCAGTTTCAGCTCTTCAGAGTAACATGTGATTCGTCGGCCATCTTGAATTTTGTTGAAAACAAAAAAAAAAAAATGCTCCTGACTTTTTTTCTCAGGGCCACTGAGCATACACAAAAGATCAAATTTGAGCTGTATAACCATACTACCAAATTTTGATAATAGCCAAAATGAGCAAAACTGAAATATCAGCTAAAATCCTGAAAAGTAAAAAAAATAAAAGTTTTCATTATCATAATCACACAAAAAGATAATCAGCACACATCCAAGGTAGGGTTATTCCTTTGAACCAAACATGAAACAAATCCATGAAGCAGTTCAAGCTCTAGAGAGTGATATAGGATTTTGACGGCCATCTTGGATTTTTTTAAGAAGCTGAAAAAAACAAAAAAAATTACCGGGCAAATTCCATAGGGCAAAAATGCATACTGCAAATATTTAGAAATAATCCGATCAGGGGTGTATAGCTATATTACCAAATTTTGCTAATAGCTAAAATGAACAAAACTGAAATATCCGCTAAAATTCTGAAACGTAAGAAAAGCAAAGTTTTTATTATCGGAATCACACCAAAAACACATCAGTACATGTGCAGGGTAAGTTTTTTCGGTTAAACCAAACATAAAACAAATCCAGGAAGCGGTTCAAGCTCTAGAGAGCGACATAGGATTTTGACGACCATCTGGGATTTTGCTGAAGAAGCTGAAAAACGCAAGAAAGTTTATCGGGCATATTCCTTAGGGCCAATATGCATACTGCAAATATTTAGAAATACTCTGAGCAAGGGTGTATAGCTAATTAACAAGTTTTGATGATAATCAAAATGAACAAAACTGAAAAATCCGCTAAAATTCTGAAACGTAAAAATAAAAATAGTTTTTATTATCAGAATCACACCAAAAATTAATCAGCACATGTGCAGAGTAGGTTCTTTCCTTTAAACCAAACATGAAACAAATCCATAAAGCGGTTCAAGCTCCAGAGAGCGACATAGGATTTTGGCGGCCATCTTGGATTTTGTTGAAGAAGCTGAAAAACGCCGAAAAAAACTTACAGGGCAAATTTCCTAGGGCCAATATACATACTGCAAATATTTAGAAATAATTCGAGTAGGGTTGTATGGCTATATTACCAAATTTTTATGATGGCCAAAATGAGCAAAACAGAAATATCCGCTAAAATACTAAAATGTAAAAAAAATCAAAGTTTTTATTATCAGAATCACACCAAAAGCTTTTCAGCTCACGGCCAGACTAATGTCTCTCCTCTAAATCAAACATGGACCAAATCGATGAAGCGGTTCAAGCTCTAGCGGGCGCCATAGGATTTTGACGGCCATCTTGGATTTTGTTGAAGAAACTGAAAAACGCAAAAAAAAATTACCAGACAAATTCCCCAGTATGCATACTTCAAATATTTGGAAATAATTCGAGTAGGGGTTTACGAGTGACAGCAGAAACAAGTGGCGGCAGCGGCGGGCGGACTCAGCAAAAACATAAGTCTCCACCACCACATAGTGGATGGGGACTTAATAAATACCACGTTGTAAACATCAGTGCAGAGGACAGCATGAAAATAATACATTGATAGTTTTCAAAATATTTCAGAGCAACCGTGCGATTTATCACTCATGTTATAATATGCCCGGATAAATCTATAAGCATTGATTACATCATACCATGTTATGTTCGTATCCCAGTAAACACAAAATCTTTGTATAATATTTATACAACGCCGGCCCAACGTCTTCGACGTTGGTCCAACATTGTATAAATGTTATACGAAATGTTTTGTGTTCATTGGGACCATGTGATGTTTATGTCATGAGGCTATGATATTTTAGAACTAACCCACTGGTCAGCATCCGTGAATACTCATCATGTGACTATCAGTCTAATAGAGAGGTCGGGGAATCAACCATCCGGTTCAAGCAGGAAGAAGATCACCCAGCAAATACGAGACTATGGCTCAATGCTGGACCAATGTTGGGACAGCGTCTTAGACGGGGGACCAACATTGATCCAGCAGTGGGCCAGAGACTCGGAATGTGATGGGATATCTAACCCCTGTGCTGTTCCCAGCAAACACAAAACATTTGTATAAACTTTTTACAATGTTGGTCTGGACCAACGTCGAATACGTTGGACCGACGTTGTACAAATGTTACTCAAATGTTCTGTGTTAACTGGGCTAGGACGTTTACGTACGGTTTCAAGCAATTTCGGACAAATTAAAATGCCCATGAAATCCATAAAATAGATGCACAGTTGATCAAATAATTTAATTTTGCATTCCATTATTATTCATTCACATTAATACTCTTCCTCATTTGAACTTTAAAAAATAGAAATAGACCATTTAGTAACACAATGGGTAATACAGCTGATATAGGTATATCTATCACACCAAACCCATATGTGATACGAGTTAACATGGTAAAGGAACACAATTCCTCGGCGATATGCTATTACCAATTTCACATCTAACATGTCTAAAGATTTACGAATCTCTTAAAACAGACGATGTAGGAAATTAGAGAATGTTACAAGAATGTATCAGCTGTAGCATATATCAGATTAAGGATGTGTTATAACGTGAGAAATCTTTAAAAGCACAAGTTAACAGATTAATGGCTAATGGAAAAGGGCCATGGGTTGTTTTATACAAAAAATAAAGGGAAAATATTTGAACAGTTTGTTTTACTATATTAGGCTGCAGTATAAATTTTAGAACACATTCAGCACTTACCTCTGTAACAATTGTGCTTGTGTAGATTTCCTTACTATATTGCCACTTGTTACAGTGGGATATATTCCCATACACCACCGTTTCCTCATTTAGAGTGGAGTTATTTCCTATATTATGTTCATGATGGATGACACATTGATCATTTAGAGTGCGTGGATCACCAGCTGTGATGTTATGAGGAGTAGACAGGGTGGGTGATGCTGTAGAAGAAAGGGAATCACACCTAAACAAAAACATACATAATCAGAGATACATGTAGCCGGATGCGAATATCTACCGTGTTTGGATTGCGTAGAGACCACAGATGAACAATAAATTAAGTACACTAGTCTAAAGACACACTGATTCTAATCACCAGTGTAGTAAGATGCAGAATTGTTTGGAATATTTTTCATTCATTTCTAACGCAATTTCCAGCTTCAAATTGATGAAAAATAAGAGTATTTATGAAAAATATATATCTCCCAAATTGAATTATATTGGTTACCTGAGCATCTACCACAAAATATGTTACTCATTTTAGTTGTATTCTATGTAGTCTAAAATTAGCTTGAAAACACATAAATATACGGTTTTAGCAGCAAAAGCGTTAACTTATTCAAGTATTATCATGCTTATCGCTACACAGTCAAAACACACCTGCTCCTGTGGATATAAAACATAATATCAAGTGTTCTTTTGTTCAATTGCGAAGCAAAAACAATATGAGTTTTAGGTAGAAATACATTATTACCTCAAACATCACATTTTTTTAAACAGAATTCACTACCAAAATTGTCAAAGCTTTGACCATCAAATGAGAGACATTGATCAGACGTCGTTTGAATGCTAGTCCAACGTCTGCGATTCTGGCCAAATATTACAACAACATTGGGTCAACGTGTTTCTAGGTCTACGATACTCACCAGTAATCTGGTACTGCTGCTATGAACACAGGAATAAAGGTGCCCATGGACATGAACATCTCCTCCGCACACAGAACGGCCACAACAAATCCCTGAAAACGACCCATCTCCCCGATATGATGTGTGAAAACTTCGTCAAGATTCATCCTGAAATCACAAAATTAGGTACCAACCCTTTCAGTGCGGTGACCATCTTTATACGTCAGAATCTGACGTCTGTAGACGTCAGATTCTGACGTATAAGGACGGTCTCCGCACTGGAAGAAGAACCATATTTCTGATGGCCGTAGACCCATGACATAGGTATTCAAATGAATCGGAAAGATCATACTAAGACAGTTATGATGATATCAAAATAAAAAAAAACTTTGTCTCCATGGTTTATACAAACTATTTCGGCGATATAGGGGTTAAATATATGTAATTGCTACCTTACTCTATGGCATGTCTTTTTTAAGCATTTATTTCCCGATTGGAACAATACAAACTAGAGAAGGAGTTCCCAAACTCCGACGCCCGGCTTTAGTCTGTTTGAATGTTAGAGAAAAAAAATCAGCATAATATTTTATAAACATAATAGTGTATTGGTCTTCCTCATGGGCCAGAATCCTAAATGTCCAGGATATAATTAAGTAAAGAACCAAGGAGACAAGTTCAAATATATCTTCGACGTGTATTCCTTCCACCACCATCGCTGGTGCTGGCCAACATTCATTCAATACTTGCCGACGATGTAAATGAAATGAATCGGGCTTTAGGCCACCTTTGTGCACATATAGGCTAAACTGGGCCAGGAGAACCTCCTGAGGATGGTGAGATGATTGAGATGACACTGTCCTCCAGACACAGGATTCGAAATTCGAGCCCTGGCGGTCTGAGGCCGAGCACGCTACCTCTCGGTCACGGAGGCTCCCCACAATACTAACTTTCACACGTGGATGGGGAAGAAACAATTTTGTTTCTTTCAAACCGCCGAGACCGGGAACCGAACCCCGGACTCTGGCGTGAAAGGCAGCGGTGCTAACCACTACCCTAGGGCCCCCGCCCTGCCGACGATGTACCTCCTACAGAGGATGTAGCACACCTCTGAACATCTCGACACAGCACACTACAACTATGAAAACTCAATTTCAACAGAACACACAGACTCCGAACATTTCAACTCAGCACACCCCAACAACGAACAAACAAAATCAACAGAACACCCCAACACAGGCAACACAACTTTCAATCGCGCTAATTACTAACAATGTTAACATGGTTAATGTTAACAAAAGAGACTGTGAAAAAGTAGACAAAGAAGATTTAGATACTGTAGCTTAGGTATTGTTCTCTTAAATATCTGTGCATTAAAATCAAAATTAAAACAATACGAGTTAGAAGAATTCATACAAAACTAGAAAGAGTTGTTCGGAAACGAACACGAAAGCAGCCCTCCGTTATCGCTCGACCACTATTTTAAAATTGTGGTATGTGATGGCTATGTCATGGGTTATCCTTGTGTGAGACATTACATTTTGTTTTATATTCATGGTCCAGTCATTGTGCATTTCTTAAATTATTGAAATTGTTTGATCCCAACAGTTAATCAGGTCATTGGCTGACATAGCTGAACATATTTGCCAAACTAAAAGAAGATCTGATGGCAACTTTTTCCTGAAATGCGCTAACGAGCATTTCTTCGTTAGTGGCCATAGTAATTAAAGGGTTGATGAAATGGGGATCAAAACGTCACCAAAACAATTCCCCAATTGTATGTGATGGTTATGTGAAGTATGAGGAAACAGAAGTAGTTATTTTAGTAGCTATCTTGAAAATAAATAACTGCGGCGGCGGCGGCGGACCGTGTGGAATAAAGTAAGCAGCCCGCCTCGGCGAGGGCTGCTTAAATAAAAAACTATTTTTTTAACAGAAACAAAGCTGAACTGCCTGGATGATAAACAATTCCTGATTATGAAATAATCGTGAACAATCAAAAAGGTGCTAGGAAGTCATCTGGAGGAGTTGCACTACTGGTACATAAATCAAAAGGGGGATAGGCATACATCCTCGAACCATATACCTGTGTCTTTAACATATGTGTGTTGCAAAGTCCCTGAACATGTTGAACACATCATTGTTAAACACATGCTAAACCACTTAGACTGACATAATATCTTAAGAAATAAGCAACACGCAACTCTTGTGAGTCCCAGCTCACAATTACCATCCATGACTTGTTGGCATCGGTGGATGGGGGGGGGGGGGCAGGGGGATACGTGTCGACTTGGCGATATTGGATTTTTCCAAGGCATTCGACACGGTTCTGATGTCTAAACTTGGACATTGAGGGATTAAAGGTGACTGGATTTCTTGCTTTTTGATGGGGAGATCACAGAAAGTGCTCGTAGAGGGATTTGGTGATGGTGGTGACTCTAGGGTGCACTAAGGGTCAGTTCTTAGACTTTTTCTAATTTTCATAAATGATTTACAAAGCAAGTAAAATCTCATTGCCGCCTCTTTGTGGACGATTGCTTGCTCTATCGTGGAATTTCATGCTTGCAAGATTTAATAGCCCTTCAACAGGACTTGACCAGCCTCGAGGGCTGGTCAAACACCTGCGGGTCTACATTTCAATGCCAATAAATGCTACAAGTAACATTATGTCCACCGTTAAGGGCTCAATGACCCATACTTTTATCAGCTTAATGATCATGTTTTATCCTCTGTCAAAACCAGATCTTATCTTGGGGTGCTTTTGTCAGATGACTTGTTTTTCTCGGCCCATGTTGGTAAAGTAAGCCAAAAGGCTAGTAGTAACTTAGGTTTCATCAGTAGGAACCTCAAAGGCCCAGAGAGACTTAAGGAGCTGGCCTACATAAACCTCGTAAGACCTAGCCTTGACTATGCATCAAGTGTATGGGACCCACACCAGACTAGACATTGATAAGCTGGAGAAGATCCAATGTCGCGCTGCCCGTTTCGTAAAGGGTTATTCTCGCTACAAAAGAGCGATACCGACATCATAACATCAGGAGATCTAATCAACATCCTAAAGTGGGGTTCTCTTGCCAACATACAAAAGATGAGTAGACTGTGCATGCTAGATAAGGCGGTGAATGGTGAGGTGGCCCTACTTACTCACATCCTACAGACGGCTGACCACAGAGTTCGCGATATTGCTCACAAATACAAACATTTGCCAGCTAAAAAATCAGCCCTCGCCAACTCATTTTACAACAGAACAGTGAGGGACTGGAACATTTTTTAAAATGGAAGTAAAGTTAGCACCTTCACCTGCAGCATTTAAAGCCAGACTGCTGCAATCTTTATAATCTGCGCTGCGCTTGCCAACCCCCTCCCCCCGTGACCCGATAGCACAATAGTGCGTACTGCCACGTAACATACAGATCAATCGAAAAATTTATGAAACGTCTTGATAACGAAATTAACGAAACAATTTGAATCATTTTCAAATTCACAAAACAATTAACCTGTTACACTTGGTCTCGTTTATATTCCCCCAAGTTTTTTATTTGATTGAAAACACTATTGTTGAACTGACATCAGAAAATGAAAACACACATGTCTGCTTGTTAGGAGATTTCAACGCTAGAACCGGACACTTATCAAATCTCGTACACCCAACTGAAAACGATGACGATGTGACTAATTTTGTAAATATATGTGAAGATAAGGTATACCATGTAGCCTAAATAGTCATGCCCATGTAACTGGAAGGGGTAACTCGGACAACATTGTAAATAATACAGGGAGAAGACCGATTGATTCATGTTGTAGCCTAGATATGCGTATAATGAATGGTTGAATTGGAAAATATTTTAACGTCTGTAACAAAACAATTAAAAATGGAAGTACGGTCGATTATATTATAACTCCAAGCTGTATAGAATCAATTTTAGATTTTGAAAATTAATACAAGATTTCAACCCGCTGATCAGTGATGTTCTCTGTCCTGTCCATGCAGATTTTAAAGTTCTTCAATCGCATCAGGATCAACATGTTAACTTAGGGAATACAACCACAAAAACAGAAAAATTCTTATGGGCCCTAGGGTAGTGGTTAGCACCGCTGCCTTTCACGCTAGAGTTCGGGGTTCGGTTCCCGGTTTCGGCGGTTTGAAAGAAACAAAAATGTTTCTTCCCCATCCAGGACTAAAACTCAGTATTGTGGGGAACCTCCGTGACCGAGAGGTAGCGTGCTCGGCCTCAGACCGCCAGGGCTCGAATTTCGAATCCTGTGTCTGGAGGACAGTGTCATCTCATTCATCTCACCATCCTCAGGAGGTTCTCCTGGCCAAGTTTAGCCTATATGTGACCCATCTGCAAAAATGAGTCGCATGTCGGCTCCGTACAAGTTCAGAAAATGGGCAATATGCATGATATGGGCTAATAATAGCGAATTTTGTTTTTGTTTGTCAAATTTTGATGCTAGAATTATCATTTTAAGGACAGAAATGGGTTTTACGCCCCAATATTAGTCAGAAATGACATATCACATGATTGTGATTATCAGACTTTCTTGTTAATTTGTTTTCAAAATGCCGCTGGCAGCCATCTTGGAATTTACCTATTTTTGAAAAACGCTTGAAGTTAACCAAAGTCCACTCGGCAAATACACTGAAAGTAGACATCCTGGGCTATAAAAATCAATCCTTAAAAACTATATATACAAAATTTCCAAGTTTAGCCGAAAAATCCGGTTTGTCGATAAGGAACTTTTTTTCTATGCTATAAATAGCTTTCAAGCAAATTTTTGCCATGACTTTAAAGCAAATTTTCTCCATTTTTATTTTTTTAAATATTGACCTATTCGCGTCACTAAAATGATCACAACTGAGCTCCGGATCAACATAATTTCATGTTCTTGGTGTCATATGAAAGCTCCACTTAGCGGCTATCCAATGGTACTATAAACTCCATATTTTATTGTTCCGACATGCCACTCGTTATGTACAGATGGGTCACATATGTGCACAAAGGTGGCCTAAAGCCCGATTCATTTCATTTCTTTTGGAATTCTGATCAATCCGAATTATTTAATGAACACCTATGTACAACGGATGTCTTACACATTGAAAGAAAATTCAATGAAGCTGAGTCAACTCCGCAGAGCGTGTCACTAGAGTTAATCAATGGTATTGTAGGCGACTTGTGCCAGGTGTTGGAAAGATCAGGTTCTGATTGTGGTCAAAACCAATCAAGGTGACTGACGGTAAACCAAGGAAAAGAAACCTCCCACATAAACTGTGGTATAATACCGATTGTGAGGATGCACGACATACTATGATTAAGTGTAAAAACAAATATAGAAAACTTGAAAATTCTGAAAACTTAAACCTCAGGCCACTGGTTTTTATTTATCTGTTTTAGATCAGAAAAAATCTAGAATCTAATGAGGGAGGGCGGTAAAAAAAACATTTAAGAAAAAAAACATTCCACATATTTTCGGAAAAGTTAATGAGGGAGACTAAATGAAAAAAACATTGGACAAATTTCTGAAAAAGTTAATGAGGGCGACGAAATAAAAAAAAATTGACCTATTTTAAATATAGTTAATGAGGGCGACGAAAAAAACAAGCAAAAAAAAACATAGCTGGAAGAAAGTTTTCTTGTTTCCTGAAATGAACTTATATACCAAAATTAAATGTTTTTTTTCGAAAATCGGCAACAATTCAATGCGCGTGTTTTTTCTGCCCAGCGCGGGCAGAAAAAACACATGTTTTTTTTGGTAATGCGCGGCCTAAATCTAATGCGCGCGCTCATCTGAAAAAGAAAAAAAACATAGTGGCCTTTTAGAAATTCACGCAAACAATACAAGGCAGCGACAAACAAACCATTTACGAAATATAAGAAAGACTTGATAACAAAACTGCGTAAACTTCAGACAGAAAAGCCTAAGGAATATTGGAAATGATCCAAGGAAAACCAAATTCAAAAGTCATTGAACATATTTCTATTGAAACATTCCAGGAACATTTTACTAAATTAACATCAGGTAATAAAATCAATCCAAACACAGATGCTAGCAAAGCAGATGACTCACTTAGGTTTGATTCTGACCCTTTGCTTAACCTTTCACTGCTCAAAAAATTGGAAAAAGTAATCAAAATACTGAAACAAAATAAAACTTCCGGACATGATACAGTGACGAATGAATTTTTAAAACACTCGACTGACCAATACATACAAGACTGTTTAAAACGTTGTACTGGCTTCTGCTCAAGTACCTGACGATTGGTGCCTTGGTAGCATAAAACATTTTTATAAAAATAAAGGTAATGAAGGTGATACTAGCAACTATAGAGGAATAACTAAACTCAGCTGCTTAGGGAAATTATTCACTAGCTGTAATAACAAAAGATTTACATGTTTTGTCGAAGATAAGAAAACTGTTGGAGCTAGTTTCAAAGCTGATTATTCCACTGTCGACCACATTTTTGTTCTTAAATATTTAGCAGATTTATATCTGAATAAGCGCAAACGTCTTTAATTGTTGTTATGATGATTATCAGAAAGCGTTCGACACTGTTAATAGATCAAAATTATTGACTAAACTATTATCAATCGGAATGACAAGAGTAAGTAAGTAAGTATAATGTCTTCTTTACTTCACTTTTCGGCCAGTATGGCCATTTAAGTGAAAATTCTAAGTATTACAATATCCTATATTGTATAATAAAAGTGGTAAAGAGAAGATCAAACTAATAACTGCATGTTCGTACTAGAATATTCATTTTAAAAGGCTTGATATGATAATATGATGATGCTTCTGTCACCTATATGTAACGAGTTTGATGACATGTTGTAGCGCCTGCACTACAACACAGTTTAATGAGTATAAAAATGTCACCATAAATAATGTAAAATATGAAGTGATTATAAAATGAACGACTTATCAAGTCACTATATCTGCATGATTGTGTAAAAACTACAAGTCTAAGTCTAATAATTAAAACATATAATATAGGCTACATTCCCGAAGGAACTAAATAATAAAACCTACAGGGGTGTCCCTAGATAGCTCAAATAGGGAATTAAATGCAAAATACTTCCTTCTGATGTGCGCATATTTCGCACAACTGAGAATGACATGTCTTACAGTGAGACGAGTATTGCAGCACATAAATCGCAATTCTCCTCCCAATAAATACCCGTTTGTGGTGGGATAGTCCCCAGAGTAACAATAGGAAGGATAACTCCCTTCGGGTAACTCCCTTCATCCCACGTGGGAGACCTGATGTCAAACACGCTATTGCCGGTTATTTAAGGCTACCAGAGCCTACACCAGCGCCAGCACTGATGCGAGAGCTGCATTAGCACCGTAGTTGAGCGGAGGAGCCATGGTACGCCACTGGCAAACCGCCCGAAGATTATGGCCAGATACGAGGAGGCTGAAGCTTCCCTTGGATGATTGCTGTAGACTAGTGCTTCCGTACCATGCCATACAGCATGCAACTGACGGAAGAGATCTCTAATGACCCTCCCCGGATGGGGGCGAAAAGTACTACTACTAGCAATCATCCCAGTACCCCTGCTACCATGCAATGACATAAAATAACCTATTTTAGCCTTCTCAATGATAATAATTTATATACGTGCTTATCACAGCGATGCGATTAAACTTGACGAAATTTTACAATGTCATTATCTTTTTTTTAAGTTAACAAAAACACAGTAAGCTATAAATGATTCTATCGGCTTAAATATGTTCACGTCTGTTTAATGAAAATATATCTACCTTAATAGTGTCAACAGGTTGAGTGTGGCATAACACTTGGCTTCTTTTCAGTGTGTTTATCCCTAGTGATAGGTATGGTGCCTCCCCTGTATTTAGTACATGGTTATGTTTCAATGGAGTCTACCTTTTCACTGACTAAAACTATTCATCAATCTATTTATATGAATTGCTCACTGAGGCATGATTAGGCATATAAATGTTATAGAGGAGGTCTAACTGTGCACATGCTTCACTGAGCAACAAACTGATTAGAATTAGAGAAATAGGTCGGGCTCTGATTTTGTTTTATCCTTGAACAGGGGTAGTATAGGGAGTGGGCGCTAGAGCGTAAGTAAGTAAGTAAAATATTTTCTTTACTTCACTTTTCGGCCAGTATGGCCATTTAAGTGAAAATTCCAGGTATTACAATATCCCATATTGTATAGTTTAAGTAGTAAAGGAAAGACAAAGCCAATAAAAGCATGATCGTACTAAAATATTAAGTTTAAAGTGTTTGATATGATAAGATGACGATGCTCCTGGCACCTATATGTATCGAGTCTGATAATATGTTGAAGCGCCTGCACTACAACACAGTTTAATGGGTATAAAAATATCAGTATAAATAATGTAAAATATGAAGTGATTATAAAATGAACGACTTTTCAAGTCACTATATCTCCATGAAATTGGAGTGATTGTGTAAAAACTACAAGTCTAAGTCAAAACAGTGTCATTGTCGAAACAAATATATAATATATACTATAATACTATATACTATAATCAAAAAAAGTAAACCTATTTAGACATAAATATGAATGACATAAACAATGAACAGGAAAAACCATTAAGTAAGTAAGTAAATGTCTTCTTTACTTCACGTTTCTGCCAGTATGGCCAGAGAAATCATTAAATCACAAAAAAATTCAAAAATTAAAGACTTACAGTGCCCCCACAGTTGGTAATAAGGTCTGTGATATTGGAGGACATCACAGAGCGATCACGAACCGTGAGGACACCGTAAGTCACCACAGGCTAATTGTACGGCAATGGCTTCTCTATGACATGCTGCATTATCCGCCAGGATGCCACAGAGAAACCATTAAAACAATGAAATGAAAAACTAATTATATGACAATGGTTTCTTTCGGACATCCCGTCCAACACCAGGATGCCAAAGAGAAACCATTTACAAAAACGAATACATACAATAGAAATACTTAAGACAGTCCCGTATACTAATAGAACGTTAGACACACATCCACATACCGATTCAGATCACATTGAACATCACAAACCAATGACTATGCTCTGTATTCACCGCCAAACCGATTTAATATAGATTGAAAAGTAATGCAAAATACTCTAGACCCATATGTAATAACGTGAGAAAAACACAATATTAATAAAACGTTTGGGTGTGCTTGGCCTTCTATGAAGTTGCCCAGGGGGGACCACGCGGAGGTGACACCCATCCCCCCCGCGCTAGAGCGTGAGAGTGAAAATACACTAGTAGAGAAAGGGACGTGGCACTTTGTTAGAGCACGCTGAACCCCGCTGATTCTGCGTGGGTTTTTCTGAGTAGTAGTAGTAGAAAATTATTGGTCTTTTAAGTGACATTGTAATACGAGAAAAACGCTGTAGTCAATTGATGAGATGAATGATGTACAGATGATGATGTGAGGGTGGGGGTGATAGGGCATGGTGGGTTATTGAGAGCTCTTTTCTTCGCTCGCCCGATAAGGGGTTCTGTATAGGTCTAGGGGATCTACCCCCAGACATGCCCAGACGGCCGGAGACTTGGGTTTCACTGTGCAATTTAATGCTGGGGTTTTTCAGAGAAATATATTTGCTTGTAAATATAAATATATGTGACTAGTCAATCATGTTGATGTTAAGGTTGAAACCAGTGTATCGACGTTAATTTCGTGCAGGGTTACGCTCTGCGCGCTCCTTCACACAATCGCTGTTCACCTTCGCGCCATAGTGCCTGTGCTTGTTCGACCTCCGTCTAGTTAGATAGCATTGTAGCCGTAAACGAATGTTTTATTTTCCGTCACGAAAGTTAGGTTATGAGGGCTATGTAATGGCTTCTAAAAGCACATGCTTTGAAAATTTGTTCCACTACGGCATGTAGTTCACATCAGATTATTTATAATATTAACGTAAATTATTGCATAGTAAATGGTCCTAAGCTCAAACACTATGTTTTAAAAAACAAATAAGTTTAATAATGTGAATACAACAAAATGTGGTAATTTAAATTTATATATTTTACAATCATACAACAGACAGATTAGTATTCTTGAGATTTTCACCTTTCCGTTGATACAAAATATCTAAATATATAATAAATAAATAAATAAATATGTAATTCATGCACACGAAGCATAATTTCTGAATTTGGCTTCCTATTGCAGGAGCATGTATAATCCTGTGGGAATTCAGTGGTTATAAGAAGAGGACTGAAGTCCTATATCATCCCCCGCCATAAATTAGGTTGGACTTTTTGCGGTCACAAATATTTAAAAAGTTGATTTGTGGGAAATGTGATAGTAAAATTTGAATCATTACTTTCCTTAAGTTTTGTAGTTTTTGCGCCCACAAACAATTTTAGAGTTGACCTCTGGCGGCCATTTCGAAATTTGGTAGGATCTTTAAAAAATCACTTGCACTACAATATTACTAAAAGTAAATTTGTCTGATATGGATGTACTTATTGAGGTTGTGATGATAAAAATGAATAATTATTTTTAGTGCAACGCACAACACGTGTTCCCCCATGACAAAATGAGTCGTATGTGGCACTCATAAAAAGTTGTACCAAAGTACTATCGCTATTGTGTGAACAGTTCTGATCAAATTGGTACAAAAATGAATATATAATCTGGCAGTCAACTGTGGATTTTTTGTGCAATCTTGTTTAGGCTGATTATTATTTTCATGTTGATTATGCATCTCAAGTATACCGAAGGATTTCTACGCGGATTTGGAATTTTTATCTATTAGGAGCGTTTTAAATCGTGAAATTCAAAATGCCCGCCATGAAATCACTAAAATTATTAATTGAGATAGAGACGAGATCATCTGTTTTCGAAACAGATGATAGTAGTTTTTACACCATTATCATGCACGGAATTGTGGTATAAAATGCTAAATTGTAATATGTCGGGAAAAAGAGTTATATTCCTAAGTGTTATATTATTATTATATTATATTCTAAGTGTTATATTCCAAATGTACAAGTCGCTAAATTTTGTGTAGCATTTAATGGGGTGCTTTCTAATGATTTTTTAATGTATGACAGAAGTACGACAAGGTGAAAATTTATCTCCACTCCTGTTTTCTATATTTTTAAATGAATTAAACACATTTATTGAACCCGCGTCTAAAGGTTTGAGTCTTATTGAAGGTATTGTTTCTAACATAGACAATCGTCTATCAACAGTTTTAAAGCTGCACATTTTGTTATATGCAGATGATAATGTGCTACCTGCTGAGACACCAAATGATCTACAAAATTGTATCAGAATTATGGAAGATTATTATAATACCTGGGGGCTAAAGATAAACAGCTCCAAAACAAAAATAACAATTTTTTCTCAAGGTGAAGTGAGAAACCTACCCGATTTTATCCTTAATATAAGGAAACTAGACATTGTATGTAGTTATAAATATTTAGGTGTCCATTTCAATTACAATGGCAAATTTACTGTGACAAAAAATATATCTTAAGGATCTCGTGTCATGTTTTCGTTACTAAGGAAATGCAAAAAGTTGCAACTCCCTGTTGATATTCAGCTCCAACTATTTGATGTATTAGTTAAGTCAGTTTTGCTCTATTGGCTGTGAAGTTTGGACACCAGAAGGTACTGAGGTGGTGGAAAAATTGCATCCTAGGTTTTGTAAACATATACTTTCACATAACAAGTCTACATGCTCAAATATGGTGTATGGCGAATTAGGAACAACACCTATGTTATTCCATGCTCAACGTAGAATGATAATGTTCTGAACCGATGCGGCCGTCAGTAAGTAAGTAAGTAAAATGCTTTACTTCACTTTTCGGCCAGTATGGCCATTTAAGTGAAAATTCCAGGTATTACAATATCCCATATTGTATAGTTAAAGTAGTAAAGGAAAGACAAAGCCAATAAAAGCATGATCGTACTAAAATATTCAGTTTAAAATGTTTGATATGATAAGATGACGGTGCTCCTGGCACCTATATGTAACGAGTCTGATGACATGTCGTAGCGCCTGCACTATAACACAGTTTAATGAGTATAAAAATATCAGTATAAATAATGTAAAATATGAAGTTATTATAAAATGAACGACTTATCAAGTCACTATATCTCCATGAAATTGGAGTGATTGTGTAAAAAGTCTGTGTTTAATAATTAAAACATGTAATATAGGTTACATTCCCGAAGGAACTGAATAATAAAACCAGCAGGGGTGTCCCTGAATAGCTCAAATAAGGAATTAAATGCAAAATACTTCCTTCTGATGTGCGCATATTTCGCACAACTGAGAAGGACATGTCTTACAGTGAGACGAGTATTGCAGCACATAGGTCGCAATTCTCCTCTCAATAAATAGCCGTTTGTGAAATAGGCATGGCCAATTCTGGCCCTGCATAAGACAACGTCATCTCTTCGGCGTTCCATTGGTGTAAAAGATCGCTTAATGATTGGTTGTACCTCGAACAATTTGCTGGTGACATTGATGTTCCATTCACCTTGCAAAATGTCATCAAGGTAGACCGAGATGTTATACTTGAAATCAGTATATGGTATATAATAAAACTGTTTTGTCTTATCCAGGGCAGCCTTGGCCAAAACATCAGCCCGTTCATTACCCTGTATTCCAATATGGCTGGGTACCCAGCAAAAAATAATGTCCTTGTGCCCAGACAAGTAGTGACACATATGCAAAATATTGGAAACAACTGGGTTGTTGAGTTTTTGACTCTTAAGAGCCTGCAATGAAGATAGTGAGTCTGTGATGATCATGAACTCCTCGTCATTACTATCCCATATGTATTCGATGGCAGCTTCAATAGCTAACAGCTCTGCTGTGCAAATTGAAGCCTCATCGTTAATGCGGCAGCTAAATTCATGATCATCACAGACAAAGGACATAGCTGTCCTCTTGTCTTCCTTTGATCCGTCAGTATACACCTTCCGGTGCCTCGGAAATCTACAAAATAACTCGAGCAACATGCTCTGAAAGACAAGGGGACAGGTGTCTCCTTTCCTGAGATCTGAGAGGTTAAAAAGTATATTAGGCTGTTGGAGAAGCCAGGGTGGACATTCTCGTGGGCGCACAACGCTAATTGCGTCGAGCTCCACCTCCATGTCCTCCAGATGGGGTTGAAGCCTTATACCCAAAGTAGGTATAGTCCCTGGCTTGTTGTTAAACAGTCTCTTGTACTCTGGGTTGACAACACACGAGTATGCCGGGTTCTCAGGATTTGCTTTCATCTTCATATAGTATTGCAGGCTCAGCTTCAACCGGCGAGTCTCTAAAGAGGGCTCACCGGTCTCCACCTGAAGACTTTCGATTGGTGATGTTCGAAATGCCCCTGAGCATAATCTCAAACCTTGGTTCGCGATTGGATCAAGTACTGCTAAGTACGATCGTCTCGCTGAACCATAAACAATACAACCATAATCCAGTTTGGATCTGATGTGAGACCGGTAAATCCTCAGTAAGGTTGTCCGGTCACCACCCCAATCCTTGCTGGATATAACTCGTAGTAATTGTAATGCTTTCCTACACTTATCTTTCATATATTTGATGTGTGGAATAAAACTGAGCTTCTTGTCGAAAAACAGACCAAGAAATTTGACCTGCTCTTCAACAGGAAGCTGTTGTCCATATAGTTTGAGATTAGGCTCAGGCTGTAAGCCATTTTTTTTGCAAAAATGT
The DNA here is from genome assembly GCA_964017125.1 of Flabesymbios commensalis. Classification (NCBI taxonomy): domain Eukaryota; kingdom Metazoa; phylum Annelida; class Polychaeta; order Terebellida; family Flabelligeridae; genus Flabesymbios; species Flabesymbios commensalis. The sequence goes on from OZ024915.1 coordinate 26,904,145, forward strand.
ACACATAAAGTTTTTGTGGGAGAAAATTTAAAGCCGTTCTCATCCGCACAAGTCACCAACTTATCGAGGCAACCTTGCAGGCGCCGCTCAATTATTGCCATATTGCTTGACTGGCAGTAGTAGTAGTAGTAAATCTTTGCTTTACGTCACTTTTCGGCACAAAAGGTCTTTTAAGTAAGTAAGTAAAATATTTGCTTTACTTCACTTTTCGGCCAGTATGGCCATTTAAGTGAAAATTCCAGGTATTACAATATCCCATATTGTATAGTTAAAGTAGTGAAGGAAAGACAAAGCTAATAAAAGCATGTTCGTACTAAAATATTCAGTTTAAAGTGTTTGATATGATAAGATGACGATGCTCCTGGCACCTATATGTATCGAGTCTGATAACATGTTGAAGCGCCTGCACTACAACACAGTTTAATGGGTATAAAAATATCAGTATAAATAATGTAAAATATGAAGTGATTATAAAATGAACGACTTTTCAAGTCACTATATCTCCATGAAATTGGAGTGATTGTGTAAAAAGTCTATGTTTAATAATTAAAACATGTAATATAGGTTACATTCCCGAAGGAACTGAATAATAAAACCAGCAGGGGTGTCCCTGAATAGCTCAAATAAGGAATTAAATGCAAAACATTTCCTTCTGATGTGCGCATATTTCGCACAACTGAGAAGGACATGTTTTACAGTGAGACGAGTATTGCAGCACATAGGTCGCAATTCTCCTCTCAATAAATAGCCGTTTGTGAAATAAGCATGGCCAATTCTGGCCCTGCATAAGACAACGTCATCTCTTCGGCGTTCCATTGGTGTAAAAGATCGCTTAATGATTGGTTGTACCTCGAACAATTTGCTGGTGACATTGATGTTCCATTCACCTTGCAAAATGTCATCAAGGTAGACAGAGATGTTATACTTGAAATCTGTATATGGTATATAATAAAACTGTTTTGTCTTATCCAGGGCAGCCTTGGCCAAAACATCAGCCCGTTCATTACCCTGTATTCCAATATGGCTGGGTACCCAGCAGAAAACAATGTCTTTGTGCCCAGACAAGTAGTGACACATATGCAAAATATTGGAAACAATTGGGTTGTTGAGTTTTTGACTCTTAAGAGCCTGCAATGAAGATAGCGAGTCTGTGATGATCATGAACTCCTCGTCACTACTATCCCAGATGTATTCGATGGCAGCTTCAATAGCTAACATCTCCGCTGTGCAAATTGAAGCCTCATCGTTAATGCGGCAGCTAAATTCATGATCATCACAGACAAAGGACATAGCTGTCCTCTTGTCTTCCTTTGATCCGTCAGTATACACCTTCCGGTGCCTCGGAAATCTACAAAATAACTCAAGCAACATGCTCTGGAAGACAAGGGGACAGGTGTCTCCTTTCCTGAGATCTGAGAGGTTAAAAAGTATATTAGGCTGCTGGAGAAGCCAGGGTGGACATTCTGGTGGGCGCACAACGCTAATTGCGTCGAGCTCCACCTCCATGTCCTCCAGATGGGGTTGAAGCCTTATACCCAAAGTAGGTATAGTCCCTGGCTTGTTATTAAACAGTCTCTTGTACTCTGGGTTGACAACACACGAGTATGCCGGGTTCTCAGGATTTGCTTTCATCTTCATATAGTATTGCAGGCTCAGCTTCAACCGGCGAGTCTCTAAAGAGGGCTCACCGGTCTCCACCTGAAGACTTTCGATTGGTGATGTTCGAAATGCCCCTGAGCATAATCTCAAACCTTGGTTCGCGATTGGATCAAGTACTGCTAAGTACGATCGTCTCGCTGAACCATAAACAATACAACCATAATCCAGTTTGGATCTGATGTGAGACCGGTAAATCCTCAGTAAGGTTGTCCGGTCACCACCCCAATCCTTGCTGGATATAACTCGTAGTAATTGTAATGCTTTCCTACACTTATCTTTCATATATTTGATGTGTGGAATAAAACTGAGCTTCTTGTCGAAAAACAGACCAAGAAATTTGACCTGCTCTTCAACAGGAAGCTGTTGTCCATATAGTTTGAGATCGGGCTCAGGCTGTAAGCCATTTTTTTTACAAAAATGTACACATAAAGTTTTTGTGGGAGAAAATTTAAAGCCGTTCTCATCCGCACAAGTCACCAACTTATCGAGGCAACCTTGCAGGCGCCGCTCAATTATTGCCATATTGCTTGACTGGCAGTAAACAGCCAGATCATCAACGTATAATGATTTTTCTATATCGTCTGGTAAAGCATCAATTATACTGTTTATTTTAACGGTAAATAGAGTTGGTGAAAGGATACTACCTTGTGGGACACCCTCCTCCTGTGGATTTAGTGAAGAGTGGGTGTTGTCTAAGCGGACTTTAAATTTTCTCCCCTTTAAAAAATTATTAATGAATAAGGGTAATCTACCCTTCAGGCCCATTTCATGGAGATCTTTCATGATACCACCCTTCCATGTGGTATCATAGGCCTTTTCTAAATCAAAAAATACTCCAACTGTATGTTGATTTTTAACAAAACCTTGACGTCTCAAGTCTGACCAAATGGTCTGTGGTGCTTTTCACTTTTTGAAAACCACATTGATATTTAGTTATTATGTTATTGTCTTGTAAAAACCATGTGAGACGATGATTGATCATGCGCTCCATGATTTTGCAAAGACAACTTGTCAATGCTATTGGCCTATAATTATTAGGATCTGTTCGATCTTTTCCAGGTTTAGGGATCGGGATCACTGTTGCTTCTCTCCATCCATCTGGGAAATCCTGAGATTGCCACAGATCATTCAAGAGTAGAAGCAACAGATCAAGTGATACATCAGGCAAATGTTTCAGAAACTGGTAGTGAATTTCATCAGGGCCAGTTGCCGAATCAGTTGCCTGAGCGATAGATTTAATTAGTTCTAGTTTAGAGAAATCAACATTGTACTTTTCGTCATTATCTGACTCAAAGTCCAATGTGTTCTCCTTCTCCTTGTCCCTAATCTTTCGAAATTTTTCCTGATAATGATCTGGCGATGATTTAGCAGCGAAGGATGTCGCCAGCGTTTCTGCAATATCCGTTTTATTGGTTATTGTGTCAGAATCAGTGACAAGGTACTTGATGGTTTTATCTTTCCTCTTGCCACTGATTCTGCGCAGCATTTGCCAAGTATGTTTTGCCGATGTATTATTATTTAGTGTGGAGACATATGCTCTCCAAGATTGCCGCTTGGCTTCACTGATTGTGCGGCGAGCCTTAGCGTAATCTTTCTTATATCCGTCAAGGTTCTGTCTAGTTGGATGTTTTTTGAATTTTTGCAAGGATTTTTTCCTTTTGTCTATTGCCTTTCGGCAACCTTCGTCAAACCAGGGTTTGTCGAGTTTTTTGGGAACTGTCGAGGTTTTGGGTATGCTTTTATCTGCTATATTGTGTAACTTGGCTGTAAAAAGGGCTATAGGGTCATCAACCCCCTCTTCATTCTCAAATTGAGAGATTGTGAGGCTCTCCCCACAAGACTGTTGGAAGGCCTCCCAATCTGCTCTGTGCAGCCTCCAATGCTGCACTCTTTCTTCAACAAGAGAGTTGTTGCTCTCTATAAATATAGGATAATGATCACTGCTGCAGAGATCCTCGTTGACCCTCCAAGTGTAATCCAAATATAAATCGGGATCACACAAGGATAGGTCAATGGCTGTTGCAGATCCTGAAGCAGGGTGCAAATAGGTGGTAGTATCATCATTAAAAATGCAGAGATTTTCCTCTGAGAGGATGTCTTCTATTATTCTGCCCCGTGGGTTGATGTCCCTACAGCCCCACATTGTGTGGTGCCCGTTAAAATCGCCCAGTAGCATGAAGGGTTTGGGCAATTGTTTTACCAGCTGCCTCAATTCCACAACATCTACTGAGCGGTTTGGCGGTAAATAAACAGAGCATATCGTCATTGGTCTGTGACAGTTTATGTTAACCGCCACAGCCTGTAAATTAGTTTTTAATGTTATATGTTGATGTGGTGTTCCGTCCTTCACAAGGATAGAGACACCCCAGCAGGCCCTTTCATTATTGGCAGGGCCAAAACAATTGACCATTGTATAGTTTTTGAAACTTATGTTAGTGTTAGGTTTTAAGTTAGTCTCCTGCAGGCACACAGCTGTTGGGCTGTGGTCCTGCAGAAGAATAGCCAGGTCATTGTAATTTGACCTTAACCATCGACAGTTCCATTGTATTATTTTGTGGGCCATTTATGGTTGTTTCTTTTTCCCTGGATTCAACTGTGCATGGATTGCAGCGGCAGTAGGCGCAAGCTTAAGGCTTACCCCATCATCGCTGCCGTCCTCATCATCTGCAGGCTCTACTACTTCCATAGCTTGGAATTGGTTGTAAGTGGAGACTGGGTTTTTCATTGCCTTTGTTAGCCTATCTGGTGGTTTTGGCTTGGGTTTTATTTTAGGCTTTTGTTTCTCTGAGCTCTTTGAATCATCTTTTGATTTATTAGTAACTGTTTCAGATTTTTGAGTGCTTAGTCTACTTGCTTTTGTTTTATCAGCAGAGCCAGATTGTTTTGTGTTTGCTGCTGATGTGTTTGCATGTTTTTTGGCAGTGGAGGTATCTTTGCTTGTATTAGGTTCCGATGAAGAGGATGCAGGTGTTGCGGAAACATTTGTTGCACCAGTTGCAGATCTGATCTCTACTGCATCAGTCTGGCAACCAACCGACACAACCTGCTTCGCGACAACACTAGCAAATGATGGTTGTTTGCTAACCCCTTCAACAATTTTACGAGCTTCTGGGAAAGAGATCTTCCGTTCCGTTCGGATACGTTGGATCTCTTTCTCCGTTTTCCATCGGGGGCAATCTCTGGAATAGGCTGTGTGGTTCCCGCCACAGTTGGCACATTTTATTGGATAGGTGCAAGAGGAGTCAGGATAGTAAGTAAGTAAAATTTCTGCTTTACTTCACTTTTCGGCCAGTATGGCCATTTAAGTGAAAATTCCAGGTATTACAATATCCCATATTGTATAGTTAAAGTAGTAAAGGAAAGACAAAGCCAATAAAAGCATGATCGTACTAAAATATTCAGTTTAAAATGTTTGATATGATAAGATGACGGTGCTCCTGGCACCTATATGTAACGAGTCTGATGACATGTTGTAGCGCCTGCACTATAACACAGTTTAATGAGTATAAAAATATCAGTATAAATTATGTAAAATATGAAGTGATTATAAAATGAACGACTTATCAAGTCACTATATCTCCATGAAATTGGAGTGATTGTGTAAAAACAACAAGTCTGAGTCTAATAATTAAAACATATAATATAGGTTACATTCCCGAAGGAACTGAATAATAAAACCAGCAGGGGTGTCCCTGAATAGCTCAAATAAGGAATTAAATGCAAAATACTTCCTTCTGATGTGCGCATATTTCGCACAACTGAGAAGGACATGTCTTACAGTGAGACGAGTATTGCAGCACATAGGTCGCAATTCTCCTCTCAATAAATAGCCGTTTGTGAAATAGGCATGGCCAATTCTGGCCCTGCATAAGACAACGTCATCTCTTCGGCGTTCCATTGGTGTAAAAGATCGCTTAATGATTGGTTGTACCTCGAACAATTTGCTGGTGACATTGATGTTCCATTCACCTTGCAAAATGTCATCAAGGTAGACAGAGATGTTGTACTTGAAATCAGTATATGGTATATAATAAAACTGTTTCGTCTTATCCAGGGCAGCCTTGGCCAAAACATCAGCCCGTTCATTGCCCTGTATTCCAATATGGCTGGGTACCCAGCAAAAAATAATGTCCTTGTGCCCAGACAAGTAGTGACACATATGCAAAATATTGGAAACAATTGGGTTGTTGAGTTTTTGACTCTTAAGAGCCTGCAATGAAGATAGCGAGTCTGTGATGATCATGAACTCCTCGTCATTACTATCCCATATGTATTCGATGGCAGCTTCAATAGCTAACAGCTCTGCTGTGCAAATTGAAGCCTCATCGTTAATGCGGCAGCTAAATTCATGATCATCACAGACAAAGGACATAGCTGTCCTCTTGTCTTCCTTTGATCCGTCAGTATACACCTTCCGGTGCCTCGGAAATCTACAAAATAACTCAAGCAACATGCTCTGGAAGACAAGGGGACAGGTGTCCCCTTTCCTGAGATCTGAGAGGTTAAAAAGTATATTAGGCTGTTGGAGAAGCCAGGGTGGACATTCTGGTGGGCGCACAACACTAATTGCGTCGAGCTCCACCTCCATGTCCTCCAGATGGGGTTGAAGCCTTATACCCAAAGTAGGTATAGTCCCTGGCTTGTTGTTAAACAGTCTCTTGTACTCTGGGTTGACAACACACGAGTATGCCGGGTTCTCAGGATTTGCTTTCATCTTCATATAGTATTGCAGGCTCAGCTTCAACCGGCGAGTCTCTAAAGAGGGCTCACCGGTCTCCACCTGAAGACTTTCGATTGGTGATGTTCGAAATGCCCCTGAGCATAATCTCAAACCTTGGTTCGCGATTGGATCAAGTACTGCTAAGTACGATCGTCTCGCTGAACCATAAACAATACAACCATAATCCAGTTTGGATCTGATGTGAGACCGGTAAATCCTCAGTAAGGTTGTCCGGTCACCACCCCAATCCTTGCTGGATATAACTCGTAGTAATTGTAATGCTTTCCTACACTTATCTTTCATATATTTGATGTGTGGAATAAAACTGAGCTTCTTGTCGAAAAACAGACCAAGAAATTTGACCTGCTCTTCAACAGGAAGCTGTTGTCCATATAGTTTGAGATTAGGCTCAGGCTGTAAGCCATTTTTTTGCAAAAGTGTACACATAAAGTTTTTGTGGGAGAAAATTTAAAGCCGTTCTCATCCGCACAAGTCACCAACTTATCGAGGCAACCTTGCAGGCGCCGCTCAATTATTGCCATATTGCTTGACTGGCAGTAAACAGCCAGATCATCAACATATAATGATTTTTCAATATCGTCTGGTAAAGCATCAATTATACTGTTTATTTTAACGGTAAATAGAGTTGGTGAAAGGATACTACCTTGTGGGACACCCTCCTCCTGTGGATTTAGTGAAGAGTGGGTGTTGTCTAAGCGGACTTTAAATTTTCTCCCCTTTAAAAAATTATCAATGAATAAGGGTAATCTACCCTTCAGGCCCATTTCATGGAGATCTTTCATGATACCACCCTTCCATGTGGTATCATAGGCCTTTTCTAAATCAAAAAATACTCCAACTGTATGTTGATTTTTAACAAAACCTTGACGGATATAAGTCTCTAGTCTGACCAAATGGTCTGTGGTGCTCTTTCCTTTTTGAAAACCACATTGATATTTAGTTATTATGTTATTGTCTTGTAAAAACCATGTGAGACGATGATTGATCATGCGCTCCATGATTTTGCAAAGACAACTTGTCAATGCTATTGGCCTATAATTATTAGGATCTGTTCGATCTTTTCCAGGTTTAGGGATCGGGATCACTGTTGCTTCTCTCCATCCATCTGGGAAATCCTGAGATTGCCACAGATCATTCAAGAGTAGAAGCAACAGATCAAGTGATACATCAGGCAAATGTTTCAGAAACTGGTAGTGAATTTCATCAGGGCCAGTTGCCGAATCAGTTGCCTGAGCGATAGATTTAATTAGTTCTCGTTTAGAGAAATTAACATTGTACTTTTCGTCATTATCTGACTCAAAGTCCAATTTGTTCTCCTTCTCCTTATCCCGAATCTTTCGAATTTTTTCCTGATAATGATCTGGCGATGATTTAGCAGCGAAGGATGTCGCCAGCTTTTCTGCAATATCCGTTTTATTGGTTATTGTGTCAGAATCAGTGACAAGGTACTTGATGGTTTTATCTTTCCTCTTGCCACTGATTCTGCGCAGCAAGTATGTTTTGCCGATGTATTATTATTTAGTGTGGAGACATATGCTCTCCAAGATTGCCGCTTGGCTTCACTGATTGTGCGGCGAGCTTTAGCGTAATCTTTCTTATATCCGTCAAGGTTTTGTCTAGTTGGATGTTTTTTAAATTTTTGCAAGGATGTTTTCCTTTTGTCCATTGCCTTTCGGCAACCTTGATCAAACCAGGGTTTGTCGTATTTTTTGGGAGCTGTCGAAGTTTTGGGTATGCTTTTATCTGCTATATTGTGTAACTTGGATGTAAAAAGGGCTATAGGGTCATCAACCCCCTCTTCATTCTCAAATTGAGAGATTGTGAGGCTCTCCCCACAAGACTGTTGGAAGGCCTCCCAATCTGCTCTGTGCAGCCTCCAATGCTGCACTCTTTCTTCAACAATAGAGTTGTTGCTCTCTATAAATATAGGATAATGATCACTGCTACAGAGATCCTCGTTGACCCTCCAAGTGTAATCCAAATATAAATCGGGATCACACAAGGATAGGTCAATGGCTGTTGCAGATCCTGAAGCAGGGTGCAAATAGGTGGTAGTATCATCATTAAAAATGCAGAGATTTTCCTCCGAGAGGAAGTCTTCTATTATTCTGCCCCGTGGGTTGATGTCCCTACAGCCCCACATTGTGTGGTGCCCGTTAAAATCTCCCAGCAGCATGAAGGGTTTGGGCAATTGTTTTACCAGCTGCCTCAATTCCACAACATCTACTGAGCGGTTTGGGGGTAAATAAACAGAGCATATCGTCATTGGCCTGTGACAGTTTATGTTAACCGCCACAGCCTGTAAAGTTGTATTCAACGTGATCTGTTGATGTGGTGTTCCATCCTTTACAAGGATGGAAACCCCCCAGCAGGCCCTTTCATTATTGGCAGGGCCAAAACAATTGTTTAGTGAATAGTTTTTAAAACTAATGTTAGTATTAGGTTTTAAGTTAGTCTCCTGCAGGCACACAGCTGTTGGGCTGTGCTCCTGCAGAAGAATAGCCAGGTCATTGTAATGTGACCTTAAACCTCGACAGTTCCATTGTATGATTTTGTGGGCCATTATGAATTTTTATGCCTCCCTGGTTTTATCTGTGCCTGGAGTGCAGCGACGGTGTCGGGAGATACAAATACCTCACTATCGCTGCTATCTGCCTCGTGTGAACAGTCCATGGATTCAAACCTATTATGTACAGATATGGGATCATCCATGCCCTTTTGCAGCCGACCGATCCCACTGTTATTTGTTCTTGGTTTAACTGTTGTATGCGTGCCTTTCTTTTCTTTTGTTGGTTTTTCTGCTATTGATGGTTTATTCGTTGTTTCCTTTCTCTTATCTTTGCTATTTTGAGGCTGAGTTGTGTTATTCTTTGCTTGTTTGGCATCTTGTTTGGCATCATTTTCTAGTATCTTTGAGGCATTGGGGGTAGCTTATTGTTTGTATTAGGTTTTGCTGAAGGGGCCGCAGCTGTTTTGGTAACATTTGTTGCACCAGCTGCAGACGTGACCTCCGGTAGGTCAGTCTGGCAACCAACCGACACAACCTGTTTAGCCAAAACGCTGGCATATGATGGTTTTCCAGTTACTCCTTCAACGATTTTACGAGCTTCTGGGAAAGAAATCTTCCGTTCCGTTCGGACACGTTGGATTTCTTTCTCCGTTTTCCATCGGGGGCAATCTCTGGAATAGGCTGTGTGGTTCCCACCACAGTTGGCACATTTTATTGGATAGGTGCAAGAGGAGTCCGGGTTATCCGTCGATTGACCACAGCGTCCACAGACACGCTCTCTCTTGCAACCTTCCTGGTGGTGTCCAAATTGTTGGCACTTGAAACACCTCAAAGGGTGTGGTATATACAATTGTACAGTGCATAGCTCAAATCCAACCTTGATATCAGCCGGTGGCTTTGGGAAGTTGAATGTGAGCACTGCTGTGTTCAATTTAATTATATCTCCATTCTTTCTTATTGTGATAATTTTAGCATCGGAAACTCCTTGTCTTTTTAATTGTGTTTTTAGTTCTTCATTGGTAGTGTTTTTAATTTCTTGGGTTCGAATGACACCCTTTGAGGTGTTTAAAGTCCTGTGAGGAGAAACCTTCACAGGAATTCCAGCTATATGTTTGATTGCCAAGAGCTTGGTGGAGAAGGTTTCTCTGTCGACCTCAATTAAGAGGTCGCCAGTAGTAGTAGTAAATCTTTGCTTTACGTCACTTTTCGGCACAAAAGGTCTTTTAAGTGACATTGTAATACGATAAAAACGTTGTAGTCAATTGATGAGATGAATGATGTACAGATGATGATGTGAGGGTGGGGGTGATAGGGCATGGTGGGTTATTGAGAGCGTTTTCCTTCGCTCGCCCGATAAGGGGTTCTGGGCATGTCTAGGGGATATACCCCCAGACATGCCCAGACGGCCGGAGACTTGAGTTTCGCTGTACAATTTAATGATGAAACTCTTTGGCATTTTGCACAGCTCCGCTATCCTCGGGTCGGATAGTCCCCAGAGTAACAATAGGAAGGATCACTCCCTCTGGGTAACTCCATTCATCCCACGTGAGAGACCTAATGTCAAACACGCTATTGCCGGTTATTTAAGGCTACCACAGCCTACATCAGCGCCAGCACTGATGCGGGTGCTGCATTGGCTCCGCTGTTGAGCGGAGGAACCAGGGTACGCCACTGGCAATCCGCCCGAAGATTATAGCCAGATACGAGGAGGCTGCAGCTGCCCTTGGATGATTGCTGTAGACTAGTGCTTCCGTACAATGCCGTAACAGCATCCAACAGACGAAACAGATCCCTAATGACCCTCCCCGAATGGGGGCAAAAAGTACTACTACTAGCAATCATCCCAGTACCCCAAGAGGTCGCCAGACCTAAGCCTTTTGATGTTCTTAGGCTCTCCAACCAAGCCCTCTATGCCTTTTTGTATGGCAAATGTTGAGAGTCTGGAGAGGGATTTGTCCTCATCTCCAGACATCATCAACAAAAAGCGCGGGAAAGTTAGTTTTGCTTTTTGCATTTCGGAAATTTTTTGGTACCTTGCAGTATACTCGGCCTCTTCATCTGATGGACTGTTATTTTCTCTCTTTTTTCTTTTCTTTTGATTGCTAGTGTTGGGCGGGGGTGGATTGTCATCAGCCATATTGAATTGGTATTGTTTTTCATCACCCTAGCGCTCCACCCGCCTCGGAGCCCTACCAGGGGACAATTTGCCCGCGGTACCCTGCGTTAGAATTGTCAGAGCTACCAGGGTGATATATTCATAGCAAAAGAACAGCAGTTGCAATAACCGCAGTACACATCCTTTCACTTGATTAGCCCATGAGCAACGTGATTTGGTGTTCAGATTCGTGTATATAGTAATGAGAAAGTGCTACCTGTAGAATACGTCTTTGATGATAAGATGAGGCGAAACGATAAATAATAAACAAGTATGAACACCAAATCAACGAGACCAGCCGATTGATCTGGCCGGGCCCACCAGACCACCCGTCTCAATGAGATAAGGGCCAAAGTGGTGTGTTGGGAGTATAGAGTCCGCAGGCTCCTACGCCCTCAACCACCAGGATCCCTTCTCCCACCTATACGGGATGCAACCCACGGCAAACGGGTTGAGGGTGTGTTTAGCCTTCTAAAACAAGTTACCAGGGGGACCACGTGGAGGTAACACCCTCCCCCCCTATATATCAACTACTTCTAAAATTATATAATGATGGTACAATCGAGTCACAGTGGATAACATCAGTTGGTGTCTGGAGAAATCAGACAATTCCGTGCAGTTCAAAAAAGTTCAAAAAACTGCTCCAGGAGCGACTGGCGAACCATTTCTTGTAGAAGAGGTCAGCAGAAATTTATGAAAGCAATACATGCATAAATTATATAATTTTTAAGAAATTTTTAAATCTTGAAAGCTATCCCATTGACCTATATTTTCAACAGCGCCGTCTAACGACTAGATTTCGCTGTAGAAACCATAAGCTACCAATCAGGTTGGCTATCGGCTGGGTATAAACCGCAATTTGAGAATATGCATAACCTAGCATTTAATTTGATGTGTATTAATGTATTGTGCCGCCGTGCATGCCTTCCTGGCTCATATTCAGACATATCTTTATATTGCACAGATCATATGAAATAAACTATGTTTATTTCTATGTCTATGCAAAATTCAGAAAGGCCGCCATGAAATCAGTAGATCATATATTCATCAATATTGGAGAAACAGACGATATTTGTTCACCGATAGCTGCCACGGGCTTAATAAATTTATCACAACTTCGTCAATAATTAGGATAAGTAAGTAAGTAAAATATCTTTTTTACGTCATTTTTCAGCCAGTATGGCCATTTAAATGACAATTCAGACTAAATAATATGATATGTTGAACAGCAAAAGTGATAAGGTAAAAAGACGAAACTGATAACAGTATGTCCGCACTAAGGCATTGAGATAAAAACGACTGATGATAACATGATGTGCGTATTGAATATATATACACTCTTAAGAACCTTAAACAGCGCCAGCGCCGATACACAATATAAATTAACACAAAAAGATGACAAAAACAATTATAATTGAAAGTCACAAAACAGTGTCATTGTCAAAACAAATATATAATATATACTATAATACTATATACTATAATAAAAAAAGTAAACCCATTTAGACATAAATATGAATGACATAAACAATGAACAGAGAAAAGTAAGTAGAATGTCTTCTTTACTTCACTTTTCGGCCAGTATGGCCAGAGAAATCATCAAACCACAAAAATTTCGCAAAAATTAAAGACTTACAGTGCCCCCACAGTTGGTAGTAAGGTCTGTGATATTGAAGAACATCACAGAGCGATCATGAACCGTGAGGACACCGTAAGTCACCACAGGCTAATTTTACGGCAATGGCTTTTCTATGACATGCTGCATTATCCGCCAGGATGCCACAGATAAACCATTAAAACAATGAAGTGAAAAAATAATTATATGGCAATGGTCTCTTTCGGACATCCCGTCCATCACCAGGATGCCAAAGAGAAACCATTAATATATACTTCAAACATTTCCGTATATGTACAAAGTGTGTGCTGGACGATCAATCCGGGGGCAACATCCCAGAGAAATCACCCAGCACAGATCAAAGAACCCACTGTACAATGAAAAAATATATAAAATATATCAATATCTACACATCTACAGCCCCTAAGGGAGGTGCGTATGCAATATGAAAGTAATCTGTACATGGCAAACCATCTTTTGTATCTGTATGGCAATTGACGTCGCTCATTTGACGTAGTAGTCCTCGAAAAAAACCTTTAGTATCAATCAGAAAAGCTATATAACGTGGTAAATGGTCAGATTGCAATGCGTTCATCGAAGTCAACGTGCAAGAAGCCTTAGAAATCGGTGTTGGCATGCCACAAGTCTTCAGAAACGCCCTCCCCCCCGCCGATGGGTTTCACAACAAAACATCATCTGCAGTGAAGACGGTGGATGTTATAAAGAAACTTTCTGCAGTACCAGCATCACTATTGGACGAATATGGCTGCCTGTCGAAGGGTAACAAATATAATTTAGCAAACCGACTGGGTGTCATTCAAGGCCTTGTTCCGCACCCCCACATTGTTATTTTTATGTTTTGAGTAGCACTAGTATCATTGACATTAGTGTCAAGGACCACGGAAGAATGAGAAGGGGTGGCGAGGGTTCAACTGACTATATACTCTGTCCCGTAGCACACCATTACCAAGCATAGATGAAAGCACTAAAAAATAAACATTATAAGCTACAAATGACACAAATTTTAGCGGGGTTTAGTTTGGGTGAAGATATATTAATGGACACAAGATGTGATGGAGAGTTTAACCACGATGAAGCTCTGTCACCTTAGTGAGCATCATTCTCGACCGCACAGCTGCTGCAGGCAAGAAAAACTACTATATACCATGCGCACCATGACGGACGATGCAGATTTATTGGTGTTATTGGTATTCTGGCTGCACAAAAAGGACGTCGTGGAATAAATAAACGACAGATAGCGAGATGGGATGGCAATGTGTTCAACATCAACGCCACATGCTGGTAGTTTGGCTCCAAATCTCTCCAGCTGTAGGGGATGCATGCGCTGTTAGGATGTGACACTACATCTTATACATTCGGAAAAGGGGGTGGTCGCACTGAAGGTGCTGATGTCACGAGATTGTCCTTAATAACCTCCAAAGACAGATTTTTTTATGAAAAACCAGACTTTTCAAGAAAAACAAATTGCATATAAACATGATTAGGCAAAGTCAGAGCAAAGTGAATAGTTTTGCTTTAAAGATATCATAAATTGACTTCTACTTAACTGAAAAAGCGAAGGTGCAAGCCCTTGTCAGAGAAACGTGAAATATTCTCTTTTAAGAAATCATAAATTGACTTAAATTTAACCGAAAAAGCGAAGGGGCAACCCCCAGAACATTTTCGTCATTAAAAGTCAGATTTTGTTTGTAGGAACCCTTAACTATGTCTAGGTTTAAAGAACGCTAGGATGATGTGATTGTGATTAGTCATGACATTAAAGAATGAGCCTCGGGAACATGATTATGCGCACATACAAACGACACTGAATCAAGAATACCCACCAAGGTGATCGAGTGAGATGAATCTGACGGCACTACCGTGTCCTGGCAGTCTGAAAGCAAGCACGCTACTTCTCGTTCACAGAGGCCCACTTACAATACTGCATTCTTGAGTTTGTGAGGGGGGGGGGCTTCATAGATCCCCATACCAGAACGGGGGGGGGGGCATACCTTTTACATTTTCTTATGTGACAAAAAATAAATAAATTGGGTTTTAGGCCACGTTTGTGCTTATGTAGGCTGAACTAGGCCAGGAGAACCTCCTGAGGATGGTGAGATGACACTGCCCTCCAGATACATCATTCGAAATTTGTACCCTGGCGGTCTGAGACCAAGCACGCTACCTCTCGGTCACGAAGGCTCCCCACAATTTTGAATTTTCACGAGTGAGCGGAAAATAAACTTTCTTGTTTGAAACTTGAATGACAGGGCGTAACTCGAACCCGCGATCTCCGACTTCCCAAGCAGGCAGATTCAACCATTACACCAGGGCCACCACTTCAATGCTTCATGCATCTGTGTGCTTTTAGGAATGGAAGATAACATTCAGTATAAGTGTATTTTTATCTGATGTAGTATTTCAGGCACGGTTTTGTGAAATAATCTTGTACTTATCTCAATTATTGATGAAAATAAGATGACTTTAGTGATTTTGCTGAACATTTTCACAAAGTGGCATATTTCAACCATCAAAATCCCACTATCCAGACTATAACAAACATTTGTCATATATTCAAATAATAGCAAATGTTGGCTGGCCGACTATATCATTATATGGTACCAGTGCCATAATGTACAGGTTTAAATCCATGTCACTCAACGTAACTCTTCTCCGGTTTTGAGTAGTAGTAGTGATAAATCATTGCTTTACGTCACTTTTCGGCACAAAAGGTATTTTGAGTGACATTGTAATGGGCAAATGATGTGAAACTTTTATTACAGACGTTCGGATTTACTTTTGTTTGGATGCAGGATAATGCTGTATGGTGTCTGACGTTATTTTAAATAGTCATGATGAATATTTTAAATAACCTAAGCTTGTCTAAATGTGTAAATAGCAAGCCGGAATGTAAGTGTACATACCAAGTCGATGTGATTCACAGAACTAACCATGCTAATTCTGTTGTACATATTGTATATATATATATATATATATATATATATCTATATCTACATCTATATCTATATATATATATATATATATATATAATATATATATATATATAATATATATATATATATATATTATATATATATATACACAATATGTACAACAGGATTAGCATATATATATATGTATAAATGTAAATGCGACCATTGGGCGACATGATCTAAAAGTGAACCTTTGGGTGACACCTCTATTAAATCTGTAGTATAGACGAAAAAAAGGGTCTGAGTAGATGAAAACAACAACAGACCTGTACAAAATGTTTATATATGTTGCATTTTTTAATATTTACATTTTTGTAACATATACTTTTTTTGTGTCCCCTAAAGGTGAACCACTATCATGCTCAAGAAAAAAACACACATTTGGGTGACTTTTTATATATGTCACCTTATGGTTTCTCCCTTGGGTGACACATATATATTGCTGATAAAATGATGTTTACTTTTAATTTTATTAGCAGTTATATTGTAGAAGTCGGAATTTTAACGATCTATAATCACATGGAGCAAAGAAACACACCTGATTAAACAAATGAGGGCTACTCCAAAATAAATTAGTTTACCTCTGTCCTCTAGTTTTTGTTTGAATTAAATACGCTCGTCAATATATGTTTGGCTTGATTTTTTTTCACAATGGGTGAAATTAACGAACAACTTGAAATAATTTGTACTGAGGGCTGTTCCATGATAATGGAAACTACCGCCGCCAGTTTTAACTTATAGATTTAAAATATTGTTTACCACGATACGCTAGCTAAGCAATCATTTATTGTCACCTCACATTGTATTCAGAACCAACGCACCAATAGCGGTGACATGATCCAAGTTGAGGGCTGTTCCAAAAATTATGCCTAAGGTTCCCGTTTTTACCTGCTAAAGTTATTGTGCACACGACACGGCTGTTAACCTTATTTTACACTACTGGTATAGCTTACAACTGGTCAATAGATTGGACAAGCTCAAAGATGAGTTGTGTTTCATACTAATGTTGGTGCCTCCGGCCGCTTTTTAGCGTCTATGTGAGATACCTATGCTAACATCTAGACTTGTCATGTAAACTTGTAAATATGACACGCTCATAAGTATTTGATCATGTTCCACCGTGTATAATAGTCAATAAAAAGATAAACTTGCTACCATTTTGTTCACCATGAACCTATCAGTTGAGATAAATTATCCATCGATGCTACTATCAAAACCCAAGTGAGTATTACAGGGGCGTAGCCAGAAATTCCAAGGGGGATTTCCAAGTGTTCATTAACATGCATTATAAGCAAGTCATGGGTGGGCTATATGATGCGCTCTAGGCGATCCCATTGCTACTGACCCCTCCCCCACCCTCTAGATACCGCCACGCATTTTTACTGTATAGGGCCTGATATACGAGGTCATTTAGAAAGTTCGCCATATTCGTTCTTTACATTTGCGAATAAATTAACATACACATAAAAGTTTCAACAGATATGGTGCTATTTTTCTATGTGTATACAAAAGGACCGATTTTAATTCCATTTCAATTGAAAAGGTATTTGTTGTTACATTTTGTTCCTCAAGGTATCACATATCATACACATGAATGAATGAATTAATTAAAATATTTGAATGAAATAATTAATTAATTAATTAAGCTCCATTGAATATAAGGTGCCGATAGGAACAGTTTGTTGATATATTAAAAAAAACGAGAGTATAATATGTGCAAGAGAAAAAGCTCAGTTTCTATACTGTATAACATAATGTTTTAGCATAGATGATTATAATGGATTCCGTAGCATAACACAGGAATACCCAATGGCCATGATTTTGGTCCGACAAATGCTCTACATGCATTTGATTTTGTTGACATGTGACTGACCATGGACTTTATTATTTCACTAAAAGTAGCACATAGATTTGATATAATATATACCAGCGTTTTCAATCCATCTCAAGTCATACAATTGATTTCCTATAATGGTAATGGTGAATAACACTCTGATATAATCAGATAATGTTAGTCCAGTAGAAATCGACACAAAAATTGAAGAATCCGGACATTTTGCATAACAGACCGTTTTTAGTTTTAAATTGGTCAGGTGAATGTCCCAAGCAATGAAAAAAGATTCGCACAAAATCGCGCTTGGTGAAACCATTTGTTGAGTGGGTTAAAGTACACTGCTCCAATATACTCATTGTAAAATCAGTTCATTATATTGGGGTGATTGCTCTTGTATTTATGTTGATAAATGTGAATTGAACATACGTAATGGCATGAATACCACACGAGCGCCTTATAAAATTTGAATGCAGATATATTCAGTGGTAAAAAGTTATATGTAGAGCAAAGCACATAATTTACTAGTATAGTGACGAGGAAAGATTTAATACAAAGTTACAGACGATGATCGTCAGTCATTGATAATTCCTTTGTGTCACACATTTAGGTTTCTAGGCATATATATATATTCAACTGAATTTATTTTAAAAATATCACTAATGTTGGTTTAAGTGTGAAGTAATTGAGCCATATCAACAAAAATTGTTATAGGTCTAGTGTGTGATTTATACACACAGGAAACTTCAAGGTGATCGTATGCGAACTGTGTGTTGTCTAATGCAGTTGTGCTGGTGAAGCAAACGTCCGCACAAACTTGATCAAATAACTGGATTAATCTCCACTGAGGGTTGAGGACTCTATTAACATCTCCAGATGCACATTATATACATGATATAAATTTTAGCCCATCTCAAAAAGGTCTGCACAGTGTCATTATGAGCTCCTTGCGATTGATCCGCCGGACTCCAACCTGTCTCACAACAGTACCATATAGAAAGGTAGCCAAAGTTGATTTTCAGGCTGAACCTTGACTTGGTTGCTATAGCTCTCACTTGATTATGATGCTCAATAAGTCCCTTGAATATTAAACCAGCTGTTAAATTGAGATTACCCTTGAGCATTTTTCAAAATTCAAGATGGCTGCCGAGATGGCCGTCAAAATAAGGTTTTCACAACAATATATCTAGTTAAAAAACTAATGGACCGATTTTGATGATCTTAGGGTTCTTATGTTTTGGACATGTCAGAGTCATTAAGAATAGCCCCGAGTCCCCCCAAGGTCAACTTCAAGGTCATTTCAACAAGTCAAATTTATTTTAGTTCATTTAATGCTTTAAATAAGGTATTGGTGTTTTAGCGCAATCATCAGCTCAAAACAACACTATTATGTGATCAAAAGTGAAAAACGGTAAAAAAATGACCTTGATCGTTTTAATTGACTTTGATATTGACCTCGGGGGTACTTTCAATTATGTTTACCGGCTCGAGCATGACCGAAATCATAAAAAAACAAAAAAAAGATCAAGAAAATCGGTCCATTAGTTTATTAACTAGATCTATTGCTGTGAAAACTCTATTTTGACGGCCATCTTGGCGGTCATCTTGAATTTTTAAAAATGCTCAATGGTAAACTCTATTTACCAGCCGGTTTCAGATTCTGGAGCATGGTTTTCCCCAGAATCAAACGAGAAAAAAACTATATCCGCCAGGCCAACCTATAGTGTCCTGGCTTCCTGACTAATAACACCCCTTGATTGGTCGCCGTTCAAATTGTTATTTAAACCCTTTTCATAAATAGACGGGTCGATATACCACCTGACCCCAAAAAAATAAAAACAAAAGGTTTCTCAACATCATTCACTTTATCCAGTAGGATAGAAAACCGTTGAGAAACCTTTTGTTATGAACCGATTTTGATGATCTTAGGGTCGTTTTGTATGGTTTCGGACATGCCCGAGTCATTAAAAATATCCCCGAGTCCCTCCAATGTCAACTTCAAGGTCATTTCAATAAGTCTAATTAATTTTAGTTCATTTAATGCTTTAAATAAGGTATTGGTATTTTAGCGCAATCATCAGCTCGAAACAACACTATTATGTGATTAAAAGTAAAAAACGGTAAAAAATGACATTGAAAATTTTAATTGAACTTGAAATTGACCTCGGGAATACTTTAAATTATGCTTACCGGCTCGGGCATGACCGAAGTAATAAAAAAAAAACATGAAAATCGGTCCATTAGTTTATGAACTAGATCTATTGTTGTGAAAACCCTATTTTGACGGCCATATTGGCGGCCATCTTGAATTTAAAAAAATGCTCAATGGTAAACTCCATTCACCAGCCGGTTTTTAGATTCTGGAGCATGTTATTCCCCAGAATCAAACGAGAGAAAAACTATATCCGCCAAGTCAACCTATAGTGTCCTGGCTTCCTGACTAATGACACTCCCTGATCGGTCGCCGTTTAGATTGTTATTGAGACCCTTTTCATAAATAGACGGGTCGATATACCAACTGACCCCCGAAAAATTAAAACAAAGTGCTTCTCAACGTCATTCACTATATCCAATAGGATAGAAAACCGTTGAGAAACTTTTTGTTTTAGTTTTTTGGGGGGTTCGAGTGAATATTTTCATATATCTACCCATCTAAAAAGTCGGCGACTCCACTCAGACTCCAGAGCCTTTTCTCAAACTGCTCTCAGACCAATTCGCTTTAATCCCCGACTGATGTGAGACTTTCAAAACGGCGAGTAATCGCCAAACATTTCACCCCTCAATTTCCCCTGTTTGATCTCCGACCTGTCGCCAATAACAAACCGTTGTAAGACGACTTAAAAGATTAAATTTATAAAATTCAAATCGCAGAATATTCACAGCCGACTTCACTCGAACACTGCTTGTATTTCGCCGACAATGTCAGTGGACGTAAGAAAACAACAGCTTTTATGGCTGGCAATAAAATTGATGTTTGTACGAATTATCTCGTGGGATCAAGATGTCTAATCACATTTTGTGATATCCCTGAACAGCTCAACCTCTACATAATTATATTCCAAAATATGTGACAGCTAGTATATTAGATTAAACATATAAAACGTCGCCTCGTTGAACATTTTTTGAGATAAAAGAAAGTCGATGTTCTGCAAAGTTGATGTTGTGACACTGGAATGCATGGGGTTGTGTCTATTTTCCATAATTATGGATCATGTGTCAGGTGTATGAATGAACGAAGCTGACAAAATAAAGCTAATGAAATCAGCTGGATCATGTATTTAGCAGTCTCTCATTCACTTCTTGATGTATTAGTCAGGGAGTCAAATGCATATTTTGGAGTGTTTTCAAGTTATATAGGTATTGTACTCCATAGAACACTACACGATTGCATTCTCACAACATTGAGCATTTTTATTTAACACGTTTTATAAAATCACGTCAATCGGGATGCAAAATAATGGTTTCACACAGTTCTAAAAATATCAATATTAATAAAATCACTAACCTAATCTATATTTGCCACTATTCGAAATAGTATGTCTTCCGTATTAACAAAAGGTAATGTCATAATTCTCCAAATTGATTGAACCGGAAGTTTTGTGTGAAAACCTCAAATTTCACAATATTTTTAGTAGTAGTAGTAGTAAATCATTGCTTTACGTCACTTTTCGGCACAAAAGGTCTTTTAAGTGACATTATAATACGATAAAAACGTTGTAGTCAATTAATGAGATGAATGATGTACAGATGATGATGTGAGGGTGGGGTGAGAGGGCATGGTGGGTTATTGAGAGCGTTTTCCTTCGCTCGCCCGATAAGGGGTTCTGGGCATGTCTAGGGGATATACCCCCAGACATGCCCAGACGGCCGGAGACTTGAGTTTCGCTGTACAATTTAATGATGAAACTCTTTGGCATTTTGCGCAGCTCCGCTATCCTCGGGTCGGATAGTCCCCAGAGTAACAATAGGAAGGATCACTCCCTCTGGGTAACTCCATTCATCCCACGTGAGAGACCTAATGTCAAACACGCTATTGCCGGTTATTTAAGGCTACCACAGCCTACATCAGCGCCAGCACTGATGCGGGTGCTGCATTGGCTCCGCTGTTGAGCGGAGGAACCAGGGTACGCCACTGGCAAATTTCACAATAACATAAGCATGTGACATATCAAAATGAAGGGAATTTCATTACGAAACATTTGTACTGCAATCAGTTTTATTTATATATATATCAACGAGATAAGATAATGTATAATTGTGGCCATACATTCTTAAAGTTTATATATTACGTCATCCAATGATGTTAACACTTAACATCGAAGTATTTTTTTTTTAATAATAAAACTAACCAAGGTTTAAATTGATGGAATAATAGCATAAAGCCTCTAAAATAACCTCAAATAGAACTAAGCCACATATTGGTAATAATATATATTGCATGGATTTTTTTAAATCTGGGAGTGTAGTACATGGCCCTGATTGAAATATGGGATGTAAGTAAGTAAGTAAAATGCTTTACTTCACTTTTCGGCCAGTATGGCCATTTAAGTGAAAATTCCAGGTATTACAATATCCCATATTGTATAGTTAAAGTAGTAAAGGAAAGACATTGCCAATGAAAGCATGATCGTACTAAAATATTCAGTTTAAAATGTTTGATATGATAAGATGACGATGCTCCTGGCACCTATATATAGCGAGTCTGATGACATGTTGTAGCGCCTGCACTATAACACAGTTTAATGAGTATAAAAATATCAGTATAAATAATGTAAAATATGAAGTGATTATAAAATGAACGACTTATCAAGTCACTATATCTGCATGAAATTGGAGTGATTGTGTAAAAACTACAAGTCCGAGTCTAATAATTAAAACATATAATATAGGTTACATTCCCGAAGGAACTGAATAATAAAACCAGCAGGGGTGTCCCTGAATAGCTCAAATAAGGAATTAAATGCAAAATACTTCCTTCTGATGTGCGCATATTTCGCACAACTGAGAAGGACATGTCTTACAGTGAGACGAGTATTGCAGCACATAGGTCGCAATTCTCCTCTCAATAAATAGCCCTTTGTGAAATAGGCATGGCCAATTCTGGCCCTGCACAAGACAACGTCATCTCTTCGGCGTTCCATTGGTGTAAAAGATCGCTTAATGATTGGTTGTACCTCGAACAATTTGCTGGTGACATTGATGTCCCATTCACCTTGCAAAATGTCATCAAGGTAGACCGATATGTTATACTTGAAATCAGTATATGGTATATAATAAAACTGTTTTGTCTTATCCAGGGCAGCCTTGGCCAAAACATCAGCCCGTTCATTACCCTGTATTCCAATATGGCTGGGTACCCAGCAGAAAACAATGTCCTTGTGCCCAGACAAGTAGTGACACATATGCAAAATATTGGAAACAATTGGGTTGTTGAGTTTTTGACTCTTAAGAGCCTGCAATGAAGATAGCGAGTCTGTGATGATCATGAACTCCTCGTCACTACTATCCCAGATGTATTCGATGGCAGCTTCAATCGCTAACAGCTCTGCTGTGCAAATTGAAGCCTCATCGTTGATGCAGCGGCTAAATTCATGATCATCACAGACAAAGGACATAGCTGTCCTCTTGTCTTCCTTTGATCCGTCAGTATACACCTTCCGGTGCTTCGGAAATCTACAAAATAGCTCTAGCAACATGCTCTGGAAGACAAGGGGACAGGTGTCTCCTTTCCTGAGATCTGAGAGGTTAAAAAGTATATTAGCCTGTTGGAGAAGCCAGGGTGGACATTCTGGTGGGCGCACAACGCTAATTGCGTCGAGCTCCACCTCCATGTCCTCCAGATGGGGTTGGAGTCTTATACCCAAAGGAGGTATAGTCCCTGGCTTGTTATTAAACAATCTCTTGTATTCAGGGTTGACAACACACGAGTATGCCGGGTTCTCAGGATTTGCTCTCATTTTCATATAGTATTGCAGGCTCAGCTTCAACCGGCGAGTCTCTAAAGAGGGCTCACCGGTCTCCACCTGAAGACTTTCGATGGGTGATGTTCGAAATGCCCCTGAGCATAATCTCAAACCTTGGTTCGCGATTGGATCAAGTACTGCTAAGTACGATCGTCTCGCTGAACCATAAACAATACAACCATAATCCAGTTTGGATCTGATGTGAGATCGGTAAATCCTCAGTAAGGTTGTCCGGTCACCACCCCAATCCTTGCTGGATATAACTCGTAGTAATTGTAATGCTTTCCTACACTTATCTTTCATATATTTGATGTGTGGAATAAAACTGAGCTTCTTGTCGAAAAACAGACCAAGAAATTTGACCTGCTCTTCAACAGGAAGCTGTTGTCCATATAGTTTGAGATTAGGCTCAGGCTGTAAGCCATTTTTTTTGCAAAAATGTACACATAAAGTTTTTGTGGGAGAAAATTTAAAGCCGTTCTCATCCGCACAAGTCACCAACTTATCGAGGCAACCTTGCAGGCGCCGCTCAATTATTGCCATATTGCTTGACTGGCAGTAAACAGCCAGATCATCAACATATAATGATTTTTCAATATCTTGTGGTAAAGTAGTAGTAAATCATTGCTTTACGTCACTTTTCGGCACAAAAGGTCTTTTAAGTGACATTATAATACGATAAAAACGTTGTAGTCAATTAATGAGATGAATGATGTACAGATGATGATGTAAGTAAGTAAGTAAAATATTTTCTTTACTTCACTTTTCGGCCAGTATGGCCATTTAAGTGAAAATTCCAGGTATTACAATATCCCATATTGTATAGTTAAAGTAGTAAAGGAAAGACAAAGCCAATAAAAACATGATCGTACTAAAATATTCAGTTTAAAGTGTTTGATAAGATAAGATGACGATGCTCCTGGCACCTATATGTAACGAGTCTGATGACATGTTGTAGTGCCTGCAGTACAACACAGTTTAATGAGTATAAAAATATCAGTATAAATAAAGTAAAATATGAAGTGATTATAAAATGAACGACTTTTCAAGTCACTATATCTCCATGAAATTAGAGTGATTGTGTAAAAACTACAAGTCTAAGTCAAAACAGTGTCATTGTCAAAACAAATATATGATATATACTATAATACTATATACTATAATCAAAAAAAGTAAACTCATTTAGATATAAATATGAATGACATAAACAATGAACAGAGAAACCATTAAGTAAGTAAGTAAATGTCTTTTTTACTTCACTTTTCGGCCAGTATGGCCAGAAAATCATGAAACCACAAAAAATTCTCAAAAATTAAAGACTCACAGTGCCCCCACAGTTGGTAATAAGGTCTGTGATATTGGAGGACATCACAGAGCGATCACAAACCGTGAGGACACCGTAAGTCACCACAGGCTAATTGTACGGCAATGGCTTCTCTATGACATGCTGCATTATCCGCCAGGATGCCACAGAGAAACCTTTAAAACAATAAAGTGAAAAAATAATTATATGGCACCGGTTTCTTTCGGACATCCCGTCCATCGCCAGGATGCCAAAGAGAAACCACTGCAAACACAAAAAAAACAAATCATAGCGGAACTATGAGTAGACCCACAATGCCCCCACAGCTGGGGATCGGGTCTGTCATCGAGAACTAGCACGACAGAGCGATCACAATCCGTGAGAGCACTGTAAGGCACCACAAGTACAATGAAAAAATATATAAAATATATAAATATGAATATATAGAGAATATATAAAGAATTTGAACTAAAAACTATTCGAAAATAAACATAACAACCTCAGTACCACCGGAAAGCAAACACAAAAAACTTCACGTCAAAAAAATAACAAAACCTGGTTCGATGAAGGTTTGGGTGTGCTTGGCCTTCTAAGAAGTTGCCCAGGGGGGACCACGCGGAGGTGACACCCTTCCCCCCCCAGATGATGATGTGAGGGTGGGGCGATAGGGCATGGTGGGTTATTGAGAGCGTTTTCCTTCGCTCGCCCGATAAGGGGTTCTGGGCATGTCTAGGGGATATACCCCCAGACATGCCCAGACGGCCGGAGACTTGAGTTTCGCTGTACAATTTAATGATGAAACTCTTTGGCATTTTGCGCAGCTCCGCTATCCTCGGGTCGGATAGTCCCCAGAGTAACAATAGGAAGGATCACTCCCTCTGGGTAACTCCATTCATCCCACGTGAGAGACCTAATGTCAAACACGCTATTGCCGGTTATTTAAGGCTACCACAGCCCACATCAGCGCCAGCACTGATGCGGGTGCTGCATTGGCTCCGCTGTTGAGCGGAGGAACCAGGGTACGCCACTGGCAATCCGCCCGAAGATTATAGCCAGATACGAGGAGGCTGCAGCTGCCCTTGGATGATTGCTGTAGACTAGTGCTCCCGTACAATGCCGTAACAGCATCCAACAGACGAAACAGATCCCTAATGACCCTCCCCGGATGGGGGCGAAAAGTACTACTACTAGCAATCATCCCAGTACCCCATCTTGTGGTAAAGAATCAATTATACTGTTTATTTTAACGGTAAATAGAGTTGGTGAAAGGATACTACCTTGTGGGACACCCTCCTCCTGTGGATTTAGTGAAGAGTGGGTGTTGTCTAAGCGGACTTTAAATTTTCTCCCCTTTAAAAAATTATCAATGAATAAGGGTAATCTACCCTTCAGGCCCATTTCATGGAGATCTTTCATGATACCACCCTTCCATGTGGTATCATAGGCCTTTTCTAAATCAAAAAATACTCCAACTGTATGTTGATTTTTAACAAAACCTTGACGGATATAAGTCTCTAGTCTGACCAAATGGTCTGTGGTGCTTTTTCCTTTTTGAAAACCACATTGATATTTAGTTATTATGTTATTGTCTTGTAAAAACCATGTGAGACTATGATTGATCATGCGCTCCATGATTTTGCAAAGACAACTTGTCAATGCTGTTGGCCTATAATTATTAGGATCTGTTCGATCTTTTCCAGGTTTAGGGATCGGGATCACTGTTGCTTCTCTCCATCCATCTGGGAAATCCTGAGATTGCCACAGATCATTCAAGAGTAGAAGCAACAGATCAAGTGATACATCAGGCAAATGTTTCAGAAACTGGTAGTGAATTTCATCAGGGCCAGTTGCCGAATCAGTTGCCTGAGCGATAGATTTAATTAGTTCTCATTTAGAGAAATTAACATTGTACTTTTCGTCATTATCTGACTCAAAGTCCAATGTGTTCTCCTTCTCCTTGTCCCGAATCTCTCGAAATTTTTCCTGATAATGATCTGGCGATGATTTAGCAGCGAAAGATGTCGCCAGCGTTTCTGCAATATCCGTTTTATTGGTTATTGTGTCAGAATCAGTGACAAGGTACTTGATGGTTTTATCTTTCCTCTTGCCACTGATTCTGCGCAGCATTTGCCAAGTATGTTTTGCCGATGTATTATTATTTAGTGTGGAGACATATGCTCTCCAAGATTGCCGCTTGGCTTCACTGATTGTGCGGCGAGCTTTAGCGTAATCTTTCTTATATCCGTCAAGGTTTTGTCTAGTTGGATGTTTTTTAAATTTTTGCAAGGATTTTTTCCTTTTGTCTATTGCCTTTCGGCAACCTTCGTCAAACCAGGGTTTGTCGAGTTTTTTGGGAACTGTCGAGGTTTTGGGTATGCTTTTATCTGCTATATTGTGTAACTTGGCTGTAAAAAGGGCTATAGGGTCATCAACCCCCTCTTCATTATCAAATTGAGAGATTGTGAGGCTCTCCCCACAAGACTGTTGGAAGGCCTCCCAATCTGCTCTGTGCAGCCTCCAATGCTGCACTCTTTCTTCAACAATAGAGTTGTTGCTCTCTATAAATATAGGATAATGATCACTGCTACAGAGATCCTCGTTGACCCTCCAAGTGTAATCCAAATATAAATCGGGATCACACAAGGATAGGTCAATGGCTGTTGCAGATCCTGAAGCAGGGTGCAAATAGGTGGTAGTATCATCATTAAAAATGCAGAGATTTTCCTCTGAGAGGAAGTCTTATATTATTCTGCCCCGTGGGTTGATGTCCCTACAGCCCCACATTGTGTGGTGCCCGTTAAAATCTCCCAGTAGCATGAAGGGTTTGGGCAATTGATTTACCAGCTGCCTGAATTCCACAACATCTACTGAGCGGCTCGGCGGTAAATAAACAGAGCATATCGTCATTGGCCTGTGACAGTTTATGTTAACCGCCACAGCCTGTAAAGTTGTATTCAACGTGATCTGTTGATGTGGTGTTCCATCCTTTACAAGGATGGAAACCCCCCAGCAGGCCCTTTCATTATTGGCAGGGCCAAAACAATTGATTATTGAATAGTTTTTAAAATTTATGTTAGTGTTAGGTTTTAAGTTAGTCTCCTGCAGGCACACAGCCGATGGGCTGTGTTCCTGCAGAAGAATAGCCAGGTCATTGTAATTAGATCCTAAACCTCGACAATTCCATTGTATAATTTTGTGGGCCATTATGAATTTTTATGCCTCCCTGGTGTTATCTGTGCTTGGAGTGTAGCGACAGTGTCGGGAGATACAAACACCTCGCCATCGCTGCTTTCATCACCATCTACACACTCCATGGATTCGTATCTATTATACGTAGCGATCGGGTCATCAGTGCCCTTGGGCATTCGACCACTGCCTTTATTTGTGCTTTTCTTGTTAATTTGTTTTGTTTGTTCAGCTATTGGTGGTTTATTTACCGTTTCTTTGTTCTTGTCTTTATTATTTGTTTTGCCATTTTTTGTTTGTTTTGAATCCCTATTTGCCAGTGGCTTTGGGGCAGTAGGGGTAGCCGCTGTTGTTGTATTTTTATTGATCATAGTTTGTTTTTTGGCAGTGGAGGTATCTTTGCTTGTATTAGGTTTTGATGAAGAGGATACAGGTGTTGCGGAAACATTTGTTGCACCAGTTGCAGATCTGATCTCTACTGCATCAGTCTGGCAACCAACCGACACAACCTGCTTCGCGACAACACTGGCAAATGATGGTTGTTTGCTAACCCCTTCAACAATTTTCCGAGCTTCAGGGAAGGAAATCTTTCGCTCTGTGCGAACACGTTGGATTTCCTTCTCTGTAATCCATCGGGGACAATTTTTGGAATAGGCCGTATGTTCACCATTACAGTTGACACATTTCATTGCAGATGTGCAGGCGGTGTCTTGATGGTCAGGTTGTGCACACTTCGCGCACACCTTCGCTTTACTGCAGTTGTCTTGGTGGTGTCCAAACTGTTGGCATTTGAAATACCTCAAAGGGCTGGGCACGTATGGCTGAACGGTACATCTCTCAAATCCAACCTTTAAGGTGGCCAGTGGAGTTGGCCGATTGAAAGTGAGAATGGCAGTGTTTACTCTAATCATATCTCCGTTTTTTTTAATGGTAACCATACGTGCGTCAGTGACTCCTTGTTTTTTGAGCTGTGTCAATAATTCCTCTCTAGTTGTTTTTTTGAGCTCAGGAGTCCTGAGAACTCCCTTTGAGGTGTTTAGTGTCCTGTGTGGTGATACTTTCACAGGCACTTGGGCCAATTCCGTAACTGCTAGAAGCTTGGTAGAATGTGTTTCTCTGTCGACCTCTATTAAGAGGTCGCCAGAGCGCAGCCTTTTGATGGTTTTAGGCTCTCCTACCAAGCCCTGGATTCCCTTTTGGATGGCAAATGTTGAGAGTCTGGAGAGAGATTTCTCATCATCTCCAGACGTCATCATCAAAAATCTCGGAAAATATAATTTTGCTTTTAAAATTTCCTCCCTGGTCTTTTTATACCTTTCAAGGTAAGCTTGGTCACTATCATAATCTTCATCAGAATTTTTTCGCTTTGTCGCTTTGTTATGTCCGGTATCCATGGTGTGTTGTGTTGTTTTTTCATCACCCTGGCTCTCCACCCACCACGGAGCCCTACAAGGGGGCAAACTGCCCGCAGTAACCAGCAGGAAGTATTGTCAGAGCTACCAGGGTGATATACTCATAGCAAAAAACAGCAGTTGCAATAACCGCAGTACACATCCTTTCACCAGATTAGCCCATGAGCCATCGCCATCTAGTGTCCACAATCGTGTATATAAAAATGGGATTGGCGCTACCTTTCACATTGTCTTGGATGATTGCTAATGAGATGAGATGATAATAGACAAAAATGGACACTAGATCAACGAGACTAGCCGATTGATCTGGCCGGGCCCACCAGACCACCCGTCTCAATGAGATAAGGGCCAAAGTGGTGTGTTGGGAGTATAGAGTCCGCAGGCTCCTACGCCCTCAACCACCAGGATCCCTTCTCCCACCTATACGGGATGCAACCCACGGCAAACAGGTTGAGGGTGTGTTTAGCCTTCTAAAAGAAGTTACCAGGGGGACCACGTGAAGGTAACACCCTCCCCCCCCGAAAAATGGGATGTGAGTGACAAAATTTGCCATATATTTATCAACAGTCGTTAAAAAGTAAATATTCTGCCACCAAAACGGAAGTCACATATTGAACTATATGTATGAAGAGAAAAACAAGTAACAACTTTTGTGTTATAAAGGTCAATAAAGGTCAAAACAGCATATGACAGTGAATTTGCTAATTTTTAACTGTCGTCACTTTGCCTGTACCTCGATATGTTTTGTTCAAAACCAGAGATAACCAAGCTGATTGATTACGCTGGACAAGGGCCTTTGCTGATCAGCTAATGACATTTCTGTTTGGACAGATTTGAGCACAAACTTACTACCAGTAGTTTAGGGACCGTCAACAACCAACAGTCTTGTTTTGTATCAAACTGATAGAAGAAGCTCTATGCGCATCGTATCTATTGATAAGATCTCCGAAACTAAGGTCAATGGTTAGATTTATGAGTGGAATGCACCCATCTGCCAGTTTTATGAATGAATTTTTGTCCCAAATCAACAGAACAGACTCTGCTAATAAAGTGATTGAGTTTCGATAACTTGTAAAGTGGCTGTGATCACGTCTTCAGTGGTCAATATCACACTTGTAGGCCTACTGGTTTAGAGCATTTTTAAAGTGGCTGTGATCACTTCTTCAGTGGTCAAGATCACATTTATTGTGGTTTAGATAATTTACAAAGTTGTTGTGATCACTTCATCAGTGGTCAAGATCACTCTTGTAGTGGCTCAGATAACATTTCAAATGGTTGTAATAACTGCTTCAATGGTCAAAATCACATTTGTAGTGGTTTAAATAATTGTTAAAGTAGCTGGTATCACGTCTTCAGTGGCCAAGATCAATTTGTAGTGGCTGAGATAACTTTTAAAGTGGCTGACACCAGTTTGTTAGTGGCAAAGATCACATTTGTTGTGACTGAGATAACTTTTAAAGTTGCTGTGATCACTTCATCAGTGGCCAAGATCACTTTTGTAGTGGCTAAGATAACTTGTAAAGTGGTTTTAATGAAATGAATCGGGCTTTAGGCCACCTTTGTGCACATATAGGCTAAACTGGGCCAGGAGAACCTCCTGAGGATGGTGAGATGATTGAGATGACACTGTCCTCCAGACACAGGATTGTAAAGTGGTTGTAATAACTTCTTAAGTGGTCACTTTTGTAGTTCCTGAGATAACTTTCAATGTGGCTGTGATAACTTCTTTCGTGGTCAAGATCACTTTTAAAAAATGGCTCCAGAGAATGTAAAAGTAATAACAAACATTTATACTATATAGCGCTTTGGTGTACATTTCGTATATAACAGAAATGAAATATTATGTATCGCCGTTAAATCCCTTATAGCTTAAGCATCCATCATTTACCATTCATGACAGTACTAGATTCTAAATGATACACCAAGTATGGTAATTCCAAGTACACTACCATCACTTATAAAGTCTCATCCCTAGATGACTAGTGGCCGGCGATGCTTGTCTTCTCAGATGAAAACAGATTTAATCTGTCTTACAACGATGGGCGTGGTAGAGATTGGAGGACACACAATGAGGGGTGTCTCTCAGAGTGCATGTCTCAAGCTCAGCAAAACACCACCCAATTAATCATGGTGTGGGGGTGCATCGCTCGGGGGTGGCACTGTATGTGCGAGGATATTGTAGATAAGTTTTAAACTGCGCGATTAGTAGGGGCCTACTACAGCGGGATTGAAATGACTTATGGCCTTGACCCAGTGCATGACCTTCACCTTGAAGCACAAAACTAATAGCATCAATGACTTCGCCATGCAAAAAAAACTAGGTATATAGCCATTATTTATGATAGTATAATGACTTGTCAGTGAGATATGATGAATTGCAAAATACTGGTGACGGCCATATTGAATATTCGTCGTTGGCGGTGCAATATGGCGTATGTGGGCAATTGGGGCGAATGCACTTTTCGGTGCTAACGTACCCATTGAGACACGTGCTTTCTGGTGGTAAAATTATTTTTACAAATTTTCATGTATATTTGGACGAAAAATGCGTTTGAAATTTGGCGTATATATACCCATGGGGGTAATATGGCGTATGTGTAAGTTTCCGCCACAAGAGTTGTCCGTATTTTTGGCGTATATAATAAAGTGTATTGTTCGTTTTATGGCGTATGTGTTACATACGCCTTATTACCGACAATCCTACTCCAACATGTCCAATGACTGGTCTAGGTGTTTGTACTGTTGTCCGTAACTTGGCGTATGTGATACCACTCCCATAAATATAGATTATTACCACAGGAACTCAGCTTATGACAGCTGATAATACACCGTATAGTATCGATAGTTCAGGTACCTAATACATTCTTTGAAAATAATGAGACCGTATTTGACGACCTAGCTAAAATGATGTTCAAACCTTTTCAAAAAACACCAGAAAATGTTGCACAAAATAATACTTTCCAAAATCAATAATAGAAGCAATGTTTTCAGAAATTCATTCAGACTGTGGTACGTCTGATTTTAGTGAATGTGTTGGTGACCAATTACTAATAGTTGATACCTCTATCCCTTTTGGAATAGAAGTTGAATGCGAACAAGATGATGCGGTTATAGAAATCAATCGTGATCTCAGTTGTAGCTCAGTATATGTACCTCACCTGAGAATGATGAACATGACGAACGATTAAAAGATACTGACCAGTAGGCCTATGAAACATTTATTTTAGATCACAAATATATCCCAAACACCACAAAAACACCCCCTGTTAAAAAACGCAAGGTCGCAAAGAATCAGCGTTACGAGCTAGGTGATGCATACATTGGATAAAAAGTTGAAACATGTAACTGATGTGTAATTTGTTAGACGAAACGTGAAATACGTTTAATTTTTGTGTCACAGTCTCGTTCTTTAGCATCCAAAGTGTTGTACATGCTACTGGAACGAGTGTCACATACAACACATAGTATAATGCCATGTGTTTTTGCATGTTGCTTTGTTAACATCAATAAATAGGCCTACACCTCAAGAAAGTTATGAATGCGATTTAAAATTGTCAAATCACGGATGATGAATTAGGGAAAATAACTTTAAAATTAGTTTCAGTGTATACACAATATGCATCTAGGATTCAATCCTTAATGTTTATGCAGTTTGTTATTCATGTGAAAGTGTTGGGCGGGGGGCCTAAGGTATTGGTTAGCACCGCTGCCTTTCACGCCAGAGTTCGGAGTTCGGTTCCCGGTCTCGGCGGTTTGAAAGAAAGAAAAAATGTTTCTTCCCCATCCACGTGTGAAAGTCAGTATTGTGGGGAGCCTCCGTGACCGGGAGGTAGCGTGCTCGGCCTCAGACCGCCAGGGCTCGAATTTCGAATCCTGTGTCTCGAGGACAGTGTCATCTCATTCATTTCATGGACTATAACAAAGATGATGAAACAAACAATGAACAGGTAATAGCAGCTTTAATACAAATATATAGCGAATAACAAAATGATGGCGAAGCTGGTGGTGTCATTGCTAATTAATAAACTTGTTTAAGATTAAGATTTTTTTTAAATAACGATTACGTACAATTTTGGTAGTTTAGAAGGTACAGTAACCTCTGAATTATTACATCACATAATGATAATTGATGTAGGCCTATCCATATAGTCATATATAGATATACTGTGATATTGGAACTATAAATAAGAAACAAAAATGTTAAATGTCATGACAGCGTCACAGATGATGGCCCAACATTGGGTTAGTGAATCATGTTGATCATAGATTAGAATGGCAACGTATAATCCATTGCTACACAATTTAAGCCATATAATGGTATAATTATCCCAGCAAAACATATACAAATGTGGAGGATGTAATATACAAACGATAATGAATTAGGCATGTTTGACCTAAATTATCGACCTTCGACCTTGAATTATAGCCTTGACCTTGGACCCAATGATATTCATTATTAACATACATCAATAAACAAACAATCAAAGTAATAGCTATCAGTTATGTGAATATATACAGTGATTTTCAATTTTTTCCCATCACCTAAAACCACTATTTTGTACCGCGATAGGCGAAAAAATGTAAAACTTGTTATTTAAAAATGCTCAATGCTGTGAGAATGCCATCACGCGGTTTGAGTACAATACCTATATAACATGAAAAACCTTAGACCCACTTTCCAGGTTCAGCTCCTGTCCCCCTGACTATATAAATAGACAAAGGTAGGTGTACATGTATTTTATCAATCAAAGAACACCCAAATACTTGTAAGTCAATGGGATACTGCTCTTCGCATGGCTAGAAGACGCAGCCCTTACACTGTTGTTCCACGATTGAAAAGATCTTGCTCGGAGAATATGTAGGAGCGTAAAAATAACAAGACAAAGAGAGACAGTTAACTGGATGAAAGTTAAAGTGGTAAAAGTATGCAATGAGAAGCCACACACGCTTCCAGTCAAAGAAGATTTTGATAGTGATTTTAAAGAAATATCAGTTCAGCGAACATTGAACAAGCACGGTAGACCCACTGGTGAATTATCTGAAAAGATCATCAAACAGAAATATTCAGCCAGTCTTAGAGTGTCGGATGAGAAAAAGAAAGACCTGATATCACTCTGTCAGTCACTTGCATTTCCATTTTAATATCATGCATTCTACAAAAGTATTCCATCGAGTAAATCTACCAGAGATAGAGCTTTGCCTGATGTAGATGAGGCAGACAATGACACTGATGAAGATTAAACATTTATCCACTTGAATGTCTAGACCCATAAGTGAGCTGGTAAAATCAATAATGAAATCGTCAACCTATGTCAATCTGTGTAATATTGTGAAAATTTAAGGTTCTGCACTGACAGTTCAAAGTGTAGTAATCAACATAGAGCTATTAGAATAGTAGAATAATCAGGATAATTATCCATTAAAACGTTGAATATTTGTATAGAAACCATGGAGACAAAAGGGTGCTTTTAATCTGAAGTAATCACAAATATCTTAGTTAGTTCTTTCCGGCTCATTTGAATACCTACGTTATGGGTCTACGGCCATTCTGATATTTTCACTCATTCAGTGCGGGAATTAACTTTAAATGTCAAATTCTGACGCATAGAGTCGGTCCCCGCACTGAAAGGGTTAACATAAATTGTTTCTACAGTGACAAGATGCTGAAATGTAATATATTCATTGGCATTCACATTTATACTTGAATGATATCCCCATTGTAGAAAAAAATAAACTGTTCCGACAGTTGTGTACATATTATGTAATTAAATTTAAATGCATCTCCAATTATAATATTGTTGATTTTCCGCATATTCTGATTATACCGTTGTGTATTTTTTTCTAATCATTTGATGGGATAAGTTGTACTGTATGTACATGTTATAGGGACCTATATTTTATGGGCAGCTCTATATACCAAAGCGCACATACAGCCTAATTTCACTTTTTATCCTTATAATTTGCGGGAGTCAAAAGGTTGTAAGTACTAATTGTCTCTGAATCACCTTGACTTTGAAAGGATGAAATTGAAATTGAAGATTTGTGAAATAACTGTCTGTTAACTGAGGACAATTTATATGCATAAATAGATAAAATCACAGTATAAACAGTTACTGATGTTATTGATGCGTTTTACTCAAAATCACTAAAAATGCATATACAACCTTCTGGCTCGGAACCCTCGTTATGCTTCTGAAACAACACTAAATTTCTTTTATAAAAATGATGTAACATGTAAAAGTCAACAACTTTGACACCGATGTGTGTGCTCAATTGACCGAAGGTTGTGACAACAAACAGGTAATAACTATGTTAGGAGTGAACATACATATCTTTTATAATTTTAGAACAAAATTTGAGCCGGCTATATATGTAACTTCAATTAACGATGATTGAGAGTCAATCACTTTGGCACCGATGTGTGTGCTTGATTGACCAAGATTGCGTCCAAAGTGATTGAAAAAAGGGCATATAAACATACCACCTCTATGATTCTTCAAAGTTCTTTAAACTTTATACAAAACATCAGTTGACCTTTTGTAAGGATCAACAACATTGACACCGATGTGTGTGCTCAAATGTCTAAAGTTTATGATGTAGTATGGGTGATAGATAAACTAATAAACATATAACATATTTGCGATTCCATAGATAAACTAATAAACATATAACATCTTTGCCATGTTGGGAGTCCCACAGGGATCAGTATTGGGTCCGCTTTTATTTATGGTCTTTATTAATGACTTACCCTGTTGTCTAACCAATACTTTTTTGAATATTTACGCACACGATACTGTCATACACGCATGTGGTAGCGACATTAATAACGTTCAACAACTTTTACAGAGGGATGTTGATATTGTTTCCCAATGGTATTTTTCATAATAAGCTGTTAGTTAATAAACTTAAAACACATTGTATGATTGTAACATCTAATCGGAAACTTTTGTCTCATAGACTGAATATAAATTTAAATGGCACTCAAATTGAACAAGTTAAGGTCACTAAATATCTAGGTTTCTGTCTAAATACAAAATTATGCTGGTCTGATCATTTCAACAAATTAGTAAAAAAAATTGCACCTAAAATTGGATTATTAAGACGTTTAAGAAATATTGTTTCAATATTGTCAACCACTTTGACACCGATGTGTGTGCTCAAGTGAACAAAGCTTGCGACATCACATGTCTGACGGGTGGAAATATCCTGCCCAGAGAACTCAGCCCACTGCAAAGTCCTTTTTTTTACTAATTTACACTGATGGGATGGTGTGAAGTTCAATAAAAAATCAAATAAACCTTTTACTGCTTGAATGACGGCACCACGAATTGATCTATAATATTTCTTGGAACTAAAATTGTTTTAATGGGTTCCATCATAATTTAACACTAAGTGCCAATTCAAAGACAATTTTTTGTGTCTCTACAGATTCACACTTAACGTGCTTAAGTGAAGAGAAAAACAGACTAATATTTAGAAATAGAATCACTGAGAATAGTGAGCGATCGTTGTTCCGACAAATGTCACAATCCCACTAAATGTCACAGCCCCGAATAATGTCACAACAGCCCTCGACAAATGTCACAGACAACAACAAATGTCGCAACATTGACTCGACAAATGTCACAGCCAACGACAAATGTCACAACATTGCCTCGACAAATGTCACAGGCAACGATAAATGTCACAACTTTGCCTCGACAAATGTCACAGCCAACGACAAATGGCACAACTTGGCCTCGACAAATGTCACAGCCAACGACAAATGTCACAACTTTGCCCCGACAAATGTCACAGCCAACGACAAAATTCACATTAACATGATTACCAACGACAAATGTCACAAACTCCCGAAAAATGACAGTCGTCACTCTTTCATCGGTTAGTCCAGTTGCCAAGAAGTGAACCGGGATTTTCTTTTTTAAGTTCAAGGTTTTTATATTGATAAGTCTTCATATATACCCTGGGCGGGGGCCCTAGGGTAGTGGTTAGCACCGCTGCCTTTCACGCCAGCTCGGGGTTCGGTTCCCGGTCTCGGCGGTTTGAAAGAAGCAAAAATGTTTCTTACCCATCCACTTGTGAAAGTCAGTTTTGCGGGAAGCCTCCGTGACCGAGAGGTAGCGTGCTCGGCCTCAGACCGCCAGGGCTCGTATTTCGAATCCTGTGTCTGACAATGAAATGAATCGGGCTTTAGGCCACCTTTGTGCACATATAGGCTAAACTGGGCCAGGAGAACCTCCTGAGGATGGTGAGATGATTGAGATGACACTGTCGTCCAGACACAGGATTCGAAATTCGAGCCCTGGCGGTCTGAGGCCGAGCACGCTACCTCTCGGTCACGGAGGCTCCCCGCAATACTGACTTTCACACGTGGATGGGGAAGAAACCTTTTTGTTTCTTTCAAACCGCCGAGTCCGGGAACCGAACCCCGAACCCTGGCGTGAAAGGCAGCGGTGCTAACCACTACCCTAGGGCCCCCGCCCTCCTGTGTCTGGAGGACAGTGTCATCTCAATCATCTCACCATCCTCAGGAGGTTCCCCTGGCCCAGTTTAGCCTATAT
The DNA here is from genome assembly GCA_964017125.1 of Flabesymbios commensalis. Lineage (NCBI taxonomy): Eukaryota > Metazoa > Annelida > Polychaeta > Terebellida > Flabelligeridae > Flabesymbios > Flabesymbios commensalis. Next base: position 26,942,073 of record OZ024915.1, read on the forward strand.
GGGCACAAAGGTGGCCTAAAGCCCGATTCATTTTATTTCATTTTTATATACACCCTTAGAACATTTTTTCTTTTGGGGGAATCTGTTAGAAGCTAATTTGCATAATTCACCCTAATTAACATACTGAGCCGTTTTTATAAAACAACTTTTTAACAAATACGCGTATAAACAAGTGCAATACCACTTTTTCGAATAAGTTTATCATGAGAAAGTGATTTCTGACGTTATTTTTGCGATTGAAGGGCAAGGTCAACTATAAATGTCAAGGTCAAGTCTGAAATAATCTAAAAATACGACTTGATCATGTTTATAATGAGCCACGTGGTTTAATTTTATAGGTTTGTTTCAAACCCTGCTCTTTTAAGCATGTCTGTATCATTATAAATTTTATTAGATAAGTGCCACTTTGGATGTTTGCTAAACTCATTTGCATAATTCACCCTAATTAACATAATTGATCAATATATGTGATGACACAACTTTTTTTACCAATATTCTTTAGATATAATGCTATTTATATGTAATGATTTTTTCTGATAAGTTTGGCGCGACCGAGAAATGTTTGACATATTTGAAAAAAAACATCGCATGTGGTAATTTGCATAATTCACGCAAATTAACATAATTAACCACCAAGATAGTAATTTAACAAATAGGTCCAGAAACATGTGTAATACCACTTTTTCGTATACGTTTGACACCAGGAAGTGGTTATGGATGTTATTTTTGCAATGCGACGTCAATTTCTGCTAAATATGCCAAGTTCAAGGTTAAGTTGTCGCCAATGTTGTCAAAATATAGATAAACTCGTGTCGCTAGTTGTCAAACCTAAACATATCGGGTTCCTTTAAACAATAATTGTTAAATTTGCACAATATTATATATTAGTATTAATCAATATTAAAATGTGGAAAAGTCAGATTTAGCACATTTTTTATTCAAATACTTTGAACACGATTTTCATGTTATTTTGCGAATAAAGATCAAGGTAAACTTATCAGGTCAATGTAATATTGGGTCAAGTCATTAAAAAATATTCACAAGTGCAGATATAATTAAATGGAGAGTTTGCAAAATCATTACACCTCTATGACCGTAATCTCGATATCTAACCCTTCTGCTGCTGAATTGTTTGTTTCCATTTTTTGTCAAGTTATGCTGGAATTGCACACGCAATTTCCCGCTTCATTGACGAATTGAATTCAATTTTTTTTATAAAATGATCAAAGTCTATGTACGGGACCTTGTAGTACAAGGGTTAAGATTCCAACGCCAATACAGACTAATTAGGCGAATTTGAAAATTATCACAATATATCAGATTATAATATCGAAAAATTACTCTATTCTCGCAGTATATATCAGTGCAATAATGCCAGAATATAATAGGCCTACTATGTTTCGGAAGATGGACATATATATATTTTTACCTCGGAATTTAACACGTTCGTAACCAATTCAGTCAGATGTCAGAATATATCATCATACCGACGAAATATGTCACTGTAGTGTCAGTTGTATTGTATTTCAAAATCTCAATATGGAATCAATGACAACTTTCCTATGTCAGAATATGCCGCTTTGTGATTTGTGATGAAACCATGATGTCAAAATACGTCAAATCAATTACAAAAAAGGCTATAAAGGCCTAATATAATATGTTTTCGAAAATCATAATTGTGTCAATATGTTTACAAAATAAGACACTGTTGTGTTAGGATATGAGAGCTGTATATCATGATCATATATTATAATGTCAGAATATGGCTTTATTAGTGTCTGGATATGACATAATAAGGATAGTTTCTGGATATGATATAATCAAATAAAAAGTGAGGTTCACATGATAGAACACACCACAATAGTATCAGAATATCGCAGTATCGTGTCTGGAGTAAAAACTGTGATTATGCGATTTAATAATGTCTGACCATGGCATTATAATAAAACAAAATTATATTAAGAAATTAGGTAAAACTTTTGTTTTTATGGCAGCAAATTTCCATCGTAATATCATGTCATTATAATATCAGAATTGACAATGCATGACACTATTGTGAAAGGTGTCGACACTCTATTATTATATTAATACTTATATCGCTATTATAATTCAATGTTATTTTTATATATTGCACTAAAGGACATTTTAATGTTAACACATCCAGGCATTTAGGTTATCAAGCCAGTAGTACAATGCACTGAGTTGAGAGAATAGGACGTCATGATGTCAGGACATTACAGCAAAATCCCCATATATAAGAAGTTCTAAATAATATCATACTACAAGGACAGAATAAATCGACTCAATGAGTTTACGATTATAGACATTATGATATCACATATACTTTTTTAATTGTTGTGATATTTACATTATATTATAACAATACGGCGTAATGGCATACCCCTTTTTATATCCCCATTGACTCAATGTGAAAGTATGACCCTTCAATACCACAATGCAGTTATGTCAGATTATGATACAATAATGTCATCGTATGACACTATATATTCAGATTAAAGAGTTATAATGGCAGAATATGACAAGATAATGTCAGGTTGTAACACAATATCTTGATAAAAACCTAAATTGAAAAAAACAACAACTACAATTACTTGTTCATTTTTTTCTAAATAAGAGTATTGTAATCTATGTCTTTACATTAGTCAAAACGTTATTTCTAATTCGCAAGATGTTATTATTATGTTTAAATTGCCATTGTTTTAATATTATGTGTTAATCGTGACTTCTACCCCCACCCGTACACATAAAATCAAGAGCTATGAGTTAGATATGTGAAACAACACATAATCATAGTTCAATTAGATATTTTAACACAACAGCTGAAACTTATAATACTAGTATGTATTAGGCAGTGACGAGTGTAATATTGCTCGAAATTGCTCTAAATTGTCCCAACGATTTTTACGCATATCACTGTTAGTATATCATAACTACGTGAGACAATGCATGATCGTTAATTATTTGATGGATTATTGGAAATTGAAAAAAGTAACGGAAATATATGATGTCTATCTGAGTAACCGAGTGACCAACAATTGGTGTCAAGGGTACACACATTCAATGTCACCGCATGTGAACAATTAAATGAGAGGTTAAATATTATTTTTAGCATTAGATATTCACATAGTTGTATTTTGATCTCATTAAAAAAACTGTAGCAAATATGTTCTGAGATAGTTCTTATAAGAGTTCGTTATGCTAGGTATGATGAAAAATGTGTATTAACATATAATATAATTATCTCAATATTAGCGTATAGTTTAGGATGCTATATGGTGAGTTTTATATTTAACGAACTGAGTTAAGGATTATATATAGTGAGGTTTGTATAAAGACGTAATTAGGAAAATAAACACACCTCCAGATTAGCTATTTTAAACAGGATCATCGTGCATTTTTAGCTGCTAGCGCCATGAGGCCTCCATTTTTTGTAATTTTACTTAATACAACGTCATTCACCGGCACGCCTCACATATGAGATTTATCTTTATATAATTAAAAGGGTAGTTACGCAGCTTTAAATTTGTAAGTGAATATTATACCAATTTACATATTTAACAAAATGTTGATAACTAGACGTGCCTACGCTGTTAATATAGTAATGAATTAACCTTGACTTCAAATCGTAAAAATAACACCAGGAATGGATTTCTTGGAAGTTGTTTAGTATTACGCATGATTCTAGATCCAATACATAAATCGTTATTCTTTGAACCAATTATAAGAACCAATTATGTTAATTAGAGAAAATAGACTAATTAGCTCTTGACCTAGATCGCATAATGTTGAAATTGACCTATAATTTCACCCATAACCAGAAATCACTAACTCGTGTCAAAGGTATTCAAAAAGTGTTGTTACAAATGTTTTCGAGCATATTTGATAAAAAGGTGTAGCCCTATTATCGGAATGGATAATTATGCTAATTAGCGTATGCAAATTGGATCATGAGATGTTTTTCTAAAGTTGGCAAAACGTAGTACGTCGTTTCAAACTTAAAATATGGCACTACATATACATAAAATTACAACTAACATGTTTTTAGTAATAAAGTTGTGTCATCCTATTATAATGGTCAAGTATTTTATTTAGGTATATTATGCAAATAAGCTTAACTAAACTCCTGGGTTAAAACAGTTCCTGTACAATTAACCCATATGTGGCGTGTAAACATGCATATAGTAATATTTTGGCGATATTCCAGCCTTGACCTTGACATTTTCACTTGACCTTGAATTGTAAAAATAACGTCAGAAATCCCTTCCTCGGGTTAAAGTTAGTCGAAAAAATGGTATTACACTTGTTTTTACACCAATTTATTAAAAAAGTTATATTATATATGGGTATGTATGTTAATTGGGTTGACATATGCAAATTAGCTTATTAAGATCGCGCATATCTATTAATGTTTCTAAATTTATATCTAATGATGTTTATGAAGATCCATACATTTCTGAAAGATATTCGAAAAAATGGTATTACACTTGTTTCTACGCCAATTTGCTCAAAAGTTATATTATAACATGGGTAGGTATGTTAATTGGGGTGAATTATGCAAATTAGCTGATAAAAAATTATCCCAAAAGTTGGCGCAACGCCAACAAAGCTGTAAATGTTTGAAATATGCATATGAACACAAATCATTGAAAAAGCCTTGGACCCAAAAGAAAATCCCGGTCCACTACATGAATGATGGTGCTGGCAACTGGACTATGGTCGGATGTAGAATACTATACTTGATCCGAGACCCATAATATATTTATCTTAGTTTTTTGTGACCTTGAATTATTTCATAGCCTGTTTTTTTCATTTTCAAAAATTAGTTTGCGGTATATTCTTATGTATCTGTTTAATAACATGACAAATATAAAATATTACACATACTACAGAATCGAGCGGCACGGATTATTAGTAACAATTTGGACTGGAATGTAAGAGGTATACATGTAGATATTGTTAAAGATCTTGGTTGGTTAAATGTTTGTCAACGAAGAGATTATATTACCGCTATTACTGTATATCTCTTAGCAGGGTTGCAACCGAGTTATATAACAGACCTGTTTACTCTATCTCGAGATATTTCAACCGTTATAATTAGATGATGCTGTACAAATAAATTGTTTTTACCCAACAAAAGCGATTTTTAGGTAACAAAAGCGATTTTAATTGCTCTTTACAATATTCTGCTGCTATTATCTGGAATAATTTACAAAACATTATAAGAAACATTGATACGTTTAATGTTTTTAAACAAACATTAAAACAATTTGTAAAAAACTTGGAATAATGTTGTTATATATTTTTGCAATATTATACATTTTCTTTTACAATTATACACTGCTGTGTATGTTACACAGACGCCTAGTCAGCAATAATTATGTAAAAGACTAATGTTTTGATCATATTGTTTGCAATATTCTAATGGTACTTTTACAATTATGCACTGTTTTCTATGATACACAGAGGCCTAGTCAGGGCAATTATTTTCACAATTGTTTTCACTAATAATTCTACCCTGCAGAAATATATTTTATTATTATTATTATTATTTTTATTTTTGCAACAGACGCACTGGTCCGGCTTAGGTAATGTGTATATCAGGCGAGCAACCGCATAAAGCATCACGCAAATGAAATTAATAAATGAATGAATGAATGAATGAATGAATGAATGAATGAATGAATGAATGAATGAATGAATGAATGAATAAATGAATGAATGAATGAAACAAAGAATAAAGGAATAAATAAGGAATAAATAAAAGTTTGACTGACTGACTGACTGACTGACTGACTGACTGACTGACTGACTGACTGACTGACTGACTGACTGACTGACTGACTGACTGACTGACTGACTGACTGACTGACTGACTGACTGACTGACTGACTGACCGACTGACTGACCGACTGACCGACTGACTGACAGAATGAATGAATGAATGAATGAATGAAAAAACAACGAACAAATGAACGAACGAACGAACGAACGAGCGAACGAGTGAGTGAATGAATGCATGAATAAATGAAAAACTGAATATTTTTTAAATAAATAAATGAATAAATGAGTGGGTGAATGAATGAATGAATGAATGAATGAATGAATGAATGAATGAATGAATGAATGAATGAATAACTGAGCATGTATCATTCCAATGGTATGAAACAGGCATACATGCGGCCCTAAAGAGTGAATGGTTATTCTCAGCCATTCACCTTTATCCGCCACATTTCGTTCACAGTTTATTTTAATATACATGTATATAGATAGGACTGATTAAAAGCCCGTTGCCATGGTGACATCCCGGGCTGCCAACTCCACATCCGCTAGAAATTAGCCCCCCCCCCTCCCCAGGGTTTTATCGTTACAATGATGCCAAATTCATCCTAATATTTTTTTCGGTAAAGGAAACGATAATTTTTCTATTCAGCGATTTTAAATCCTATGTGGCTTTTTTATTTATTCACGGTTCTATCTTATCAAACACCAATTACATGCTCGTAAAGTAAACTTGATCATCTAATAATATAAATAAAGCGTAGACAATTTTAATGACAAATATCAGCATGTAAATCAAGTTTGTTTGTCAAGGGCTAAGCCGTGACTGCCCTATATACCACTAAGATGTGTACTGTTGTGTTACAGTCAAAAGTATTGAACCACAATCTGGTGATGCTGGTGTAGGCAGAGGTCTATATAATCACTGAACATTATTTTAGGCATACTTACAGAAGCTTAGATTTAGTTCACCCTCTATAACATGTTTCAATAAATAATAAATAAATACATTTTCGTTCACTTCGGCGTCACCATGGTTTTGGCCATTAGGGCGCCCTCTATAATGATATCGCTAGACGACATAACCGATGTTATAAGTAAGGGCGCTAGTATTATTAACATCGCCATCTAAAAAAGGGTTGCTCACCTACCTGATAACGTGGCACGATTCAGACACATTGAATGAAGTTATACTGCGACCGGGTGAAATAAGGCATATCCTCAAGTGTATGCTCTTATAAAAATGCTATGTTTGGTGTTTAACCATCTATATATTTTCATATGCTATGATCCTATTTGGGATATATAAAAAACTCGGTCACAGAGGAAAGAGTATTTTCTCACATTGTATTATAAGTACCTACTTCATGCAGTTCAAGCGCTCGGTATAATAGAGACTGGTTGTCACCTGATATATTCGGTGTCTATCGACCACAAACGATTTCCCATGAACCATGCAATTTAGGTGCATAAAACAGTATGGCTTATTTCTATGTATTTAGACCTAACATTCAAACTCTGTACTAAAACACATTAATACCACACAATGTGAACAGATACAAACTGACGCTTTATCCAGACACATAATGTACCATGCATTTTGCATGCATCACCTGGATGGAAGAAACTTGACTTGCACAAACAAATGGGCTGCCCAATGGACCGGAAAAATGTCCTCAGAATTATTTTCCAACTTTGATAGCTCGCAAAATCCTAATTCGCGACACTTTGATAGCGAGCGCAAGCATAAATAAATCATATTTCTTTTAGGGTTTAAATTATGTAATTAAAACACCCAAGCCCACGGCTAATCGTGTTTAAAACACTTACCTGGATAACGTCTATTCACTACTCAGCAAACACAAAACATTTGAGTAACAATTTTGTACAACGTCGTCCCAAGGTCTATTGACATAATACCTGAAAAAATTATACTTCGTGGTCAATGATGGCGAGGTTTACATACTTAATTATTAATGGGGATCGCGGGGGTTAGAAATATCTGACCGGGTGCGGCGTTGTGTTAAAGATTATGTTCCCCGTAATTCAAATACATACCTCTCACGGCATAATTAAATCAGAGATTATATGAGGAGTTTGCAGGCGAAATAGCAACCTATCTAAGCGCCACGGAAGAGAAAAATGCGATTTACGAAAATGTAAAAATTCATTTGCAAAAAAATCCGTAGAATTGCCTAATAAAAAAAATCCGCCCGTATTATTTAAAAACTTGACAAAAACATGACAAAATCCTTACGATACGGAAAATCCGTAGAATGGGCAATCCTTCAAAACATGATGTCATGTGACAACAGGAGGAACGTGGATAAACGCGATGACAATAACTTACACCAATGCCTTCTATAATAGAGACGTCATTACGATCACTGATATCATTGATGAAAAAGTGGAGCCCAAGTATTATATTATACTCCTTTATTTAAAGAGCAACTAAATGACGGCGGTGATTAGCTGATCTTGTCAAGTGACAGACTGGGATACTCTTTTATTGATCGGTGGTAGAATATTGTTCTTTGTCCAAAAGTGGATGATAGCATGCAACTATTCCATGACCATGCTTCAACTGCATTCCAATAAATGATGAATATCTCCTTACTGAACTGCTAACCTTGGAAAAGGAATACAAAAATTAAATATTATGTTTTAACTTTACTGCATCCATTCGAATTCACTGGTAGTTTCAAACCGCCACACGGACACTATTATTACAACAAAAAGACGCAATCCACCAAGGATAGTAACCCGGTAACTGAAGACAAACCAGCCTTGTTTTAGTCGTCCACGAGTGATCCTCATCGGGCTTGTCATTCCTAACAACCTATCCAATAGTCAAGACAAGTGTAAGAGGCTACATACAATTGAGTGGTCACAGGATCATAATCCAAAATATTAATCAATGGCCACTATAAGTCAACGCCAAAACAAGTCGATCAAATGCAAAAAAATCAACATCTCACAAATAAACATAATAATTATGGTGGCAACGGGAAAAAAACAGAATTATTGCCTATAATATTATACCCTTTAAACTTAAGTTTGTTATTAAATATCATCAGTGTGTATGTGCGTGCAGAGCAAGCGAAATAACAAAATCAAATCTAAAGTACACACACATTATAACTACCCACATAAACGATAAACGTGTCAACAATATAATATATATACAAGTTAAAGGAATCCATGTTAAAAAATATCCCTAAAATAGCTATACATAATAAAAAAAGGTTTATTTAAAAGATCCAATTGGCACTGGTTAAACATGTTAAATGAAACGAGCTGTTTACATTCTGCTCTATTGTACAGTGCCAAAAGTGACTTAAAACAATCATTTACTACTACTGCAGTGATAAATAATTTGAGCTCTAAACCACAAGTAAGGGTAGTCAGGCGTTTTGTCCCCAAAACCAAGTTTATTTCGTATCGCCTGGTCAACCCCAAATCTGATGCAAACAGAAGTTGATGCAATGGTAGTTATATGACAACGATTAGACACATTGAACCAGCATTGCATCGATTTTTCGTAAGTCGCTTGTAGTAGATGAAGATGACAATGGTAAACTCAGGCTTGAAAGATTTCATTTGAAATCATTATAAATGTCTTAGTTAGCTCTTACCGCTGCATTTGAATACATATGATATGGGCCTACGGACATTTATAACATTGTACTATTTCAGCGCGGGGATCGACTACAGACGTCGGAATTTGACGTCTATATAGAGGTTAGATTTTCTAAGGCTTAACGTTGGCCTACAACCTTTGGCACTGGGCTAGCCCTAATCAAACATTGGATCAATGTCTTTAAGTTTCTGGCTCTCGTCGTTACATTTTCAAACCCTATGTATGGCCGTATTAATAATAACAGTGATATGGTTTTAAACATAGTCCTAATGAATAAATACAAGACAATTGTTTTGTGTTAGATACTCAATCAAACAAATAATTCAACTCGGAAGCTTGAATAAGTTTTCTGTAAATATAAATAAGTTTTCGTTATTTGAAACTGGCAACTTCAAAAAAATGAGAAAATTGACACAAACAAAATTTAATCATCATCTGATCAACATAAAGTAAAACGAGTCTCACCAAAACGTTAATGGTTTAAACGGATGATTAGATCAGCGCGCCTCTTGTGTCTTCTATTTGTCCATGCAGATGCACGACTGTCACATTGCGCTGTCTTCTTTTAAGCAGAGAACCAGAAACCCAGCAAAGACAAACCATTTGTATGACATTTATACAATGCTGGTCCAACGTCGCAGACGTTGGGCCGACGTTGTATAAATGTTATACAAATATTTTGTGTTTGCTGGGTAGATATAATATGCTGTCATACGAGGCCAAAGATGCAGTATATGCTTATATACTGCATTTCAGTTTTGCAGAGCGGTATTGGCCAGCCAGCATATAATAATTTCATTATAATCATATTATTGATGTTTCATTACTGGACAATAATGACCCAGGATCAGGCGAGAAGCAGTAAACCTAATTGGAGCCATGAAGTATCAATGTTATTTATATTGTATGACCAAGTCTCTGATAAAAAATCTTACTATTAAAAATTATGGTAGTTTAGATATAAACAACATATATCTCGTATCGGTAAATTATCTCCAAATCTAACTCTCATGGCATTTGATAGCTTAATCTTACCGATTTTATAATATGGTGATGAAATTTTATATACAGACAAAACAATCAACGAATATGAAAACATACATTTAAATTTCTTTCGTGCTATGTTTGGTGTAAACGACCAAACTTCAACCCCAGTGGTTATGGGGATACAGGTCGCTTGCCCTTGTTACTGAGACAGAAAATTATTGAATTCTGGATCCGCATTGTAAGCTTATCGAAACACCACCACTTGAAAGTAGCATACCAGTGTTTACTTAATTCTCATTTAGAAGGCCGGGTGAATTAGGTTGGCCATGTTAAGGCCATATTAACTGAAACAGGCAACGAACAAGTGTGGGACCAACAGTATATCACAAAGAGCAAACCATTGTTATTGTCTGCTAGAGTGAGGTTACAGGAACTATATAGATCATGATGGAAGTTACAAATTCAAGATTCTACACTAAATCCTAAATTACGAACCTATAAGATATTTAAATTTGATATTCACAAAGAAGCGTATTTAACCGTGATATATAACAACAACCGTATGAGATTAGTGACCAAATTTAGAATGAGTTCACACAAATTAGAAATTGAATAAGGACGTCATGCTAGGCCAGTAACTCCAAAAGAACAAAGGATATTGTGTCAACAGGATGTTGATGATGAAATACATTTTTCGATGTTCTGTAATATATTTGATGATAGAAGAAGTGAATTGCTTGAAAAGGTTAAAGAGAAAATTATAAATTTTGATAAATTGTCCACAATACAAAAGTTCATTCCTCTAGTTGGCAATAGTGAGCGTGATATTACCATATAATCACGACATTTTATACATGACTGTTTATCCACACTTTAAATTTTAGTCATTAATGTACCACGCTCTAGTTTCTTATACTATTGTTACTTGATATTTATATTTTGTTGCTAATAACTCTTGTAATATTTATGTGCTGCACTTATTTACTATATTTTATAATATCTACATCTTTTATCTTTTATTATTACGCATATATCATTATTTTCTTTTTTTTTATACTTCGTTTCACATTAATTAGATATTATTTTATATGACATCATTTATATATTTTATATGTATGCATATGCGATCGTAATGTACATAGTATAATTATATATGTTGTATCAGTTGTTATTGTATTTACCAGTTGTTATTAAATAAAAAAATAGCCATCGCGTGTGTCAAGTCAAAAAAGAATAACGTTATATTGCTGATAACACATTTGATACTTTTTGTATGCTCTTATTTTTATTCATTTTCCACCCTGTATTGTCGTGTTGACAGTCTGACAAATGAGTCTATTAGACTTACTTATGTCAATAAAATTGCTACTACTACTACTATAATTTCAAAATTGTCTCATGAATTGTCAGAAACTAACTGGTCAAATAACATAAAGCAAAAACCTAAATTACGCACCTATATTTTAATAAAGAAAACACTAAATCTATCAGAGTATGTGAAATTTTATTTTTTTAAGAACATTAGCGCAGCCCAATGGCACAGTTTATAACTGGTATTCGCCCATTAAAAATAGAAACTGTTCGTTTGAAGAAAATTCGGGATCCATCATCTGGTAAGCTCCTATTTTTAAATAGTTAAGACTGAATTTGTGAAATGTCTATCATAGACGAACCAGAATATAAAATACATTTTTTATGCTTATGTACCCTTTATATATCGCTTAGGTAGCCACTTTTTGATGAGGCAATAAAATGTAATGTTAACTTCCTATGATTTTCTAACACTGATAAATTCATTCGGCTAATTAACGACAATTGGAAAAATGGCGTTAACTTTTGGCAAACAAGAAGCAGTGTACTTTTGTGTGAAATAATATTATACTACTAACATTGTATATGTACTCTTTGCCATTTGTTTACCGATCTGTACGTGCATAATGTCCTGACTGTGCGGACAGGCCTGGATTCTATGTTACGTGTATACCTAACATGTGACGGAGAACCCTCGTGACGGCCGGCATTGTCAGTTCGCATCAATTTATAATAAAATTACTTTCTTTTTGTTATTATACCAATACACAAATGTCACTGGAAAGCCATATCAAGGCTGGATAGACTATTTTTACCGATGATTGATATTGTATCGTGTACAAGTTGTATTTATGTATGTGAGCCTGCATCTCGACAACAGAAAAAATATTTTTGTCGTCGGTTCCTTTTTTTCGATTCACATAATTCAGTAACATTATTTATGGTGGTATTTTTTTACCACAATTGCTATAGGCCTACCTGCAATATATAGGCCTTTAGACCTACCTAATATTGATTACCTTAAAACTACACGTAGAAAATTGCTCCATGTATCCGATTGGCTGGTTGATGTTTATGCATATTATTAGTCAAATCTAGTAGTAGTAGTAAATCATTACTTTACGTCACTTTTCGACACAAAAGGTCTTTTAAGTGACATTGTAATACGACGAAAACGTTGTAGTCAATGAGATGAAACAGATCATGATGTGAGGGTGGGGGTGATAGGGCATGGTGGGTTATTGAGAGCGTTTTCCTTCGCTCGTCCGATAAGGGGTTCTGGGTATGTCTAGGAGATCTACCCTCAGACATGCCCAGACGGCCGGAGACTTGGCTTTCGCTATACAATTAAACAATTAAAATGCTGAAACTCCGTGGCATTTCGCGCAGCTCCGCTATCCTCGGGTCAGATAGTCTCCAGAGTAACAATAGGAATGATAACTCCCTCTGGGTAACTCCATTCATCCCACGTGAGAGATCTCATGTCAAACACGCTACTGCCGGTTATTTAAGGCTACCATAGCCTACACCAGCGCCAGCACTGATGCGAGAGCTGCATTAGCACTGCAGTTAAGCGGAGGAACCAGGGTAGATAGTTCAATGGCTGTTGCAGATCCTGAAGCAGGATGCAAATAGGTAGTGTCACGTGGGTTGATGTGCCTACAGCCTCACACTGTGTGGTGCCTGTTAAAATAACCTAGTAGCATGAAGGGTTTGGGCAAAGTAAAATAAGTAAAATATATTTTTACGTCATTTTTCGGCCAGTATGGCCATTTAAATGACAATTCAGATTAAGATAATATGATATCTTGAACAGTAAAAGTGGTAAAGTAAAAAGAACAAACTGATAACATTATGTCTGCACTAAGGCATTGAGATAACTGAAGTCCTATATCATCACCCGCCATAAATTAGGTTAGAGTTTTTCGTGGTCACAAATATTTAAAAAGTCGATTTGTGGTGGCCATTTTAAAGTTCAGTAAAATCACCTACACATTATTTGTGACTTTAATTTTTGAGTTTTTGTGCCCACAAAAAAATTCTGTAAAACCTTGAAAAAATCACATGCTCATCTCCATATCGTGGGGAACGTGATTGTAAAATTTGAATAATTTACGACTTAAGTTTTTGAGTTTTGACGACCTCAAGAAAATTGAAATTGATCCGTTGAATTTCAGCAAAACCTTAAAAAATCACCTGCACATCTCCATATTGTAAGGAATGTGATTGTAAAATTTAAATGATTTCAGACGTTAAGTTTTAAATTTTTTGCGCCCACAAAAAAATTAGGAGTTTACTTCTGGCGGCCATTTTGAATTTCGGTATCATCTTTAAAAAATCATTTGCACATCCACATGTTGCTGGGAATGTGATGTTAAATTGACCCAAATAATTTTTTGAGTTTTAGCGCCCACCAATGAAACTACAAATATCTGTATGTAAGTTTCATAAACTCATCTCCCCCTTTGAAGTTATCAGGGTGACAAGGTATTAAATTGACAAAAAAAATAAAGATGGCCGACATGACCTGAATATTTTCCAGAACTTTCTGAAAAATCGATGCAGACTAGGAATTAATACTACTATACAGTCTTTTGAATATTGAGTATATCACTAAAAAGTTGCCACATAGAATACAAATGCTGCATACATTTTTACCATCACTATATCCACCACCTCATGGTATTAGCAGAGTGTACCCCTAACGTATACATTTTTTAGCAAAGACACTTTTAAGAGGTGGGGGTCAGTGGTCAGAAAATCTATTTTTCACGATTTTTACCAATTAAAGCAGTGATGTGTTTTGTCAATTTATACATTATACCAAATCTGATATAAGTAAGAGAAAATAAAAATAACCGATTTTATGGAGTCATATTGGCCGACCGTTTATAAATGCCCAGGTGTTTAAACACTCGTTATATTAAATTCTCGCCGTTGCGTTGCGAGTGCTTATAAACGCACAGTGGTTTTTAGATGGGCGGTCATTTAAAAACGGCTGGACCCGGACCTGATAATGTAAAGTTAGACTATATGCAAACAAATTCAAAAAACGTTTTTCATACATTTGTGTTCAACAAAACATTTCCCTGTCCCGCAGAAACAATGCAGCAAGTGACGGAGAAAAGTAAACTTCTGAAACAGACGGATAAAGATGGGAGAGATACATATGTCCTTTTTAGGGATGTACAAAGGTATATTCTTCAAAGGGTTGGCTGAAATCACATTTGAAGAAAATACATGGTGTTTTAGTAGAGCTGGCCGCTCCTTAAGTCTTTCCGATTGTGCCAGGGAAAATGAAAATGGTAAGCTGGTTTATGCTTCTGCCTTTATGAAGGTTGCCCTCCTGCTGAGAGACTATCGACTGTTACAGAATGGGTGATGAAGACCGGCTTTTCCGAAATATCAAATTATTGCTTCTACATTTAGACCATAGTAGGCATACAAAAAACAGAATATAGTCATTTCGAATGTTAGCCTATGGTATTGCGCTATTATCTGAAACAGACTAATGGAATATTTCGGTGAATTTAACTGGCAAAACTCGAAAATGCATAGCAAATTACCACCTGGTAGAGATTATTGTCGACAAGGTGAAATATAATCAATAAGAGCTATGGGAGCCAATATAACCTATCCGGCTGTCAGAAGATCAGCTACGTGCATTCAGCCAGTGTCAACATTAACGGATATTTTTGCAAAGCCAATCAGTGTTAAACATAACATTTTTCATCTAATCTTCTGCTTAATGTGGACATGATTCATTTATGTAAATGGCTGGATGGGCAGAAAATGAGGATATATTCTGAGATGCAATTGTAGTCCCAGGTGAGAGAATCAATGTGAGCCAATATAGCCCATACTTACTAAAACTAGAGGGGAATTGTGACTTTTCAAGTAACAGTAATGTTTGGATTAAATTCTGTGCGTTTTTTGACGACCACTTGAAATTGTTGGGTTATTTTTATTACGAGCGATTGATTGGAATTTTAGATTTTTGGATTCCAAATTCTTTGTCGGTTTAATGCTGTATTACTGTCTGCGACGCTGGCCGAACATTAAAACAAAATTGCGTCTACGTTTAGTGTTTGATGCAATTACAACCGTTAGTTCGATGTTTAGATGAAGCATTTAATATGTTCTACTGTTCATATCAAACACCCAATGTTGGTTCAATGCTGAGCTGGCTCATCATAGAAATATTATTGTATATGGGCCTCTGTATTTTAATTGATTAAATGTAGAGGGTGCTGAAAGGGTGCACTTAGTCAGTCGTGTCGCCTCTGACAATGGGCCCCTACATTGGTGATTTACTCATTTATATCGCCAAATTACAAGTATATGGACGTCTTTTGTGAGTTTTAATGTTCTCTATCTGTATTTTGGTGTTTTAAAGAGTTTTTCACCGCATGTAGTACCAGTGACTTATTCAGACACGAATAAGGAATAAGTAACAGTTACTTATTCCTTATTAACAGTTACTTATTTCTTATTCAAAACCGAATAAGTAAAAAGACTTGTACTACTCTTTCTGCGATCTGATTGGTTCTTTACTCTTTTATCTCCTATAAATTACTAGTATATGAACGTATTTTGCCGAATTTTAGGGTATTCTAAATGTGTTTTCGTATTTTAAAGTTGTTTTCACCGTATAAGTACCAGTTACTTATTCAAACGCGAATAAGGAATAAGTAACCAGTTACTTATTCCTTATTAAAAACCGAATAAGTAACAAGACTTGTACAACTTTTTGAGCGATCAGATTGGTGTTTTACTCATTTATCTCGCCAAATTACAAGTATATGAACGTCTTTTGTCGAGTTTTAATGTTTTCTGGATGTATTTTGGTATTTTTAAGTGTTTTTTTTACCGCATAAGTACCAGTTATATTATTCAGACGCGAATAAGGAATAAGGAACTGTTACTTATTCCTTATTCAAAACAGAATAAGTAGCAAGACTTGTACTACTCTTTATGCGATCCGATTAGTGTTTTACTCTTTTATCTCATAAAATTACAAGTATATGAACGTATTTTGCCGACTTTTAGCGTACTCTAAATGTGTTTACGTATTTTAAAGTGGTTTTCACCGTATAAGTATCAGTTACTTATTCAGACGCGAATAAGAAATAAGTAACAGTTAGGCCTACTTATTCTTTATTCAAAGCCGAATAAGTAACAAGACTTGTACTATTATTTGAGCGATCAGATTGGTGTTTTACTCATTTATCTCCCTATATTACAAGTTTATGAACGTCTTTTGTCGAGTATTAGGGTATTCTAGATGTGTTTTCGTATTTTAAGGTTGTTTTCACCGCATAACAACCAGTTACTTATTCAAACGCAAATAAGGAATAAGTAACCAGTTACTTATTCCTTAATATGTAACCAGTTACTTATTCCTTATTCGAATAAGTAGCAAGTCTTGTACTACTCTTTATGCGGTCATATTGGTGTTTTACTCTTTTATCTCCTACAATTACAAGTCTATGAACGTCTTTTGTCGAGTTTTAGGGTATTCTAGATGTGTTTTCGTATTTTTAAGTGGTTTTTACCGTATTAGTACCAGTTACTTATTCAAACGCGAGTAAGGAATAAGTAGCCAGTTACTTCTTCCTTATTCAAATTTGAACACGTGAATATACTTTTAAAGCTCTTTGTGCATGTCAATATTGCCAGGTTGGTGACCTAACTCTTTTTTTACGCAGAGAACTAGTAGTATGTAAGCATATTTTGTGGAGCGTGAGCATACACTTGCTTCTTTTATCTTTGTTTTGTTTTAGTGTTACTTATCCAAATTCGAATAAGCAATACGTTACCAGCTAGTTATTCCTTATTCGTCCCAATAAAGAATACGTTTATGATACTTATTCCTTATTCGGTCCAATAAGGAATAAGTAGCTGTTACTTATTCGAATACGGAATAAGTAACGGTTACTTATTCCTTATTCGCTCGAATAAGGAATAAGTAGCTGTTACTTATTCTTTATTGTATAAGGAATAAGTAACTAACTTTAATGACGTGCCCGATAGACAGTCCACAGATCGCTGAGAGCGACTCCATTCAGCCCACGTTAAAGACCAAATGTCAAACACTGTTTTGTTGGTAGTTTAAGGCATTACAACGGCCAAAACCAGTGCCTGCACTGATGCGGGAGCTACATTGACACCACTGTTGAGCAGACACAATCCGCCCGAAGATAATAAACAGACACATGGAGTAGTAGAAAACTCACTATTAGTCTTTCAAGTGACTTGTAATACGTCTAAATAGTGCAGTCTGTACTAATATGAGAAAAGAATGATGTTCATTTTATGAAGTGACGGTGGGCTGATAGGGCATGGCTATTTAAGAATCGAAGCACAATACATCAGCGTCAACTGTGTCAACTGTATATCTCTGAAGTCACAATGTGTAGGCCCTACTGTAACTCATCTCCACTCGAACTAGAGCTTATTGTGATAGCAGTTGGCAAGTTGGGGATTTATAGACTGGACACCCGAGAGAAGTCATCGAGACACAAACATTGAAAAAAAACACAAGCGAAAAACAGGGTATGAATTAAACCTGAATGACATCAATACATAACACAGGAAAAAAAATTATGTAGTAGTAGTAGTAGTAAATCATTGCTTTACGTCACTTTTCGGCACAAAAGGTCTTTTAAGTGACATTGTAATACGATAAAAACGTTGTAGTCAATTGATGAGATGAAATGATGTACAGATGATGATGTGAGGGTGGGGGTGATAGGGCATGGTGGGTTATTGAGAGCGTTTTCCTTCGCTCGCCCGATAAGGGGTTCTGGGCATGTCTAGGGGATATACCCCCAGACATGCCCAGACGGCCGGAAACTTGAGTTTCGCTGTACAATTTAATGATGAAACTCTGTGGCATTTCGCGCAGCTCCGCTATCCTCGGGTCGGATAGTCCCCAGAGTAACAATAAGAAGGATCACTCCCTCTGGGTAACTCCATTCATCCCACGTGAGAGACCTAATGTCAAACACGCTATTGTCGGTTATTTAAGGCTACCACGGCCTACATCAGCGCCAGCACTGATGCGGGCGCTGCATTGGCTCCGCTGTTGAGCGGAGGAACCAGGGTACGCCACTGGCAATCCGCCCGAAGATTATAGCCAGATACGAGGAGGCTGCAGATGCCCTTGGATGATTGCTGTAGACTAGTGCTCCCATACAATGCCGTACACAGCATCCAACAGACGAAACAGATCCCTAATGACCCTCCCCGGATGGGGGCGAAAAGTACTACTACTAGCAATCATCCCAGTACCCCGGAAAAAAATTTATATGATGAGAGATCGAATATATGAGAAAAACTGGAAAAACGAGAATAAATCTAATGATTATATTATATAATACGACTGGGTGTGCTTAGCCCCCTTGCTGAACATGGATAATGATTTTGAATGTACAAAACAATGTCCTGCTTGACAGTGTGCCACAACAGGATTATTAGTGCTCCGTGAAACCAATTATATTTTATTTTAGAATGGTATGAGAAATTGCATTTAAATAATTATACACTATGATCCACTGTAGGAAGGTGACCGTTTGCTGTTCTCTTGGGTTATGTATCGATTGATGCTACTCAAACATGGGGGGGGGGGGGTGTCTATGTACATTCACAGAATTAAGACCTGTACTGATGCAGCTGGAAGGGTTCAGGTTGTTTAACATCAAGATGTCAAAAATGAATCTACTATCATAATTTTTGCAATTATATATTATATAAGCTAATTCTTATCGAATTATGAATTTACTATAGCAGGCGATTGAAATTTCGATAAAAGCGTGAAATATATATGCAGAGTTTCAAACATGTGCAAACAAATGAAGCTGGTGTATCACACCGTAAATTTATGTACCAGATAACGGGTAATCCATTTACAGATTCATACAAGATCCCTCAAATTTGTTCACTCACTATGTCATTATAAAAACCCAATGGTCAACATGTTTGTCAAACTTGCAATAAAGGTAGTTGTTTTCCATTGTGTAATAACATATGTTTAGTCTATTGTAGGTACAAGTTACACCACAATGACAGTACCAGATCTGCATTCAGCACAACTGTTTGCAAAATTAAACGTATGCACCACAAAAATATAATGAGTGACGACTATGCTATTGCACAATTTGCAAAAGAATTGATATCCTCTAAGGATTTCAGACTAATAAATTATCATTTTTACTGGACTATATTTTATGTGATTAACATGTATAGTTTGTTGTGAGATCTCCTTTTTGTGTACGTACGTACTATGAGTACAAAATAAATCTATATTAGTTTTATTATCACAAAGCACTATCCGATCAGTTAATTCTTCTCTTTAAATCAAACAAATATGTGGACAAAACAGTCAATATATGTCATACAGTAAATGTAATTGGAAAACAAAATAAAATAATATGAATACAACATAAACAAAGTATCGTCCCCTCAGAATCAGAAGGAGTTCAAACATGATCATAACCTGCTCAATCAACTTAAGTAGGTTATAATACAAAAAAGACAAATTTTGGTCATATAGGAGCAATTGATCATGTTGATACTAATTCCTCATGTCAACACCTTGAACGGTTTCCTGATCTATGTGATTAAAAAGACAGATACTCTGTATGAAAAAGTGCATTACACCCTACTGCCCATCCACATGCTTTGCATTAGAAAGGTTGTCTTTTTTTAGATATCCATTCAGAGTTTTAATGATTTTGTTCTCGCTGCCGATGCTCTATACCACACTGACTGAAGCCAATTTGTCAGGATCCCGATAACTGGCAAGGATGTATGTGTCATCCTCAAAAGTTACAATATAAAACCTGATTGTTAAAATAGATTTATTCTGTCCTTCCCTGGTAATTAGTGATTCTAAGGGGCATCCAATGTTCCAATGATTTAACTTTAGATCAGTATTGCGATAGTTATTCTCTTATCCAAGATAGTTATCTATGCAGTGTTTAAAATACGCGTTTACATTAGATTAATTAATACCTATCTTTACACAGTCAGGTATCACTCAAAAACTTTCGTTAAAAAATTGTATTTGTGCCACAGAATATCCTCCATTTTACCAGACATCATGCACTTACTGAATGTTAGGCCAGATTTAGAGGACTGGCATTGAAGACCGGCACACCAAAATTTACCAATTTACCAAAAAACACATACCAACGCTCAACAGTTTACTCGTCAGCTACACCGGTCTTTTTCGTAGACCCGAGATACTCCGAGTCTGCTTTGAGATTATCCACAGACCAGACACAGGAGGTATGAGCTTCCTGACAGAATGTGACTATGTTTATCACTACATGTTCATCGTTTTTCCTGAACCCGGCGTACACTAGCAACTGGCAACCAGAATTAATAGTAGTAAATTGTTGCTTTACGGCACCAATAGTAATTTAAGTGACAATGTAATAAGATGAAAACTGTGGAGTCCTTTGATAAAATGAATGATGTACAGAAGATTAGGTGAGTGTGGGGTGATATGGCATGGTGGGTTGTTGAGTGTTTTCCTTCACTCGCCCATTAGGGGATTCTGGGCATGTCTAGGGGATTTACCCCCAGGCATATATAACATATAAATAGCATATTCAACACTGTCAGATTTCAATCAATTATTTGTCTGTGCTCTACATACTAACACAATTAATCCTATAAAGGCACAGAAGTCAAAATGTGTTAACATACAAATATGTATATTTATCTGTGTAAACTTGCATGAGTATCCAATAAATCTAAATGGCACATTATTCTGTGGGGAATGATTCAAAATTGAATTCGTTCCTAAAAAAAAAGAGGCTTAGGTTTTTACTACACGTTTTCCATTTTAATTTGGGTTTAAGCACAGTCATAGTGGTGGCACTGCTAAGGGGGTGAAGCAGAATAAATATATTTTGTCCTGTGTTTGTTTAGTTGAAAATGCATTGAACCTCCTTCTGCGTTTTACTCCTGGTCTGGAGAAAATCCCACCCCTGGGCATCCAGCCTGGGCCGGTTTTGAATTTAGAACACCCTGAAGATGCTTCAGCAAAGGATAACATAACGGCAATGTATCCCAAAGAAGACACTTGTGCCGACGAATTGACAATTCCGGTGATCGAACGCAATGATGTTTTTATGACAATATTTTGAATGCAGTAACTAACTGCACTACTTCAAGTGCTGTCTAACTTCGATAACGTGGTTACGAAATTCGATAAAGTGTTCAATAACTTTGACAACTTGTCTTCGAAGTTAGTTAACGTGTTAGCTATCTTCGATAACGTGCTCCCGAAGCTCAATAACGTGTTGTCTAACTTTGATAACGTGTTATTAAACTTCGTGTTAGCTAACGTGTTAGCTAATTATTTGACGTGTTAGCTATTTTCGATAACGTGTTCTCGAAGTTTGATAACGTGTTTTCGAGCGTCAATAACATGTTCTCGCACTCTGATAATATTTTAGCTAAATTCGATCACGATCACGTTTAGTAGAAGTCAATCATTGCTTTACGTCACTTTTCGGCACAAATGGTCTTTTAAGTGACATTGCAATACGGTGGTCAATTGATGAAATGCATGATGTACAGATGATGATGTGAGGGTGGGGGTGATAGGGCATGGTGGGTTATTGAGAACGTTTCCCTTCGCTCGCCCGATAACTGGTTCCGAGCATGTCTAGGAGATCAACCCCAGGCATGCCCAGACAGCCGGTGACTTGGGTTTGGCTGTGCAATTTAATTCTGAAATTCCGTGCATTGAAATAATTACAATAAAAATAAATTAATCCTTAAAAATAAATATATTTATCATATTGTAAATTCCCCACGGCAAAGACTTAATTATTTTCTAAATTTTATGAAGAGTAATAATTGATTCTCTGACCTTGGCCCACCAGTCATTCTCACAAAGAACCTATCCGAGATATTGGTTAACGGATAGAGAGGACATGTTATGCAGCTGAATAAGGATTCAGTGGTTGTTAAATTTAATCACTATTCACGTGTCAATAAAGCTAAATATGTCCATCTTTTTGACATCAGAAAGGGCCAAAATATGGCCTGTAGAAAACAGCTGCCTCAGCGCTTAGCCTTTACACAACTGTGCATAAAGCACAGGGGTTGACTATACCACGTATTGAAGTTGATTCTAAGCTTGGAGTAGCTGTCAGTTGAGTATGCTCCTCTGATGTCCTATTGAATAATATGACATGTTGTCGAACAGAAATTGTTGCAAGGAAAGATATGGATGAATGCGATGTACACCTGGTGTGTGACGATACCAGTATCGAAAGCGAAAGTGAGGAATCGGTGACTTTGGCAGTGGCAGAGGCTGTAGAGGATGTAAACCCCTTGTTAGAGATCCCCGAGCACTTTAATTATACAACCACACTTGCACAATTGAAATACCTTGCACATGTCACTACAACACAAACACATTTAAATGAATGCCTGAATTATTTTACTTTCAAATCTCCCCATAACTTAACAGTTTATCCATTTCTTGAGTCAAAATATTTTAGAAATATATAAGCAAAATTTCAACACCGATCAAATTTGCAACGACCACATTTCATAAGGATGTAGAAATATTTTACACTTCTTCAAGGCATTCGGCCTACCGAGATTGGGTTGCTGAACTAGCAGTATGGATTGAGCTATACCCAACAGTATTAAATTATGCGTAGCTTTCTCATTGATGGAAAGAGTCGGAAGCCTTATCATTTCATCTGATGCTAACAAGATATTAGCGAATTTAAAGGAGGGTCTGACTCTTTCCTCAATGATGAAAGTATAGTTGTGTTAGCTACCATTAGGTACATATGTGGCTGGTTCGTCAGCTCCACTATTAAATTGTAGGAGAGACGGATTAACAGCATGTTCTACAGCCTTCACAGCCAGCCAGCTGTACCGTTAAGAGATAACGAAGTTAAGTAACTCCCAACAGTTGATATCCCGAAGAGATAAGGCTTTAAAAACAACCGATAATTCTGTCTCTTTTGCAAAGGTCGGGTGTAAACAAAAACATAGTTTTGCGCAGGGTTTATGTTATCTGATTGACGACGCTTATGATTTTTTCGTGAATTTACAAACCTAATGTTGATGAGATATCTGTATATATTACAAAACAAACAAAATAAATTTTATGGCATACCACTGAATACACAAACTGAAAGAGAACATGCACACAATCAAATAACACAACATATGAAATCACCAGACACATTTCATTTCAACTCATTCTCTAAAAAAACAGCTTGATATTCTATGTAAGTGTTTTAAGGCTAGCTATGCAAAAAATAAGAAAAAAGTGAAACCACACAAAAAAAAGAAGCTATCGAAGATTATTGCTTTACGGCACTTTTAGGCATAGTCCCCAGAGTAACAATAGGAAGGGTCTCTCCATTCATCCCCCATGAGAGACCTAAATGTCAAACACTTTAATAATTGCCGGTTATTTGCTACCACGGCCTACTCCAGCGCCTGCACTGATGCGAGAGCTGCATTGGCACCGCATTTGCGCTGAGGAACCAGGGTACGTCACTGGCAATCATGAGGGGGCTGCAGCTGACCGTGTGGTAGCCGTAAACCAACCTTGTGTGTAGGATTGTGCATTTTAATAAAAGACAGCTGTACCTTCGGAAATAACTACATAATATAGGATTCCATTCCGGAATCGATATATTGGGCCAAAAGCTAAGCCGACCAAAATTTGCCAAAAAAATAAAATGGGCAATGTCCATTTTTATAGTGGGGGTGTTTTAGTAGCCTGACCTTCCCCACTAGAAAAATGGACACGTCCGATTTGGAAACTAAAATGTGTCAATCCGAAATTTCAAAAAAGTTGGCAAATTCTCCAAATTTCTGATGTTTTCATTGGAGGCTTTTGGAGTGATATTGAATAAATCGTATCCACAATTTAATATAAAAAAAGTGGATCCACTCACCTCATTTATCAGATCCAAGCTCGCAATCTTTGAACATGATGAGAACCGAGGGTAGAATGGAAGAAGAGAGGAAGGACTCCAGACGTCGTGCAAGAACAAGTCCGAATCTGGGGTCGGCGCTCTGCGGAAGGAAGGGGCTAGGCACGACGCAATGCTAGTAGCTGCAGCGTCATCTAGACGTCTTGAAGACGCCAAAGGCAGCACCTCGACGGAGAAGGAGGAAAGGAAGAAGAGCTCCAGCACGTCCAAGTGGATCCTTACTTCGAACTTAGAAAATTCTATGTTGCTCATAGACACGGACGAGGACAGTAGGATCCTGGCACCAGTGGAGACAGGAGACATTGAGACTGCCTTCATTAGCGCTGCCCCATACGAACGGGTAGCAGTGGTTACCAGAATCCCTACTGAAAGGACGTCAGCTAATGCAGCAAGTGCATACTCAAGGAGGAAGACTTCTGTCGCTTTGGAGTGCCTCTGATTGCAGTTATTTCCCGACCTCCCCAGCAAAAGGACTGGAAGCAATACATGAAGGATGCTAATGTAGTATAAAGGAGTCTCTCACAGTCCCCAAGGCGCCCGAGGCAGGAGGTGCTGCTGGCTGGCCGTGTGGTGCGGGAAGGGAAAGAGTCCAGGGACAGGTCCAGCAGCGAGTGGGTGTCCGGCAGGAAATTTCTATGAGAGTCGGGGAGGGTTGGACCAAGAGAGAGCAAGATAAATTTCATTAGGATTCATAAAAATGATAAAGAAGAAACATTTCAAGATGTCAACGGTGAAGGATGTCTCCACATATCCATGAAAGAAGGACTGGGCGATTACCGTCGACCTCAAAGAAGCATACCTCCATGTTCCAATATATACCAAACACAGACTTTTTCTCGGATTCCGGTGGCAGAGAAATTGCTACCAGCCCCAAGGACGTTCACAAGGCTGACCTTACCAGTCGTGTCCTTATGCAAAGGCAGGGGCATAAGGATGACTATTCATCTAGACGATTTCCTGGTGCTAGGAAGTTCAAGAAAAGAGACTATAGATGACAGAGATTTCGTTTTGACAGTGCTGAGCAGGGCAGGTTTTTGCACGAATTTGAAGAAATTTCACCTGGAGCCAACACAGGTCTTAGCTTACACAGCCCAGGGTCGAGTTTTTTTTAAGAAAACCCACTTCAGGCAGCTGGGACGGCTGAGTCCTTCTCTGGGATTAGCCTGAACCTTCCTGGGGAGGGCAAATTTCGCCAGAGGAGCTGTCGCTTTGGGGAGACTGATGTAGGCCCCTGCAGACCATTTCAAATGTGTGTCATCAAGGCTTTGAGGTGAGGGGACTTTGTCTGGGACGAGGAATCCAGAAGATCGGTGGATTAGCCTTCCGGAAGGAGGGGAGTTATGGACGGCAGAGACAGCGTCCCTTTTTTTGACGACAGATGCGTCCATGCAATGTTGGGAAGGGGGCAACGTTGGGTCACAGGTCAGCTCATGGACGTTGGTCACAGGACGACAAAAAACCCCACATAAACGAACTGGGTTTGTTGGCAGTGGAGAGAGTTGTGAGGGGCTTTGTCAGGTTCCTCAGGAACAGAGCAGTGGTGGTGTACCTGGAAAATGGTACGGCGGCGAGTTACATACTGAAGAAATTTGGCACGAGGTCCAGGATCCTGAACAAAGTCACGACAGAGCTTCTGCTGTATTGCAGCAGCCACGGTGTCCGGTTGACTCTTTCTTTCTACCAGTGTTGGCGAACCTCTCGTAAAAAAAGGGGGACCAACGAATGGTGCCTGAGCAGGTTGGTGGTGCAGAAGATATTCTGGTGCTTCGGAACCCCTCCATAGACCTGTTCGCGTCAAGAGGATCGGCGCAGGTTCCAGTCTATAACACCCTAGACAGGACAGACAGGACGGCAGCTGGGGTGAATGCTTTGCAGCAGGATCTACGGTTCAGGCTAATGTACGCATTCCCGCCTCCGCAGCCGATTCCCTTGTTCTTGGGCAAGCTCAAGGGCAAAAGTGGGAAGGTGATACTGATAACTAATTTTTTGGTGATGGCAGCATGGTTTTCCCCTGGAATATGTCAATCTCGATTGGAATTCCATGATTTAAAAAAACGATGAATGGTTCTGTAGCGATTGCTCATCATGTCAAACTAAATGATTAACTAGGCTTGCCTAAAATGTTATGATTGTGTTAAAATGTCCATTTACAACATAGCAGGCCCTATTTTGGAAACAGTCCTGTTGAAATCAGACAATGTAACGGTAACCGCTGTACTGAAACTTATGGCGTGAGGCTTCAAGCCCCCCTTTGTGCACTAAAGTAGGGCGGTAGATTAAATGAGATGACACTCTCTTCCCAGATTATATATATCCTGGTGGTCTAAGATCGAGCAGTAGTAGTGGTAATTTATTTGTTAACGCTGTTGGAACACCAACAATCTTTTTTATGTGCTACCTCTGTGAAATATTGATGAATTATTCATATTGGCCTATAACCCTCATGCACGGTACATAAGGTGCATGATGAATAGACCTGCATTATAAATAATTTTATTTGACTGTATAAAGAAACCGTAAAACATATTAAAAACTAGAAAAGTAGTTCCCGAACTTCGAGGCCCGATTTTAGTCTGTTAGAGTGTTTTAGACAAAAATATTTTGTAAACAAATGTCCAGGATATAATTATTGAAAGAACCAATGAGACAAGTATATTTTCAACGTGTATGAATGAGCGTGTAGGCCTATTCCTTCCATCACTGATAATTATTCAGTGTACGCGTCTATACGATGT
The DNA here is from genome assembly GCA_964017125.1 of Flabesymbios commensalis. NCBI lineage: Eukaryota > Metazoa > Annelida > Polychaeta > Terebellida > Flabelligeridae > Flabesymbios > Flabesymbios commensalis. The sequence continues at coordinate 26,969,534 of OZ024915.1, forward strand.
ACCTGGTACACACAATGTAGTATGCCCACCGAATACCGGTTCAATGTTTGGTCAGCTTCGCAGCCCATTGCTGGTTCAATGCCGGTCAATCGTAGTCGAAGCTGGCCCACCATTGAAACAAAAGTGGGTGATTGTCCTGTGTTTGCTCTGACTGCCATACAGGTACGTGACACATTCCCCGAAAGGTCACCACTCGAATACATTGGCCCAATTGTGAAATAATGTTGGGCCACCGTCTGCGACGCTGGGCCAACATTATTCCAGCCAAAATCCTTTTAGCTAGACCTAACCACAAATATGATCGTGAATATTATTATTTCTGAACACTTGTTAAAGACAAAAGTACTTAACATAAGGACCTGGAACGTCATATTCGACATGTTCAGAAGGACTGGTGTACAGAAATGTCAACCGTTTCCCACACGCAGCACCCCTCTTTCCCCTAAATGGAACACAAACTCAGGCCAGCAAAACTTAATAGGGGCCTAATGATAACCAGGATTGCCTGATTGTCCTCGTCCAATTTCCCTGAAATTTTGCGAAGGTTATTTCTATTATTCATAACAGCGGTAAAAAAATTGCACAATTATAATGTAATATTAAAGCTGCTCCTTGGGATGAGACATTTTCAATTTTGAAAATTTTGAAAATTTAATTTAAAATAAAACTAAAAATACAAAAAAGTCAAAAAAAACAATTTTAAAGCACAGAAAATGAGTGAAATAGTTATATTTTCAGGTTGTATATTTTTTTTTTGTATAAACATATTTTATTAAGGTTGTATATTGCCATGTAATCAAAACAAGTCAGCAATATACAGCACTTTACACCACATATTCCCACGTCTTGGACGGCAAAATCAAAGCAATCGCCGCTAATTTGTGTCTTATAGTCAGGACATGATGGGATACACCTGTAACACTGATTGTTTGACCAACGCTGAGCCGACGGCATGAACATGTGGCCCAATGCTGTAGGAACATTTAACCGTCCTTTAGCAAGTGTTTAGGTATACAAAAGTTTGCTTGGGTTTTAAGGGGATTCATAGAAATGTTGATAAAAAATATTTTGAAATATCTAAAAACTCGGAAAAAAATAAAAACATGATCTGGGGGATACACTACTTCATTACAAAAATACAAATGAAAATTGATGTCATCCCAAGGAGCTGCTTTAACTATTTTAGACCATCTAACATGTAATGCAATTGTATAATTAATTTACTGAGTTTATGCAGGGCCATCGTAGTTTAAATTGACTACATATCAAATGGTCTAACTTCTGATATACGCTCTGCAATTTTATGAAATTTTCTCGGCTGTCGGGTATTTTTTTTAAATTGGTGCTTGCAAATATGTCAAGAAAATCTGTTGAAAATTAAACGAGAAGTAATGCAATCCCGGTTGATCATTTGCATTCTGTTTTGGGGTATAATTGTATTTGAAAGGTAGGCGTAGCGGAATCATGACTGCTTGCGGTGAGATTAAACAGGTTAAACAGTTTACATTCTGTGATCTTCCAGATGCCGAAACATATTGAATAAGCTGTAGGTTTTGATTTATGCTTGATTTAATATTCTTGTTCACCTAGACGGTGTCTGCCTTTTAGTCAGAAGGCCCGTGAGTCAGAAGGCCCAAAAGTCGGAAGGCACGTTAGGTAGAAGGCCCGTTAAAAACATTCGAAAAATCCGTGAAAAACTCGGTAGTGGGTGGGTGGGTCAAGCCCCGACTCGGACTCTTTTTTTCTTGAAAATGTAGTGTCTTTTATTGTTTTTGTTTGTGTTTTGTTTGTTGTTGTATATGTTTCAAAAAAAAATTGGCTCATCCGAGTTTTTTAAGGATTTTTTTAACTTGACAAGACCCCTTAGTCAAAAGGCCCTTAAGTCAGAAGGCCCTCTAGTCAAAAAATAAGACGGATGATTAGTCAGAAGGCCCGATTGTCAGAAGGCCCGTTAGTCAAAAAATAAGTAAGGATTATGAGTCAGAAAGATCGTTTGTCAGAAGGCCCTTTAGTTAGAAAGTCAGGCAATTACTTCATCGATGTCATCTCATTTGTGGACAGCCCTATTACCAATTATTTTTTATATTTTTTTATTCACTTGTACATGTTGTACGCCTAGCACTTTCATAGGGGTTGCGTTTATAATAGGCTACCTAGATTTTTAAACCTCATGTTGCTGCCTAACAGTCAAATTTCTGCTTAAGTTATGTCGCGTTAAACTATCAGAGAATGCTTAAAAATTTATCAATGTTGATGTTTACATCGAATTATTCAATAAAAATAATAAAAAAAGAAAGAGAAGGAAGAAATTGCATATAGATAGTAGGCAGCAATGTACACCCCGTGTCTTTGAACAGTTTGGAACAAATATGAACAAGCAAGATTACTAACATACTGGTTCAAACGCGAGCACCTGAATTTTGAAACATGCTGAGAAAAATGTGTCGAGATAATGCTAATAGATTATAATGAGAAGAAAATTTTGCACTGGTCTTACTTAGCACGGTAATATATACTGCACCAAAGAGTCAACAAACAATGCTACCTATCAGAATATTTGGACTAACAGTTAATTACTATTTATTCTGAGCAAAATTATACGTTTGTCAACGCTTGACAACAATTAAACAGATTGCCACAAATTCCACATGAGTTGTGAAATTGTGTGGGGTTTTCTCATGACGCACTTTTCTTGTTATTAGAAAACATTATACATTTTTCACATTATAATTTTCATGGCTATTTTTCTCCCACAAAATATCATTAAACTACAGATCTTTTGAAAAACACGTGGACGGATATCTTTGTTCAAGTATCTTTGAATACATATTTTATGCACATCAATTTGTTATCAATAGTTGGACAACAAACGTTATGTTCAAAATAATATACCCCCCCCCCCCTCTAGATGTCAAATGGAGCGCTCGTCACCTAGCATCGTCATTGTTCACTGTCCAATGAAACGGGCCTTCTACCTAACGGGCCTTCTAACTAACGGCATTCTGAGTAAAAAGCCTAACTGATTTTCTGACTAACGGGTCTTCTGACTAACGGGCCTTCGCCTTCTGACTAACGGGCCTTCGCCTTCTGACTAACGGGCCTTCGCCTCCTGACTAACGGGCCTTCGCCTCCTGACTAACGGGCCTTCGCCTTCTGACTAACGGGCCTTCGCCTTCTGACTAACGGGCCTTCGCCTTCTGACTGACGGGCCTTCGCCTTCTGACTAACGGGCCTTCGCCTTCTGACTAACGGGCCTTCGCCTTCTGACTAACGGGCCTTCGCCTTCTGACTAACGGGCCTTCGCCTTCTGACTAACGGGCCTTCGCCTTCTGACTAACGGGCCTTCGCCTTCTGACTAACGGGCCTTCGCCTTCTGACTAACGGGCCTTCGCCTTCTGACTAACGGGCCTTCGCCTTCTGACTAACGGGCCTTCGCCTTCTGACTAACGGGCCTTCGCCTTCTGACTAACGGGCCTTCGCCTTCTGACTAACGGGCCTTCGCCTTCTGACTAACGGGCCTTCGCCTTCTGACTAACGGGCCTTCGCCTTCTGACTAACGGGCCTTCGCCTTCTGACTAACGGGCCTTCGCCTTCTGACTAACGGGCCTTCGCCTCCTGACTAACGGGCCTTCGCCTCCTGACTAACGGGCCTTCGCCTCCTGACTAACGGGCCTTCGCCTCCTGACTAACGGGCCTTCGCCTCCTGACTAACGGGCCTTCGCCTTCTGACTAACGGGCCTTCGCCTTCTGACTAACGGGCCTTCGCCTTCTGACTAACGGGCCTTCGCCTTCTGACTAACGGGCCTTCGCCTTCTGACTAACGGGCCTTCGCCTTCTGACTAACGGGCCTTCGCCTTCTGACTAACGGGCCTTCGCCATCTGACTAACGGGCCTTCGCCTTCTGACTAACGGGCCTTCGCCTTCTGACTAACGGGCCTTCGCCTTCTGACTAACGGGCCTTCGCCTTCTGACTAACGGGCCTTCGCCTTCTGACTAACGGGCCTTCGCCTTCTGACTAACGGGCCTTCGCCTTCTGACTAACGGGCCTTCGCCTTCTGACTAACGGGCCTTCGCCTTCTGACTAACGGGCCTTCGCCTTCTGACTAACGGGCCTTCGCCTTCTGACTAACGGGCCTTCGCCTCCTGACTAACGGGCCTTCGCCTTCTGACTAACGGGCCTTCGCCTTCTGACTAACGGGCCTTCGCCTTCTGACTAACGGGCCTTCGCCTTCTGACTAACGGGCCTTCGCCTTCTGACTAACGGGCCTTCGCCTTCTGACTAACGGGCCTTCGCCTTCTGACTAACGGGCCTTCGCCTTCTGACTAACGGGCCTTCGCCTTCTGACTAACGGGCCTTCGCCTTCTGACTAACGGGCCTTCGCCTTCTGACTAACGGGCCTTCGCCTTCTGACTAACGGGCCTTCGCCTTCTGACTAACGGGCCTTCGCCTTCTGACTAACGGGCCTTCGCCTTCTGACTAACGGGCCTTCGCCTTCTGACTAACGGGCCTTCGCCTTCTGACTAACGGGCCTTCGCCTTCTGACTAACGGGCCTTCGCCTTCTGACTAACGGGCCTTCGCCTTCTGACTAACGGGCCTTCGCCTTCTGACTAACGGGCCTTCGCCTTCTGACTAACGGGCCTTCGCCTTCTGACTAACGGGCCTTCGCCTTCTGACTAACGGGCCTTCGCCTTCTGACTAACACGGGCCTCCTGACTGACGGGCCTCCTGACTGACGGGCTTCCTGACTGACGGGCCTTCTGACTGACGGGCCTTCTGACTGACGGGCCTTCTGACTGACGGGCCTTCTGACTGACGGGCCTTCTGACTGACGGGCCTTCTGACTAACGGGCCTTCTGACTGACGGGCCTTCTGACTGACGGGCCTTCTGACTGACAGGCCTTCTGACTGACCGGGCCTTCTGACTGGCGGGCCTTCTCACTGACGGGCCCTCTGACTGACGGGCCTCCTGACTGACGGGCCTTCTGACTGACGGGCCTTCTGACTGACGGGCCTTCTCACTGACGGGCCTTCTGACTAACGGGCCTTCTGACTGCCGGGCCTTCTGACTGACGGGCCTTCTGACTGACGGGCCTTCTGACTGACAGGCCTTCTGACTGACCGGGCCTTCTGACTGACCGGGCCTTGGGCCTTCTGACTGACGGGCCTTCTGACTGACGGGCCTTCTGACTGACCGGGCCTTCTGACTGACCGGGCCTTCTGACTGACCGGGCCTTCTGACTGACCGGGCCTTCTGACTGACCGGGCCTTCTGACTGACCGGGCTTTCTGACTGACCGGGCCTTCTGACTGACCGGGCCTTCTGACTAACCGGGACTTCTGACTAACCGGGCCTTCTGACTCAAAGGGTGTCACACATCTAGACTATAGGTTAGACCTACAAGGCTACATAAATTATCGTCAAATGGTTTCTATTGTGAAAAGCGAGTTAAGTGCAGAAGCCCGTCTATATTTAGATCCAGTCCCTAAACAAGTCATTCGAAACTGAAACGTCTTGGTCAGCTTTGCAGTGTTCCGTAAAGTAGCCATTTAACATGTTTGCAGGAAGTTGGGAACATAATTGTTCTGTTGATGAATATTTGCTAAAAAAAACTATTTTAGTTACTGATATTGAAAAAATGGATTATGTATTTTAGATGTTGTTAATTGTAGTGCAACATTTTCATAAAGTTTCCATGGTCAAACTGGTTCAATATCTCTGTAAGGAATAGAACTTGTTGCCAGATGCCTAGCTTGGTACATTACTTTACCTGGCATGGAGCTTAGACGGGTGTGTTTCTAACATGGTGTCATGCTTTCTAATGAGCCGTCATCAAATATGGCGACCAGTTGTTCATATTTAGATATACTAAGAGTGTCGTATTTTTTGTTAAAGTCTTTTATAAATAACTGCTGTACCACCTTGCAAACACATGTACGAATAAAGATCCATTTAGTTTGTACATAAAGTGAGATTAATGTTTGCTCACGAAAAATCGGCAGGAAAATGACACTTTGTTGACTTTATTTCAACATTGATAAACCTACCGCGTCAAATATTCGACAAAGCATTTAAAAAAAAGTGTCCTGCTTTCTAACAATTATATTTTAGGGATTTCCTGCTATCTAAGAAAGACAAGAGCAAGTTAGCATTAAAAAACAGGACAATTTCTCAATATACTTTGTTGGATATCATAGATTTTGAGGATACTATTTGAGCAGGTGAAATAACTTTGTGTCACACTATGGACACTAATTTATTTTTTGATAAAAATTGACGCAGTAGGGTTATTTTATCGTTCTTGAAAAAAATTCAACAGAAGTGCCAACTCGATTTTATTTCCCACATCTGTTTGTTTTCTAAGGTGGCACAACAGCTTATCATAGCATATCTAGTCAGCAATATAGAGCGACTTCCAGGATCACAGAAGATGCACGTAAACTTTAGACAGGCGGTTTTTCGTAAACTACATTCTCCTGGTATTCATTTATCTGGTGTCGAGGCGCAGCTTACACTCTGTGGTCTAATAATATAATAATACCAGAAATAATAATTTATTCTCAATAGAAATTAAAGCAGATATAAAATTGGAATTTTGGAACTTTAAAATTTCTTGCGGCCGGTCCTTGTTTACATTTTTGTATCGGTGCTCTCGCATTCTCAGACCACGTGTACAGTGGTGTATGGGTAGGTTGAAATTGCGGACGAATCGAATAAGAATACCAGCTTTCCGTATCGCGTCTTGTCCTAGCGGTGCTGTGACGAGTAATATAAGCATTAGAAGTGTTTACATGTACATATCTTCGGTGCTTAGATCAATCTTATTATCCCAGGGCAAACTATTAACTGGTTGTTAGTAATTCTAACGATAAGTTAAGTCATATTGTAAATCGGATTACTTTGAGTGGTGTTATAATTAAAAGCATGTACTACATTTCATTCGACTTCATACGGTACACTAAATAGGTGTATGTGCAGGTAAGATATTTCTGTAATGCATGATCATTCTGACCTCAGAGATTATATCTCTGATACCACATGCCCATTTTGCCGTAAGCACGCATGGCGATTAACCTGATGTATCAGCCATTACCACGCGAGAATCAGGTTTTGAGTAACCATTCCTATAATCACGGAACTATTCACATGTTCACCTGGACTGATTATTGATCATTTTTACACTATTTCGTTTAATCTAATAGTTTGCTGCATGTAATAGATATTTACTCTGTTCAGTTATTGATAAATTGAGACATCGTAATTCGCATGTCATTCAGTAATTTTTACTGGCCAGTGTTTTGAATCCAATTGAAAATTATCTCAGAAAACAATAACATAAACCTTCTCACAACAGCGCGTAGGTAGAGAAAGTAATCCCTTGATGTTTTTATATTTCTCTGTGAATAGAAAACTCATACGTGGCGGAGTAGTGGTCTTTTATATTTGCCATAATCTAGGACACACAAGCGTGTTTATAAGCTTACAGTTGGTATAACAACAAAACTGCTCGAAATAAACAGTTTCTGTTAAAACATGGCGCCTGCTTACAGAGATGCAGCGAGGGTTTACCTGAGCGACATCTATGTGTGGAGAATGATGCATGATGTGTTAGAATAAAAAATATTTGAAGTTCGTGTTATTGATGCCAGCCAAATTGACAAGCATCGTCTAAAAAAGATAAACGCCATTCGTGCTCACTCTCAGCAATGACTGAGAGTGATGCTCACTAAGTATGTTTAACCAAACAATAAAACACTTTTAGCATAGTAAAATATGCGAAAACTGTGAATTACTGGTTGTACTAAGATGCGCTTGTTGGCGGCTCATAAGCCAGGATCTCACCGAACGGCGATCAATTGGCGAAGTTGGCGAATTTTTTGCGACAACATATAAATCGGCTAATTTTTGGCGACAAATTAGTCACAAATTTTCCCCTCATTGAAGAATATTGGTGTGACTGCAAGATGGAGCAGTTGTTGACTAATTAGCAATAATTTGGTGACAAAAAATACCGAGAATCGGCGAATAATTAGCGAATTCTGACATCATTCGGCAGTGAAAAAGTGATTGTTGTGAGATGTTTGGCAAACATCTGGTGACTAATTGGCGATCAATCAGCGAATTGGAGATTGTCGGCAGCTGTTTGGTGAATAAATGGCGACGGTGGTGATTATTAAGTGAAACTTGGCGAACATTTTGCCAAACGTTCACCAAATCTTCGCCGAACTGTCACCAAACGTTCGCAAAACATTCGACTGTTTTCCCCTAATATTCCGCAGCTGTTCCCCATTATATGTCGATTTTGGGTAACAACTTAGTGAACAGCACTTGGCACATCAGGTTCGCCGAATAATCGCGTGAATTTTAAACATTCCAGTCACTGGAAGTCGGTCCATTGCTGACTACTTTTAGAAAGCGGTACTCAATTTTTGAAAGAGTATCACGTATAAAAATTAAATGGGTTTTATACTAGTTTACCTGAAATTTCAATGCAAAAGGTTCAGCATGACCTCGTGTGTCTTCTCACCCAGCGTGACAACAATGACGAGCGTACGACCAGGTGTGCGTACGAAAGGGTGGGCGTACGACCAGCATAACCTTGATGACTGGGAAGGGTGGCGACAGAGTCATAGTTGGTTTGATGCTGGGCCGACGACTTAGATAGCGGAACAACATTAAACCAACATTGTCTGCGCGAACACATGATTCCGGCTTCAAGTTGGATCAAAGTTGTGCCAGCCTCCTGTGCCAGCAGTGTCCCTACATTTGTTCAGTCTTGTCGCAGACGGTGGCCCAACAGTGAAGCAACATTGGGTCGACGTCTTGTGTCTGCTGGTCCAACGGAAGAGCTTTGATGACGGTTTATCAACTCATGGTTTTGTTATACAGTCGAACCTCTTTATAGCAAAATATCAGAGACCTCGGATTTTTGTATTATATACGAATTTCGTGACTTAGCTTGTTGTCTCATCTCGGTCTGGACTCTTAATATGATTTTAGATTATGGCTGTGTAGAGATATATAGCCAGCTTCACAATAAATTCATCAACCAGAGTAGAGTGAATGAATTTCGCGGATTTCTTAGTTAATTCTCAAAAGTCCGAAGGCTTAGGTACCTATTTTGGAGGAATCGTGCATTTTGCGATAGAAGAATGAAACTCGTCACAGAGCTAGAATAGTCCATAGTCTTTTATTGTAAAGTGGGACTCCAACCAAATTTCACTTGTGTCGCCTGTGGCAGCCTTTTTCAAAATGGCCGCCATATCAATTTTTCTTCTTTTTTTATATTGTTTATTAATTGAGGTGGGAACTCGATTGTGGTATCTATCCCTATGTTTACAGACACCTGGATTTCAAAAATGGCCGTATTTTTAACCTACATTGATTTAAACATTGCCGCTTAGACGCCATTTTATGTTTACATTTATCATGTGTTTATAACCATGTTTGTGTCGTAGGTAAATACAACTATTTATTAGTTGCAGGTAAGGGTTTCATATACCACTCAAATCAATGAAACTTGTACTAGATGTGTGTCTTGGGCTAAGGAACAATGTTCTTCCATATTCTTCCATAGAATTGTAAAAAGCTACTCTTTCTATGATTGTTTTGCACTCTGAAAATTGTATATTGATATCTTGCATACATAAAAATAATTTAATTTTAAATACATCTAACAGACGAGCATTATAATTTTGACAAAATACCGTAACTAACCAACATTAGCCAGACAAAACGCCGTAAGTGACACAATGCAGATACTGCATGCTGGTGGCAGGATTGGCTCTGCAGTTAAGTTAGTTGATTTGAAATAGCTTGTTATTGATATATCCATATAGAGACATGTTTGTTGCGTCATGAGACTAATAATTTGCCTGGAATATTAGTACCTTGATTCGTATCCTGCATGAGTACCACATACGATGAAAATTGAACATAAATATTCTAAATGGCCATGCTTGCATTATCACGTACTATGTGGACCGTTATCCATAAATGATCATAAATGATCATTTTTCTTTCGCCGTGATGCATTGCAGCCTATAACAAATACATTTTTTTTTTGACATTTTAAATTAATTGGCACGGGTGAAATGGATGTGTTGTACTATACTGAGCACTTTTCAGGTTGTATAAAGATTCGCAAAATGTACGCAACCATGTTTAACATAAACTTCCGCAACCCTATTTAACATAAAGTCAATTAATTGATGAAAGTATTGTGACTACGGTTGTATATGTATGGGTATGTGATTTTTATCTTGTGTAGAAAGAGTTCTTCTGCAATTTTGAAACCGTACTTTACGTGTGAATTAAAAAAATCGACTGCATTTTTTTTGTTTCTGGTGAATTGGGTAGATTCCCATTGACAGTAAGCAGACATTCGGCAATTATAAAATATTGGTAACACTTTTAAAATGTAAAACTAACCCCAAAGTGTTTAAGTTATATATATTTCAATATCAAAATATGAACGTGAACATGTTCATAATTGGACTAGCATAGTAAATGCAATATTAGCTATTAGATAACTTTTAATTATGCTTCGGTAAATTAGAATAAATTATGTTCATAACACTTAAAGTTTCTTAAAATTCTGCAAGCAAAGATCACATGATCAGTAAGTATCAAAATAGAATTATTGTGCTCACATGGAAAATTATATAAAAATTATATAAAAATATAATATATCATTTGCTCTAAATACATGATTTTTTTACAATATCAAAACACAAATTTGTATATATTTTTTTACGGCAATATCCCAGTAGTTAGCAGAAAATGATATCATGGGAAAGTCTAGAATGAGCATCTGTGTAAAACTGTTATCATGTTCTTATAGTGAGGAGTATCATTTTGTTATGAAATTCCAAACCGACAAGGATATGAGATGTAAACATTTGCCACCTTATTATTGGGGTGAACATCAATGTCTAAATTTGTTGAACATGACCGATTTTTTCTCAATTTAGCTGTGTTTACAATTAAAATGTTACATGAACCATAGGGTCCATTAAAAAATGAATGTGATATGATTTTGTGTCCCTCCAAAGCCACATACACTGTCTTTCAGGCAATAATTGTAAATTCACACATGCTACATGAAGCCAATTGCTGTATCAATAAATAAACTTCCCATCTATCCGCACTGAATTTCAGGGTGTGAAGTTGTAACTTCACCAATTTACAAGATAAAAAGTCGTAACAATAATTATAAAAATTAAAACATGCAAATTAAAGTGATTGTTCAATTAATGAAATTATTGCTCGATTATACTCTTTTGTTTTTGCTAAACTGAATACGAATGAACAAACTGGAAAAACCTGGCCACATATTTTTTATGTCAAACTATATTTTTCAAACTCATCCATGATGTTGATTATACAGCATTGGCCTTAGCACTGCAGAATTATTGTAATGTATAACATTATGCTATTTAATGTTATAAAATGCGAAACATTCAAAGAGCTATTTATATTGGCTTATTTTAACAGACTTCACAATTGAGGTAAAACATATATCCATTGTATCTGAATTTGACACGAACGTCGCCACACTCCAGGGAAAATATCTGATAGTTATGGATATATCTTATGGATATGCTCTTGGTTGTTGTTTTTTAATTTCATTGACCACTACAATTATGCCAAACCAGTTGCCGAACTACATCTACATGGATACTACCGACAAAAGCACCCGTGTCCAGCAGCGCAAATAAATCGATAACTATTCCTCTAGCTGGAGATGCATGCCTTGCAGTAAAACAAAAATGCGGAAGCCAATGCACAAGTGATTTCACATGGAATGATTGAAGCAAAATTTCAAATCTACATTATTTTAGCATATGCGGTTGATTTACATTCAGGTGCTTCTGTTTTATCTGAGTACTCTAGTATTCTGACCATGTAGCAATCCACTAAACACAATAAACATAAAATACCTTTTTATTTTACATTGATTAACTATTTTCAAATATACACTACTTTAGCATATGGGGTTGATTTAGATTTGTGTGCTTCTGTTTTTCCTGAATACTCTATGGTGATATACACCTTTTTCAATAACAACACGCCACACGGTGAGCAACGCTGAACTGTTTTAATCAGACAACTGTTACACACTTTTCAATGACAACACCCCACACAGTGAGCAACTCTGAACTATTTTAATCAGACGATTGCTCACTGCGCAAACTCGTGCAAGCAGTCTATTAACCTTGGAACAGTCAACATAACACAATTAAAATAAAATACTTTAACAATAATGTATTGCTAGATCAGATCTATAGTATTGAACACAAGTGATATTCTATTTTTTTACCTTGATTAACTAGGAGGCATTATTGAAATATACAAATATGTATACAGTATAACCTCGCTAAACGGACCACCTAAGGGACTTAGCAAAAGTGTTACTTATAAAATTGCAATTACGAAGGGGGGGGGGGGTTCTGGAGTATTTTAGAAATAATTTTTTTTAGACTAACTTTTCGCGAAATAAATAATTGGCTGAAGGAAATTTTGTTAATGAATATTTAATGGCTCTTACATCGATGTCTTCGGAAGCATTAAATAATATTCACATTTTTGAAACCTCTCTTCGCTCGGCTCCTTTTAAATAATATTCACTTTTTTTGAAACCTCTCTTCGCTCGGCTCCTTAACCTTAAGATCAGTACTAAGCCTAGC